>JAQBSW010000149.1:187500-235000 GCA_029291075.1 Eudiplozoon nipponicum
TTAAGAGGGGGATAATAATAATACATCGGCATCAAAGGCCAACGGGGCCTTTGTTCATCATTTCTACGTACAAAACGGCACCGTACGTACTCAACAAACTCAATTGCGGATTTTTGGAAACAGTGACTTTTTTGTTCTGCACTTATTCAACTGTGGAAGCTGTTTGTGGGTAAGCGTTTCGTTAAAGTATATTTATATATTTTCATATTGCTTATAAATTTATGCTTTTAAGATCCCGTAAGATTGTTAAAATGTCAGGTCCAATTTTAGATATTGATGTTCCTGTTTGGGATGGAGATAGTGAGCTATTCTTTATGCGCGTAGACTCCGCTTTCTCCCCGTTTCCTGATTATGACAGTCATCAAAAACTGTCGAAGGTTTTGCTAAACTACCTTCTGAATTGCAGCGACGGATTTATCCTAAGCTTGAGGCCATTAGGAAGCTACCTAATCCCATTTTGGGCCTACAAAACGAGGTAGAATCCTTGCTTGGACCCACGGAAACTGAGCAGATAATAAACAAATATGCGCAGTTAGATATGCCAAATCTTGGCCCCATAGAAATACTGAGGGAATTACGGAAACGTTGGTATAAAACCAACATTTCTGACCATGAGGCTAAGGTTGTTTTTATTAACAATCTTCCCCAAACATTAAAACTCTTTGCCAGACAGCTCCCCAACACTCTCTCTATAGATGACTTATCTGAGAGATGTGAGTTAGAATATAGGGTTTTGGAACCCAAAGTGAATCCATCATCCTTTTCTTCACCCCGCAAGATGATAGAATCTCCTCTTTAGAGAGAACAGTGGCGAACATGGCCAAAGTTCTAGAAGGATTGGCCATTACCAAATCCGAGATAAATCAAGTGAATGCTCGACCAAAATTCGTTTCCAAGTCAAATTATAATGGTAGGCGGCGATCGAGATCTCCGCAATCCTTTAATAAATATGCTCCAAAGAACTGGTGTTATAACCACCAGAAGTTTTTTATGCTTGCCAAGTTTGTCTTTGTCGTTCCGAAGAATTTCCGAATGAGTGTCAATTTCCACAGCTGACGGAGAGGACAACAGACCGCAGGCACAAGGGTGCATCAGTATCGGGAAACGTCTGGCGCAGGAAGTAGAAGACCGTACTTTCTGCACATCAACGGCATCAACGGCGCTACAGGGAAGAAGCCAACTACAATCCGACATCCCTGTCGACTCTTTTCGTCCACGCCGAATTTTTCACATAGAGAACCAAACAGACAATGCCGGTCGCAATCACCAGCCTACTTGTTTGCATGACCTGGCCAAACAGCCAAACGAACTTCTGCACCTTCTTGATTTCAAAACTGGCGAAGAGTTCATCGTAGACACAGGTGCGGCAGTCTCAGTTCTCAAAGGTGATTCAATGGCCGAGATGTCGCTAGGCGTTCTTCTCGCAACAGCTACAGGCGAGCCCATACCAACTTATGGCTGCCAATACCGCACACTCAACATAGGTCTACGACGTGAATTTTCCCACAACTTCATCATTGCCAAGGTCTCACATAATATAATAGGCCTTGATTTCCTTCTAAAATTTCGGCTCATTGTTGATCTTGCCAATCAAAAGATCATCGACCCCTCCACCGGACTTGAACAAAGCTTTTGGACACTTGCCTCCGAGCGTTTGGAGTTACAGGTCATTCAGCCAACCCCAGTGCATCATTCAGCAGAGATATCAGCAGCTCTTCGAAAATACAAATCGCTTTTCGATCTTAACAAGTCAGAGCTACGAGTCTCCAACACGATGCATCATATCGTCACAGAAGGACAACCTATTGCACTCAAGAAGCGACCACTGGCTCCTGCTAAGCTGAAAGCTTCCCAAGAAGAATTCTCAAGGCTTTTGGGAGAGGGAATCATCAGACCATCGAAAAGTTCATGGGCGTCACCACTGCACTTAGTCTCAAAATCAAACGGATCGTACTTTACTTGAAAAACTCAACGGCAGCAATTTCTTCTCAGTGATTGATCTCAGACAAGCGTACCATCACATACCGGTAGCACCAGAGGATATCGAGAAAACTGCAGTCATCACTCCATTTGGTCTTTTTGAATATCTTTACATGCCTTTTGGACTTAAGTGTGCTACTCAGACATTTCAAAGATTCATAGACAACATACTTCGCGACGACTCTGCTTATTGTATGTCATATCTCGATGACATTATGGTATTCAGTCCAGATCTAGAATCTCATGCGAAACATCTACGAAATGTCCTCTCACGCTTATCCAACCACGGACTCAAGATCAACTGTGACAAGACGCAGATTGCAACTTCATCCGTCGACTTCTTAGGGCATCGTATCACGGCCCAAGGTATTCAACCGTTGCCGTCAAAGACGAATTCAATCAAGAATATCAAGTCACCAAGGACTTTGAGCGATTTGCAGAAAATCCTGGGAGTACTAAACTATTATCGCAAGTTCCTTCCAGGCCTTTCAAAACAACTTTATCCTTTGTGCAGGCACCTGCGGAACCGAAAAGGACTTAGCAAGAATTCCATCATTGCTTGGTCATCCGAAGACGAGGAATTACTTCGACTTGCCATCAACTCGTTAGCAAATGCCACAATGCTAACGCATCCAGATTTCAAAAAGCCATTTCTACTCACGACAGATGCTTCTGAATTCGCTATTGGAGCCACTTTGGAACAAGAGATCGACGGAGTTCGGAAGCCTATCAGTTTCTACTCGCGTACTCTCCAACCAGTAGAAACGAGGTACGACACTTTCGGCCGAGAACTTCTCGCCATCCACGACGCAGTGCGCCATTTTATCAGCATCATTGGCAGTAGCAGATTTGTTGTTTTCACAGATCATGCACCACTAGTTAGCGCACTTCGAAACGCAACTTCATCTATCGCCAAGTACCCTGCCAGAGTGGAAAGACAGCTTTCTCGTCTAAGCGAATGGCAATTTGACGTCTTTCACGTCAAGGGCAAACAGAACTTCATTGCAGATGCCCTGTCCAGGCCAGACGTCTCTCTACAACCACCTTCGCCGTCACCATTCACTGTCAACTCCGTGGCACTCAGTGAACCTGCACTAACGCCAACGCTCCTGCGAACTGAACAACGCGGTGACATACACTTTCAAAGATCAATAGCCCATCACCCAACCAAGTTCATATGCCGTCTGTGGGAAGGCTTACCAATTGTTTACTTCACGGGTACGCAGCCCAACAAGCCAGTTCTGCCGACCAGCCTTCAGAGAAAAGTTTTCGATTCAATTCACTCAATTTCTCACCCAGGAAGCCAAGCAACTGTCCGACTTCTTACAGAGCGTTTCTGAGGTCACAGACTTAGGCAGAATGTTAAACGATGGGTCTCAGAGTGTGCTATTTGTCAGAAAAACAAGATCACACGACACACTCGTTCTAAGTTGCAACATTTTCGGTCTACTTCTCGCCTAGCCATCGTCCACATCGACATAGTTCACCTGACAAAGGGTCAAGGTTTCAGCTACCTTCTTACTATGATCGATAGATTTACACGGTGGCCTGCGGCATTACCTATTGGCACCATTTCTGCAGACGAAGTAACTAACGGTTTTATCTCTGCATGGATATCCAATTATGGTGTTCCCAATGAGGTCATCACGGACAGAGGCACTTGCTTCTCATCTGATCGTTTCAAAACCACCTTGCGGTACATGGGATGCATCTTACGCCAGACGACTGCCTACCATCCCCAAGCTAATGGCATGGTAGAGAGAATGCATAGGGAACTCAAAGCTGCTTTAGCATCCTCGTCCATTAACGGCAACTGGGTCGATGCACTACCTTTAGTTCTGCTGGCCATGCGTTCCCGTACTCGTGAATCCATTAAAACGTCTGCGTCACAACTCTTGTATGGCATGGATCTACGCCTGCCTAGTCAGCTCCCACGTCTACTACCGGCACAAGATGACCCACAAAACGAAGCTACCCGCCTTCGACTTCATTTCGGTAACATGTCCGAACAGCAGCCGAGACACACGCCTCGTCCAGTCTTCGTTCACCCACAGCTCCACAGCTGCAAGAGAGTACTCGTTCGCAACAATAATGCTGTTGCACCACTACAACCCAAGTATCGCGGTCCTTACCCGATTTTACTCAGACAGCCAAAATACTTCATCATTATGCAAGGCGCTACACCGACATCAGTAAGCATAGACAGGTTGAAACCGTTTATCCAACCACCTGATCCTGAGAGCGTTCAACCTTCTACACACGTCTCAGGCTCCGTCTGCTCACAATCTCAATATCCTGATTTGTATAACGCGTAATTAATTTCTTTAAAAACATTAACATTAACTCTTTAAATCAAGTTTGCGTGCTTGAAGTAAACACCAATCCCATTGTATTTAACCAGTCATCGAACAGCATAACAAAACTACCGCCAGCTGCAACGCACTGACGCGTTTCGACCTTCCATGATCATCATCAGAGTACGACGGCAAACTGACTATCGAGGATCAAACCGCATTGAATATATATGGAAATCAAATTTAGATATGCGGCTCTCACCTCTAGCAGTCTTGCATACATTGAACTTGACTGGAAATGTCGGCTGCACAATTTCTATGCATATCTAAATTTGATTTCCATATATATTCAATGCGGTTTGATCCTCGATAGTCAGTTTGCCGTCGTACTCTGATGATGATCATGGAAGGTCGAAACGCGTCAGTGCGTTGCAGCTGGCGGTAGTTTTGTTATGCTGTTCGATGACTGGTTAAATACAATGGGATTGGTGTTTACTTCAAGCACGCAAACTTGATTTAAAGAATTGTTACCACCACCCGCGCAAGCAATTATTGTTTAAATTGTATTAACATTAACTACCAAAATTTTTTTAACCTTTCGTTATTCTTCATATTTGTCTCACGTGGCATAACTAGTTGTTCTTAGCTAACAATTGTGTAGCATTTTTGAACAGTTCTTTGGTATTATGCCATCTCTGAGGCAATGTTCGTGTACATATTTTTATGCAGTTACCTTTGATTTTAATGTATATATTTTTACATTATAATGTATTTCTTACACATGACATCACACTGCCTATTTTAGTATGACCAGCTACTTAGAGCTAACGCTTTCGTGTAGCAACACTAAGTAGTGATCAGCTTCATATCATGGTACAGGCCACTTTCAATGAATATCTCAACTTTATCTATTTCACAAAGACCACTCTACAAATGTCATGACCACAACGTCGAGCACTCTAGCTCCTTTGGTCGTATACAAACAAATTGACAACGATCCAACCTGCTTAGGTTTTAACTTAAACCTGGCAAATTCAGAGGCGATTTACCTCGAAATCTTCACGCTGCGGCTCCAAAAACTTACACTGCTCTATTTTGCCTCACGTGCTATGACCGTCCACTAGAGCTAACAATTTGTGTAGCAATTCCTAGTGGTTACCTGGCATCATATCATTGTTGAAGCAACCAACAAGCATATTTAAGCCCAGCACTTATGGTTCATCATATTTTTGCTTAACTTGGTTCGAACTCTGTCATGCATTTCTTATCTAGCCTCGCAGAGAGGAATATTTTTTCTTTTTTTTCAGAGAGGAAAGTGTTGTAACGACACAAATCAATCGCCGACATATTGCGTAAATTAAATTCAAATTTATTTACGTTGCACCAATGAGAAAAAAGCAAAATTGCCGTTTAACCACGTTTAATCACGTTTAACCAATAGTATGCAAGTACACATATTGCATGCTATTTAAATATGCTTGTTGGTTGCTTCAACAATGATATGATGCCAGGTAACCACTAGGAATTGCTACACAAATTGTTAGCTCTAGTGGACGGTCATAGCACGTGAGGCAAAATAGAGCAGTGTAAGTTTTTGGAGCCGCAGCGTGAAGATTTCGAGGTAAATCGCCTCTGAATTTGCCAGGTTTAAGTTAAAACCTAAGCAGGTTGGATCGTTGTCAATGTGTTTGTATACGACCAAAGGAGCTAGAGTGCTCGACGTTGTGGTCATGACATTTGTAGAGTGGTCTTTGTGAAATAGATAAAGTTGAGATATGCATTGAAAGTGGCCTGTACCATGATATGAAGCTGATCACTACTTAGTGTTGCTACACGAAAGCGTTAGCTCTAAGTAGCTGGTCATACCAAAATAGGCAGTGTGATGTAATGTGTAAGAAATAAATTATAATGTAAAAATATATAAATTAAAATCAAAGGTAACTGCATAAAAATATGTACACGAACATTGCCTCAGAGATGGCATAATACCAAAGAACTGTTCAAAAATGCTACACAATTGTTAGCTAAGAACAAGCTGGTTATGCCACGTGAGACAAATACGAAAAATAACGAAAGGTTAAAAAAATTTTGCTGGTTAATGTTAATGTTTAAAAAAAATCAATTACGCGTTATACAAATCAGGATATTGAGATTGTGAGCAGACGGAGCCTGAGACGTGTGTAGAAGGTTGAACGCTCTCAGGATCAGGTGGTTCGATAAACGGTTTCAACCTGTCTATGCTTACTGATGTCGGTGTAGCGCCTTGCATAATGATGAAGTATTTTGGCTGTCTGAGTAAAATCGGGTAAGGACCGCGATACTTGGGTTGTAGTGGTGCAACAGCATTATTGTTGCGAACGAGTACTCTCTTGCAGCTGTGGAGCTGTGGGTGAACGAAGACTGGACGAGGCGTGTCTCGTCTGCTGTTCGGACATGTTACCGAAATGAAGTCGAATGCGGGTAGCTTCGTTTTGTGGGTTATCTTGTGCCGGTAGTAGACGTGGGAGCTGACTAGGCAGGCGTGACGCAGACGTTTTAATGGATTCACGAGTACGGGAACGCATGGCCAGCAGAACTAAAGGTAGTGCATCGACCCAGTTGCCGTTAATGGACGAGGATGCTAAAGCAGCTTTGAGTTCCCTATGCATTCTCTCTACCATGCCATTAGCTTGGGGATGGTAGGCAGTCGTCTGGCGTAAGATGCATCCCATGTACCGTAAGGTGGTTTTGAAACGATCAGATGAGAAGCAAGTGCCTCTGTCCGTGATGACCTCATTGGGAACACCATAATTGGATATCCATGCAGAGATAAAACCGTTAGTTACTTCGTCTGCAGAAATGGTGCCAATAGGTAATGCCGCAGGCCACCGTGTAAATCTATCGATCATAGTAAGAAGGTAGCTGAAACCTTGACCCTTTGTCAGGTGAACTATGTCGATGTGGACGATGGCTAGGCGCGAAGTAGACCGAAAATGTTGCAACTTAGAACGAGTGTGTCGTGTGATCTTGTTTTTCTGACAAATAGCACACTCTGAGACCCATCGTTTAACATTCTGCCTAAGTCTGTGACCTCAGAAACGCTCTGTAAGAAGTCGGACAGTTGCTTGGCTTCCTGGGTGAGAAATTGAGTGAATTGAATCGAAAACTTTTCTCTGAAGGCTGGTCGGCAGAACTGGCTTGTTGGGCTGCGTACCCGTGAAGTAAACAATTGGTAAGCCTTCCCACAGACTGCATATGAACTTGGTTGGGTGACGGGCTATTGATCTTTGAATGTGAATGTCACCGCGTTGTTCAGTTCGCAGGAGCGTTGGCGTTAGTGCAGGTTCACTGAGTGCCACGGAGTTGACAGTGAATGGTGACGGCGAAGGTGGTTGTAGAGAGACGTCTGGCCTGGACAGGGCATCTGCAATGAAGTTCTGTTTGCCCTTGACGTGAAAGACGTCAAATTGCCATTCGTTTAGACGAGAAAGCTGTCTTTCCACTCTGGCAGGGTACTTGGCGATAGATGAAGTTGCGTTTCGAAGTGCGCTAACTAGTGGTGCATGATCTGTGAAAACAACAAATCTGCTACTGCCAATGATGCTGATAAAATGGCGCACTGCGTCGTGGATGGCGAGAAGTTCTCGGCCGAAAGTGTCGTACCTCGTTTCTACTGGTTGGAGAGTACGCGAGTAGAAACTGATAGGCTTCCGAACTCCGTCGATCTCTTGTTCCAAAGTGGCTCCAATAGCGAATTCAGAAGCATCTGTCGTGAGTAGAAATGGCTTTTCGAAATCTGGATGCGTTAGCATTGTGGCATTTGCTAACGAGTTAATGGCAAGTCGAAGTAATTCCTCGTCTTCGGATGACCAAGCAATGATGGAATTCTTGCTAAGTCCTTTTCGGTTCCGCAGGTGCCTGCACAAAGGATAAAGTTGTTTTGAAAGGCCTGGAAGGAACTTGCGATAATAGTTTAGTACTCCCAGGATTTTCTGCAAATCGCTGAAAGTCCTTGGTGACTTGATATTCTTGATTAAATTCGTCGTTGACGGCAACGGTTGAATACATTGGGCCGTGATACGATTCCCTAAGAAGTCGACGGATGAAGTTGCAATTTGCGTCTTGTCACAGTTGATCTTGAGTCCGTGGTTGGATAAGCGTGAGAGGACATTTCGTAGATGTTTCGCATGAGATTCTAGATCTGGACTGAATACCATAATGTCATCGAGATATGACATACAATAAGCAGAGTCGTCGCGAAGTATGTTGTCTATGAATCTTTGAAATGTCTGAGTAGCACACTTAAGTCCAAAAGGCATGTAAATATATTCAAAAAGACCAAATGGAGTGATGACTGCAGTTTTCTCGATATCCTCTGGTGCTACCGGTATGTGATGGTACGCTTGTCTGAGATCAATCACTGAGAAGAAATTGCTGCCGTTGAGTTTTTCAAGTAAAGTACGATCCGTTTGATTTTGAGACTAAGTGCAGTGGTGACGCCCATGAACTTTTCGATGGTCTGATGATTCCCTCTTCCAAAAGCCTTGAGAATTCTTCTTGGGAAGCTTTCAGCTTAGCAGGAGCCAGTGGTCGCTTCTTGAGTGCAATAGGTTGTCCTTCTGTGACGATATGATGCATCGTGTTGGAGACTCGTAGCTCTGACTTGTTAAGATCGAAAAGCGATTTTTTTTTCGAAGGGCTGCTGATATCTCTGCTGAATGATGCACTGGGGTTGGCTGAATGACCTGTAACTCCAAACGCTCGGAGGCTTATTTATTAAAGGATTGCGGAGATCTCGATCGCCGCCTACCATTATAATTTGACTTGGAAACGAATTTTGGTCGAGCATTCACTTGATTTATCTCGGATTTGGTAATGGCCAATCCTTCTAGAACTTTGGCCATGTTCGCCACTGTTCTCTCTAAAGAGGAGATTCTATCATCTTGCGGGGGTGAAGAAAAGGATGATGGATTCACTTTGGGTTCCAAAACCCTATATTCTAACTCACATCTCTCAGATAAGTCATCTATAGAGAGAGTGTCGGGGAGCTGTCTGGCAAAGAGTTTTAATGTTTGGGGAAGATTGTTAATAAAAACAACCTTAGCCTCATGGTCAGAAATGTTGGTTTTATACCAACGTTTCCGTAATTCCCTCAGTATTTCTATGGGGCCAAGATTTGGCATATCTAACTGCGCATATTTGTTTATTATCTGCTCAGTTTCCGTGGGTCCAAGCAAGGATTCTACCTCGTTTTGTAGGCCCAAAATGGGATTAGGTAGCTTCCTAATGGCCTCAAGCTTAGGATAAATCCGTCGCTGCAATTCAGAAGGTAGTTTAGCAAAACCTTCGACAGTTTTTGATGACTGTCATAATCAGGAAACGGGGAGAAAGCGGAGTCTACGCGCATAAAGAATAGCTCACTATCTCCATCCCAAACAGGAACATCAATATCTAAAATTGGACCTGACATTTTAACAATCTTACGGGATCTTAAAAGCATAAATTTATAAGCAATATGAAAATATATAAATATACTTTAACGAAACGCTTACCCACAAACAGCTTCCACAGTTGAATGAGCGCAGAACAAAAGCACGTTTTGTACGTAGGAAAGATGAACAGAGGCCCCGTCGGCCTTTGATGCCAATGTATTATTATTTTCCACAGTTGAATGAGCGCAGAACAGTACGTACGGTGCCGTTTTGTACGTAGGAAAGACGAACAGAGGCTCCGTTTATTATTATTATACCCCCCAAAAAAATTCACAAATCCACGAATATATACCCAACAGAATTCCAGAAAACCACGATCACGGTAAAGAAAACACAAATGTCAATCTATTTATCCCAAATAGATGAAAAAGGAAGTCAATTTTATTTATACCAAAAAAATCAGAACAATAATCAATATCCTGGCGCGGTCGCCAATTTTGTAAACGCCCCGGCTTCAAGTAAATGCCGTACGACGTTACAAACTCGGTTAAGGTGCTCTGAATAGAGATTAGTTACTGATATGGGGGCCCTTAAGAGGGCCTGGTAATGCGTTCTCTTGAAGTCTTCAGAGTTTGAAGATGTCCTAGAGCCTTGGGTGGACTCTGGTTGAGTTGTCGCTCCCGTGGTTGAGCTGTAATCACGTTGTGGATGGCGTCCTGTAGGTTCTGCACTTAATTGTCTCGTCTCTCCGGTATACCGCAACAAGATGAGTCGTGGATGTAGTTAGTTGTTGGTGAAACTATCAAATCACCAGCGTAGGTATTGACAGCCGACAGAACGCACACGCGTGAAGCAGGTAGAATGCAAATGCCACAACTGACTTGCATGGTAAATTACCGTGCTTAAATAGCATGCAATATGTCTACTTGCACACTATTGGTTAAACGTGGTTAAACGGCAATTTCGCTTTTTTCTCATTGGTACAACGTAAATAAATTTGAATTTAATTTACGCAATATGTCGGCCATTGATTTGTGTCGTTACAATGACATAAGGTAGTAAAAGCAATTTAATCAACCAAACGGGTTTATTCTCTTTATAGATTAGCCATAAACAGTGTCTGTGACTATCCACTATGCCACCGTGCCCCACAATTCACAATTTTTAGCTTAATGCTTACATTTTTGGTTAAAATTTACTTCAGACGGAGCCAATACCGTATCTCTTTCATCCAGCACTTGAAAATTTCCATCAACATTCTCTCATTATGGAACAGACAACGCCACCTGGGGAAGTGGTATTGCATTGAAGATTAATTTACATTTCCTTTTTGTCTTCGATCGGGCTAGGTTTATATTCGTCACAATGGAAATGCGGTTCTATCACATCTTTGTTTACTGGCGTCGCTTCGGTGCCTACTTTCCAGCACCACAGTACAATACTCACAATAGCAGATTCAAGAAAATGTGGTCAAATCTGCTATTGAGAGTATTGTACTGTGGTGCTGGAAAGTAGGCACCGAAGCGTCGCCAGTAAACAAAGATGTGATAGAACCGCATTTCCACTGGGACAAATATAAACCCAGTCCGATCAAAAAAAGAAAAAGAAATGGAAATTGTGATCAATCGGATCTTTGTGAAACTGTTTGTGCAAAGAAAGAACCCGCGTACGCCAAATATAAAGCTGGCACTCCGCAATCAAATTTCAAAAAATACTGAAGATTAATGTATAGAAACAAGCATTGACTGTACAGGTGATGATAAAAAATAATTAAATAAAGTTTACGAGCTTGAAATAAAACCAATCTAATTATATATATTTACCACTATAAACTAAGCACTGTATCCTTTATGAAACGAATTTCATCCAGCAGGCCGGTCCCGTCATTAATGGGAAGTTATCAAGGACTGTTTACAATTTTGCCACGGATTGGGCTTGAATTAGTGGAATTGTGTCACAGACAGGAAATATCACCGCACTATTCTTGCACAAAATGAACAATATTCACAGTTATTTATTAACTTGTACTCTTAGTTAAATTTTCCTTCTCTTATGACCTGTTTCGCATCTCTTTCAACCTTACATATCAATTAGAAACAAAACCATCATGTTAGAATCATTTGAAGACTAAGTACATATTATATGTAGTGAGTTGGGTTGCAAGTCGCACTGTAGAAGGTTTTATATGAATTTAACTAATTACTGCTTGAATACAAATTCGTATAGGACATTATACCAAGCACCTGTCACTCATTTGTCGACAGTATATAGTGGGAATAGGACGGAATACCGACTCCAACTGATGAGTCGCCAGTAAACACGACACGCATGTATACATGAGATTATCTCTTGAATTAATGTTCAATTTGGTACGTTGTTTTGGTCTTAATTCATCCAATTAGCTACTAAGCTTGCAATAACTAATAAAAAATTGTTTATATATTAGATCTCAACAAGCAATATATAACTAATAATCAAGAGACAGGGTGCAATTATTCGCTTTGGAAGTCCTTTGTCAAGCCCACACTTTAACCTGCACTAAGAGATTAGTGTCAAGAAAAGTGGCAATCTAGCGGCAGATATAGTGTTCTGCGTCGAGGTTTATATTTTAAGGGTTCCGTTTGAACATAATGTGCGGGAGATGTGGATATATGCTGATTCACTCAAGAGCGCAACATTGATTATAATAATTTTTATCACCACCCGCGCAACCAATGTTCGTTTAACTAAATGAATTGCCTTTTCTACACTACACAATTCTTAGTTTATACTGACATATTAATGGGTCAGGTGTTTATATCAAGACCGCAACCTTGATTATAATAATTGTTATCACCACCCGCGCCACCAATGTTCGTTTAAAATATTTGGTTGTTGAACGAGCCCAGTCGAGATAATGCTCGCGCACTTGGCTTATTGGCATCTTGCTATCTTTACATGCTGGTTAATGCATACTTATCAATCCGCCGTGTCATGGACTATGAATAGGACATTTCCGATTCTTAGAAAATGTTTGTTTTTCATTTCTAATGGGTGCGACCAAATAAAAACACATTTTAACTATTCCAATATTTTAGTTAAGATACAAATCACTGGTTACTGTGTACCATTGTTTTCGTTTGCCAAATATTTTGACGTGAACCTTCGAGTGTCATCCTCAGGAGGGAAATTTAAATTTAAATTATCGATAAAATTATAACAACAGATTGTTATCCTTTTTATTATGAGTTTAACTTTTAATTCTGAAGATGACACAAAAGGATTCGTGTTTTTGTTAATGAGTAAAAAACAATGGTACACTATGGGCAGAGATTTGGATCACAACTCTAGAACGAATAAAATTGGACGGTGTCCGAAATGAGGCCGCACGTAATTTAAATTAAATACATCAACTTAAGTATTTTGAACACAACAGAAAGGTAGTAAACAGCATAGAAAAGGCTGTCTAGCAAAAGTATAAAATAATTCTCTTTTAAGAAGCAAAAAACCCGCGTGTTTTCGAATGAAGATTGTCATTTGCAAAGACCACCGTAAAACTGTTCCGGCAATTAAGGTATCGCGATTTGAGCACTGTGCACCGTAAAAATCACACGTTAAAAAACTTTTCACGTGTATATATTTGTCTTAACTGTACAAAATAAAATTATGCAGTAAAAATTAAAGTTACAAGTACATCAAATGCATCCGGATTAAGTTTATGAAAGCTACAAAATCGTCAACAATTCCAAATAATTATATTTTTAGGAGTTTATGGTCCTAAAATTCAGTCATTGCGCCATATATATATATATATATATATATATATATATATATATATATATATATAATAGAACGTGTGTCTTAAATGTTAAGGCTCATAGCATAAGGTAATCCAATATACGCGTGCACACAAGTAAGTCACAGTCATCACATTTTTAATTCTCTATGAATGCGTCACACTTAAATGATAGAACCATAGGTAAAGTTCACTTATGCATATTCTATCTTGTCAATATCTTCACTTAAGGGAAAAAATAAAAAAAATTGTAAACTAAATTAATTAAAGTTAAGGCATTAGTTAGAGATAGAGAGAGAGAGGAAAAGAAAAAACGAAAGATTTATTGATACCAGAAGTCATTCGAAGAAAGGCATAATTGAGACTTAAAACATAGCACTTATGAATTGAAGGTACAAAGCCAATAGATAAAGCTGGAACAAGGATAAAAGTATGAATCTTTACTGTATGGTAACCTGCTGTCATAAGGACAAAATAGTGTATTAAGGAAAATTGATCAAGGGCAGAAAAATATGTGATTACGTGGAATACGAAGCTAAATCTGCAATTTAATGCATACGCTGGAGAGATGAAACGATAGGTAGTCGTAACAATGGCTTTATTGTTAGTCTCTATTAGTCAATCCTAATCTTCCAGTCATAATCGTTTACTGCAAATATTCTCAGATTTTGACCCACGCATTCGTTATTTCTTCAAATGGAAAGAGATACGTTCCCTTTAGGACCAAGTTACAACAACACCTTTCATTAGGACATTTCAACCATGATTTCCGGTTTCCTCAATCAATCATGCTGTACGTTTATTACCATAAATTATGTCCGGTCATCAATGAATAAGAAGTAAGATCAGATTCATTAGCATTCCTAAACTTAAATTCCATTCTATGCTCTTCTCCGCCTGCTTTAAATGCGCACATTCTTCGTCCCCTCGCTCATACATAACACACCTACAGAATTAAATTGTGTGGTTGTCTAAAGCAGTGATTATGAATTTAAAAAGCGAGAGAAGTATCACTGGGCTCTTCTGGGAACAAGTACTGATTAATGGTAGGAAGTGATGAATGCACAATTCTAAATATGAAACCGTTTGTAACAAAAACTAAAATGGTAGCCTATGACAGGGCTTTATGTGAATTTCTAAATTTACTAATTGTTAACTCATTTGTGTTCTATTTGGCGTGAATGGATATCGGCTGACGACGATGCTAGATAATGAAAGCAGTAATATTTAAAGAGAACATGCAGACAAATGGAATGAAGCTTTTGCTACGCAAAACAAGGATCGGTACTCGTGCAATATTCTGTCTTGCAACTATCCTATCGGGTTAGATTCTATCCATTTGATTAGGAAGCTTAAAACATAGGATACGAGAATTTCATAAAATGTTTCGATTAGCAACAGTAATGCCAGTTATTTTATTGTACTACTTAGTCTAATAATCCATTAAATCACGTGATAGGATTGCATGAAAGTGCTACTGAGACATTTAAAATTCACATCCGGTAACAATGTAGTCTATGCATTTGGATAATAATTTGTTTAAAGACAGTTTATTCCTGGGGACTTATTAAATCAAATTTGCGAGCTTAAAGTAAGCACCAATCCCATTGTATTTTTAACCAGTCTTCGAACAACAGCGAAACTACCGCCAGTCGCAGCACACTGACGCGTCTCGACCTTCCATGACCATTATCATAGTACAACGGTGAACTAACTAGCAAGGATCAAACCGCGTTGCATATACATGGGAAGCAACATTAGATATGCGGCTCCCACTTCTAGTAGCCTTGCATACATTGTACTGGCGTTAGTTTCGTTATGATGTTCGCAGTCTGGTTAAAAATACAATGGGATTGGTATTAACGCCAAGTTTGCAAACTTGATATAAAGAATTCATATCACCATCCGCGCAACCAATGATTGTTTAATTGTATTGTTCTAGGGACGTTTGAACATTCCTCTGTTTGTCCAGTTTTACGTACACGAGTTTTAAATTAAATTTACTTCCAACTTCATCATAATTATCATCTCTATTAATTTGGGAGGATATAAATTTTAAATGAAAATAAATCCACCATTATAAACAAGTATACGCGTAATACTGACAGCTGAAGATTTGTCATGACAATGCGTTACTTTGCACTGTCTATCGATAATAATAAAATAAAATAAAACTGGCCTATTGATGCCCAAATACAGTTATAACTGACGAACAGGTATTTTGCCTTTGAATCAACAGTATCGAAAGCAGTATCAGTTCAAATAGAAAAGCAAATGGATAAAAGTAGATGCTAGGCTCACAACACAACATAAGTTTGTGTTCACTTAATGATGTCGCAATCATTATGTCTTTAGAATAGTATCAATAAAGTACTTGAAGTCATCATCGAAAAAGCAACATTTTCGATATTGTTAAACGAGCATTGATTGAGCGGGCGGTGAAAATAATAATTTAAATCTAGGTTGCGAGTTTGAAATAGACCCTAATCCCATTCAGTATACATTTTTCAGTGTAAAATAAAAATGGTATAGTGTAGAAAAGGCAGTTCGTCCAGTAGACCGTGGCAAATTCTGAACTGAAATTGAAGAACTGGATGAATTGCGTATTCTGCACTGCATGAAGCATAATTTGCACTGACAAATGTATGTGCATAATGGGACTGGCGTTTACATCAAGTTCGCAACTTTGATTTAAATAATAAATAACGTTACCTATAGTTTTAAAATAAAAACCAATTCTATTACAGTGCCTTTAATGGAAGAAACCTTAAATTATGTAAAGTACAATATCAAAAAAAAGTTAATGAGATAATACTTTGACAATTCACATTTTGACCTTCTTATTATGCTTGTTTTACAACAGGTTTAGAACAAAGGTGAACGTGAGGGCATCAATGGAAATGCAAATTAAATGACGTCATCACTGGTGGCTTAGCCTTAAAGTTGGTGTGGTTGGTAGTGTGAGTTTATGCGTGATGCCATTGGTGTGTTGTAAGTTTCTCCCGTCAGATCGGCTAATGACGAGGAGTCAGAAAATCAACTACTCCTAGGGCTTGACAACATATGCTTTTCATATAGGCGACATAGTTTCAGCGCGATGCGGAAATGCAGCACCTGTATTCAATAATAGTTTAAGGTGGTTTAAAATTATTGGATCATAAGAGCGTGGAGTCATATATTGAACTTCCATTTAGTCTACCTAGAGAATTGATCCGCATGTCTGACATCAAAAGTACCATTTTGAACAAAAATATGATGCTAAGAAACGACACATATAAAAGACATACAAACACTTGAAAATATGTAAGAAATTCACCATGGTATAGAAGGAACGAATGCAGAAAAATGTGAGCCGCGCAGTTAAAATAGCTTAACTTTATAATTAAGAACTATTGCTCTATGTTCCGGCAATATTACATTCAAATCTGATGGCTCAATGGGATAAAATTATTCTTCATTTTAAAAGACAATATCGCTATAAACGTTCCTTGGACACATTGAAGTAAAGAAGAAGGTGGTTGAGGACGCAACTTAATTAGTACCGCAGCATAATTCCCATCCAGATGCGTAAAGTGGACTTGGATGAATACGAGTATTTATGTACGTTTGTATGTATGTATTTATGTATGTATGTATGTATGTATGTATGTATGTATGTATGTATGTATGTATGTGTATGTATGTATGTATGTATGTATGTATGTATGTATGTATGTATGTATGTATGTATGCATGTATGTATGTATGTATGTATGTATGTATGTATGTATGTATGTATGTATGTATGTATGTATGTATGTATGTATGTATGTATGTATGTATGTATGTATGTATGTATGTATGTATGTATGTATGTATGTATGTATGTATGTATGTATGTATGTATGTATGTATGTATGTATGTATGTATGTATGTATGTATGTATGTATGTATGTATGTATGTATGTATGCATGTATGTATGTATGTATGTATGTATGTATGTATGTATGTATGTATGTATGTATGTATGTATGTATGTATGTATGTATGTATGTATGTATGTATGTATGTATGTATGTATGCATGTATGTATGTGTGTGTATGAATGTATGTATGTATGCATGTATGTATGCATGCATGTATGTATGTATGTATGTATGTATGTAAGTATGCATGTATATATGTATTGACGGATTGATGCATTTAGGTACTTATGTATGCAAATATATTTTACACAAAAATCTTGAAAAATAAGGCGTTTTATGCTATTTAGTTATACATTGACTGATATAGTTATCACTGTCGGACGAGTTATCACGCTATGGCAGTTTATAATAGTTCCAAATATAGAAAATGCGTTCTATTTAGCAAAGCGTTGTAAAAGAAGGAAACTCTAGCTGACATTAAGTTAATGGAATGAAACGTGGGAAAGTATGTGAAAACTGCTCGGAATTAGAACCAGATAAAGCTAACTTTGGCGTCTAACAATGTTGCGAAACACCAATTATGACGTTCCAATCGGTGATGGCGTAAAAAATTACACCACTAAAGGAATTATAAGGATAACGTCATACAAAATAGGAGAGGAAGGAAATTGACCAATTGTGGATAGTAAACAACGCTAGAGGATAACATGTTAACGCCTGTATTAAATGTTCATTCGTTAAGAAAATTCTCAAGCGCATCCAACTCTTGTAGACTTGGCAGTATTCCTTTCACAAGAGTGTGCGCAGAGCTATTATCCAACGAGCCGATGCCACACACTTTTGTATTTTTCTTTGCATTATTTTTGTTGCAGTTTTCCTTTTTATTTGGATAATTGACAACCGCGATTCTTGCCATGCTTAGTTTGTTCTCACTTGGATTTGTGACTCCAGCTAACAGGTACTGGTTGTTCTTGTCTCTTATATCAACACAAAATGAGGAATCAGACGATAAGACAGCTTCAGTAGACTGCTTTTGACGTGATTTCTGTCGCTTATACATTTTTTCTCCGTTTCTTCTATGCTTACTTTTATCATTGCTCTGTCCTTTAAGAAACTCGAAGGTTATTTCGTCAAGATTACTACAGTCTTTATTGCAGTCAGCAGTTGCATTACAACAATGAGGGACCTGCTGTAAACATAATGATGGAGTTTCATTTGTTTGTGCTTGATTTTTAACTTCTCTGTCAGTACTTCCATCCATAGTATGAATTACCTCTAGCTGGCGCATTCGATGTCTTCCTTCTTCCGGAGAATCGAATACATCGGACACTAGAAAAGCCTTTTTCTTTATCTGTTAATTAATAAGCAAAGCATACATTAAATATTCAAATCAGTTAATAATCACAAAGGCATAAAATAAAAAATACGGAACTATCAACAGCGAATCTAAAATAACACAACGAAACTCTGCAGTCTTGCCACAAAAAATATTGAACAAAGATCAAGTGTTGCATAGAGATATAGCTATATATATATATATATATATATATATATATATATATATATATATATATAGTGAGTTGGCTTTGAAGTCTTGCATTATCAGACTTTATATCATATTAGCTTCACTACTGCAATTTTACACAATCGTATAGAAGATTGTACAATCCAATTATCACGCATTCCTCACCAAAATATATAGTGGTTAAAGGGCGTAATACCGGCTCCTACTGATGAGTCGCCAGTAAGCACGAAACGAATGCGCACAGAGATTATACTTTCCGTTTATGCTGCTTTGGTTTATCCTTCTGGTCCTATTTGAACAGAAGTTATTATTAGGTGCGCAACACGCACTGCAAAAGTACGAATATATATATATATATATATGTATATATATATATATATATATATATATATGAGAGAGGATATTTCTAATTAGGAAGAAAAAAATTAATAACAAAGTGGATAATGCACGTATGTATTAGGTTTTGCGAACCTAGTAACAAATTAGTTCAGTTGTGACCAGAAGGATAAACCAAAGGCAGCATGAACGGAAAGTATAATCTCATGCACATTCGTTTCGTGCTTACTGGCGACTCATCAGTAGGAGCCGGTATTACGCCCTTTAACCACTATATATTTGTGGTCCGTCCTATTTTGTACCGTCCTATTATCCACATTCTTCGACCAATATACGGTAAGGGCGAATACCGGCTCCTACGATGAGTCGCCAGTAAGCACGAAACGGATGTGCATAGATTATACTTTCCGTTCATGCTGCCTTTGGTTTATCCTTCTGGTCACAACTGAACTAATTTGTTACTAGGTTCGCAACACCTAATACATACTTGCATATATATTAGCTCTCCGCAACAAACAGTATTTAACCGATTGTATATTTGTTGATTCTAGTCGAGGGCCTGTTCGGTCTTGCCTGGATACTAGTAAATTGTTGTTGGCTTTTGATATTCGTGGCCAGTCGATCAGAATATCGTTTTGATGAAAATTTTGAATATTTTGGTCAGGTGCTTGTTATTTTATTTAAAGAGCTTCATAAATAAATAATAATTTTTCTGATTTTGCTTTATCTAGAATTGAGAAATTGGTCGAATTGACTGGGTGCCCCGTTTCCAATACATGATTGGAAATAGCCTTTGTTAATCAATTTCTATCTTCCTGATTTCTCCAGAATTTTCGATCTCCGGATATGGAGATCTTTTTCAATGGAAAGCACATCACCTACTAAGTTGACAATCAATATGTCAAGTGGAAAATTTTAGTGTACACCTCTATATTGTCTAGCTATCCAAAGTGAAAAATCACCAAAAAATGAGATAATTACCGAGACTGTTAAAACAGCACACAGACAAGGATAAGTTTAGGTTTGAATCAGACGTAGCCGAAGATGTGCTAACGTACGAAGAGGAAACATATAAACCAAGTTATGAAATAAAAAGTCTTAGTAAAGAGTTAATAGCAAACAGTGTGATATGTTTGAAAGCAGACAAAGCAGAAGCGACGGTTCAAATGAGTCAATCTGACTATAATGATAAAATGTACGAACAACTAGACAATATATTGGTATACACATTTATGTCTGGATCTTTCTTTATGAGGCAATTTTCAATTTCTTTTACGACCCATTTTATTTTATTTTAACTATCCACCCTATTAAAACACTTTCCCGTTTCTAATTTTATATTGCTAAGTCTCAATTATTTACTTTATTCCCAGTATCTTGCCCCCTCCTCATCGGGATACCACTCATAATTACTTCAAGTAGCATAGTAGGTGTAAAAATAGGTCTGACGTGTGCATTTATGAAATGACAGTTATCATTTTAGTTTCACTTGAATGACTGTTACACGTGCTGGTAATTACATGTAACAGATTATTTCTCAATCATAAGAAAACGCTCACGCACAAACGCACAAACACGCTTATCCAGTAAATAGTCAGATGTTGCCAAATCGCTGTAATTTCACTGGGATGAGTGTACACGTGCAGTAGTTGATTACTTCTCAATTAAAAACAAACGAGAATACATACACCAGGAATGACGTACGCTTATACAGTGAATCGTCAGTATTTGCTATTAAATCACTGTATTCTCATGTCGAAGTGTGTACACATGCAGACATACACACAAACCATCAGGCATACACTTACCTAGTATTAAAACAACAAGTTATGCTTAAGAGATCTACCAACAAGTATAAATGGGGCAGTTTAAACTAAAATTTCCACTTTATGTATTGATTGTCAACTTAGTAGGTGATGTTCTTTCCATTGAAAAAGATCTCCATATCCGGAGATCGAATATTCTGGAGAAATCAGGAAGACAGCGGATGCAAACAAATCGGATGGAAACCCGATAATCAGGTAAATGTCTATCCTTTTTTCGGCTGCGGTGAGATAATGCTGCAACTAACAGCTCTAATGGGATATTTCTTTTTCATGTATTGCTTCGTTTTATGTGCATGTGTGTGTGGGGGTGAGAATGCAAAAGGGTTTTTCTCTATTAGAGCTATTTAAGGAAGTCATTTTAGAAATATTTTGTTTTCGCATAAATAATCTAACAAAAGTATCCCATGGATTTACTAAATTCATGCCGAATTTTGCCTTTAGCCATTTTTGCTTACTAGTTACTTAATTTCATACTAATAAACAGGAAAATCTAAAGCTGTTTTACAAAGCAGGAGATGATTTTATATCAGAGTTACGCTTCATTACACCATGTAGAGATTTTCAATACTATTAAACCACATATTTACGTCATAATGCGTACTGGAAAAAAAAATCTTCACAGTGTTGTACAAAGACGTAATCCAAATAGAGTGATGCTTCAAAAGACAAAATATTCCTAGATTTCTGCCAATTTAGACTGATTAAATGCTATCATAATTTGGACTAAGACAAATTCCTATATTCGTCTAATATTTAGAACAGTATTTCGAAATAGTTAAACTATAAATATTTTAGAACACCATATAAACACATGAGAGGAGAGATTGTAACTCACGCTATCGTGCAATTCCAAATCGTGGCTGGTTACTGTAGCACATGGCTTGTGAGGACTGGCTGCATTACTCTCCCGCGTTGGGTTCAGAGCCGCTTCAGCCGAAACACCTTCTTTTGTAGTATTGTCAACAGATATTAAATAGTTACTAATAATATCGCATCCCCTGTCTTTGAGGCGTTTTAGGTCCTTCAGCTGGCTTCCTAAATTATGTTTAAAATTAAAAATTCAACTAAACATTCCCAAAAGAACCTGCTTTTCGTGACAAAGTATTGATTATATAAAATAAATTAAGGTTACAAGATGTTTTGAAGAGTTTTTGCGCATTCGGGGCTTCACATTTTGACTCACCGCGAGATGCGTTCACGGGTTGTCGCTTTGAACTATCAACTTCGTAAAGATCCGTTTGATTCCTATTTCCAAGTACGCATCGATCTGAACTTCGGAATGGCTGGGTGCGGATTCGTTCCCGTCTTCTGAAGGATTCAACATCGTTCATACTAACCACAGGAAACGAGGTTGATCAGATCGGTGCGTACTTGGAAATAGAAATCAATTGGATCTTTGCGAAACTGATAGTGCAAAGCAACAACCCGCGAAGGCAACTCGCGGTGAGTCAACAAGGTTACAACATTTACGAGGATTTTACTAACATTTGACGTAAACAAGGAACACGACTTGACAAGAACGAGGAAGGTTTGAGTTCTATATATAGAACATTTGTGTAGTCAGTGCTGCAATATTTGACCTTTGTGACACTATGGAATTAATGAGATGACAGACAAGTAAATAAAGCAAACCGGAGACAAAAATAAGCGAAGACCACCGTTCCCATCACAAGCGTATATGGGGCTGTTTTAGACAATTCATACGTACACAGACGCACACGGTGCTATTACTAATTTAATATGACCGTCAAACCTACATTTAAACGCATCAATTGAAAATAAGGACACCAACTTTAGCCAGATAACTTGGCTAGAACTAAGAAGTACTTGTTCAGAAATACTGATTTAAATTATACAATAAAAAATACCCTACGTTAGATTGTACAGAACTAGTAGGATATAACACATTGAGTAGAAGTCGTAGGTGTAATAGGGTGATGCGTTTGGCACATCATACTGGTTCTATATGAACGAGTAAGTTACTAGGTTCACATGATCTAATCGGAAAATGCATACTATGCTAGGTCTTTTGAGCATCCACGAATATATAATCAAAAAATTGCCAAGGATAGAAAATACAATCCGTCAAGTAGACCGGTTTCGTCCTCATTGAACACTCATTAAGTACTTGCCAGAATTTCCGCGACCGGAATTCCAACTGGGGCACATTTGCTTCCCTGTATTGGAACTCATCCATCAATATTAACCTATAGATTTCAAGAATTAGTGAGCACGGTTGAGTTATTATCCTGAGACAATTAAATTGTAAGCTTGCTTAGTAGCGTTGCCACGACACCTCTAATGGCGAAAACGTGTTGCAAGCATGCTGATAAAACGAAATCCTGATGAATCCGTCAGTGGGCTTACTAGAAATATCTATCAATGGTGAATTTGTATTTCCTTTTAAATAAATATGATGGTGATTTAGACAGCGGTAATCATTAAAATGCTTTACGATTATTGATCAATTAGCGTTTACGATATTTAAAATGTTGACAAATACTAACAAATTCTGAAACGCAAGCTTGCGAACTGGAGGTAATCATCAATCTCATTTAACTTAATCAGGCTCACAACATCGCTAAACTACCGCCAGTCGCATGTACTATTATGTGCGGCTGGTTAAATAAAATAGGATTGACGATTATATCACATAAGTAAACATGCTATAAAGAATTACTATCACTCTCCACAAAACCAATGCTCGGCTAATTATATATTAGCAACGTTGCAAATTGAAAGCATTTTATGTTTGCCTTTCACTTTAAATAAACATGGATTGCGCGGCGACGATAACAATTATTTAAATCAAGGTTGCGATCTTGATTTAAAATCCGGTTCCATTATGTACATATATTTGGCAGTATAAACTAAGATTTGTGTAGAGTTGAAAAGGTAATTCATTCAGTAGACCGGTTTCGTCCTTATTGAGAACTTATCACGAACTGTTCCGAATTGACCGCTGACAGAACTCGAACCTGGGCAAGTATGATTCTGAATCTTTTGCTCTAACCACTAAGGACGAAAACGGTCTTCTAGATGAATTGACCTTTCTACATTATACAATGCTTAGTTTATACTGATAAATGTATGCATATAATGGGACTGGTGCTTATATCAAGATGGCAACCTTGATTTAAATAATAGCATATCACAGATCGGTTAGCAGAAAATTTTAAAGAGCATTCTGAATTAAATATGTATTCTTTTGCACGTCACTAAACTTCGTTGCAAAAGTATGCACAAACAGAAATATTTAAACACCTGAATTTGATGAATACTTGGTACTGCTTGCAGTTCGAGCATAATTACAGGATATGTTGTCGTTACTTCGATTGGCGGCATCATCTGTATCCAAGTTTACATTGTAAACCTTTATTGTGCAAGCGAAAAGTATTAATAGAGAAAATTAAAAAAAACATAAAAAAGAATAAAATGAACAACCATCGCGACAAATATTTTTTTGAATGGTTGCTTAATGTGAGCGTTAAATCTTGATTCTCCGCGATTTGTTCGTGGGTTGTCGCTTTGCAATATCAGTTTTTTAAAAATCCGATTGAACCAAATTTCAAACTACGCATCGAGTTCGTCTTCCAGTTGGTTGAGTGCGGATTCGTATCTTTCTTCTAAGGGCTTCAACATCGTTCATACTAACGACCTAAAATGAGGTACGATCGAATCTTCGTTGACTGGTTACGTTTGGATTCTTAATTTCCCGAATCATCATCAGGCCTCTAATCACACATACACAGTACAATACTCACAATAGCAGATTTAAGCAAATGTAGCCTACACTCGCGACAATCTAACGGCTTTGCAATTAACAGCCAAATTCGTGTTTGGTACAACTATTTATCTACTGAAAATATATAAAAAATAAACTAATACTTCACATAAACTATCAAAGTGGAGTAGATTACGAATATTTAAAAAAAATAAACTGCATTCATCGCTTTTAAGTTTCTGATAAAGTACCAATTCCTTGCTTTTAGATGTCGTATTGGATAGCAAAATAATTGTTAGCTTCAATCTTTAGTTATTTCATGAAAAATCAACATAAAAGTCAAGTAAAAACCTTATGCACGCACACGTCAAAACATACACAAACATTGTTAAATTTTTTTGTAGCTGCATTCCTATAGGTTATTTCGTGAATACTAATCATCTCTTATACAATCATACATATTTATACATTTTGGGTTTTCAATTGATTATGCTAGTGGTAACAAATCTGACACGTTTTTACTGCTGTTACTAGGTTTGGCTAGTTGGTGAGTGTGTATGCGTGCTTTCATGTAAAGGTCATTCTCGCAGTATTGCAAAGTGATGTCTGAGATCTGGTCATTATTGTTTTCATAGCTTGAGAATTAACCATTTGTGCGCATTGTTCACTGTTACATATACAAGTGCTATTTTTCCCAGTATAGTTGATCGTTTCACCTTGTTGCGCAAAGTTGTCGTTTTCACATGGTAACAGCGCCAGCGTGGATTGCAGTGTTAAACGCTCACATTGTTTGGAGACTTCTGTCATCGTATGCGCCTCTGTTATTTCCACTTCAGTTTGTTGCCAATCCGATTGTACGTTTGTTGATTCTAGTCGAGGGCCTGTTTGTTCTTGGCTGGATACTAGTAGATTGTTGTTGAATTTTGTTATTCTTGGCCAGTCGATAAGAATATCATGTTGATGAAACTTTTGAATATTAAGGTCAGGTGCTTGTTGATGTTTTTTCTAATTATAAGAATATATATGTAAAGGGCTTCATAAATAAATAATAATTTTTCTGATTTTGCTTTATGTAGAATTGTGAAATTGGTCGAATTGACAGGGTGCCCCGTTGCCAATATATGATCGGAAATAGCTGATTTTCCTGACGGTGGCAAGCCTTTGTTAATCAATTTCTGTGGCAAATGTTGCTGGATTCTGCTTATCAATTGCTTCTTCGTACGTCCGATATATGTGCTACCGCACATACATGAGAATTTGTAGACTATGAATGATTTGGAGAGAATTGGCAATTGATCTTTGGCATCCAACCTCATGATTCTCTGTGTACTAAATGTCATATTAGCTTTAACACTGGGAAAGTTGTCCTTAGTTATTCTATTCAGCCGCCGTGCAAATATTGAGGCCGGAACGTCACCTCTTAATGGTAAGTTTAGAAAACCTGCTTGACGGTATCCCCTCTATTGCGAATCTACCGCGGTCTGATGTTGACATCAATGAAACGCACCTGACCTTAATATTCAAAAGATTCATCAACATGATATTCTTATCGACTGGCCAAGAATAACAAAATTCAACAACAATCTACTAGTATCCAGCCAAGAACAAAGAGGCCCTCGACTAGAATCAACAAACGTACAATCGGATTGGCAACAAACTGAAGTGGAAATAACAGAGGCGCATACGATGACAGAAGTCTCCAAACAATGTGAGCGTTTAACACTGCAATCAACACTGGCGTTGTTACCACGTGAAAACTTTGCGCAACGAGGTGAAACGATCAACTATACTGGGAAAAATAGCACTTGTATATGTAACAGTGAACAATGCGCACAAATGGTTAATTCTCAAGCTATCAAAACAATAATGACAAGATCTCAGACATCACTTCGCAATACTGCGAGAATGACCTTTACATGCAAACACGCATACACACAAACACAAACGCATACACACTCACCAACTAGCCAAAACAAGAAACAGCAGTAAAAACGAGTCAGATTTGTTACCACTAGCATAATCAATTGAAAACCCAAAATGTATAAATATGTATGATTGTATAAGAGATGATTAGTATTCACGAAATAAATGGCCTTTATCCACTTTGTTATTTGTGTTTTCCTAATTATAAGGATATATATATATATATATATTGTTGGCATAAAGCAAATAAAGTGTAAAATATTTAGTTAAATCAAGGTGGCGATCGTGATGTAAACACAATTCCCATTATATACATACATTTGTCAAAATAAATTAAGCCTTGCAATTCATCCAGTAGACCGGTTCCGCCATTATTGGGAACTTATCACGTAGTGTCCAGAATTTGCCACGGCCAGGGCTCGAACCTGGGCACGTCTGCTTAGGAATATGTTGATCTCAAGTGCCCAGGTTCGATCCCTATACGCGGAAAATTCTGGAAACTACGTGATAAGTTCCCAATAAGGATGAAACCAGTCAAAGGGATGAACTGCCTTTTCTACATATAATAGAATGCTTAGTTCATACTGACAAATGTATGCACATGATGGGACCTGTGTTTACATCAAAATGGCATCCTTGATTTAAATAATTATTATCACCGCCAACGCGCAACCAGTGAACATTTAAAGTGTAAATAGTAAAGTCAATTCATCCATATGACTTGTTTCGTCCTTATTGCGAACTACTATAATTAAGCAACCATAGGCTGTGCGAGTAGTAATGACAATTCTTTAAATTAAGTTTGCGAGTTCGAGATAAACTCAAATCCCTTTTTATATAATCTGTCGTACGACATAGTTAAACCAGCGGCACTGGTAACCAGAATTTCTAAACTCAGGAATTTAATCCTCGAGTAATTAATTCAATCTTGAAACTCATAATCTTCACCAAAAAAGCAGCGCTCGGCATATAATTTAAAGTCTTCTCACAACTAATGATTAATAATTTAGGCATTAGGCATGTCAGAACTAGAAAAAATAGAGTTCATACAGAACTAAGAGGATAGAATAACTTCTGATTAACAAAACGCGTAATCCCATGTACACATTTGTTATTTACTGACTGATCATAATGGAAGGTCGACAGTATGTTTCAAGCCCCATATGTATCGTGAAAAAATTTGGACAAGTGTACCTATAACAAGTCATAGAACGCTTCCTATATACAAATATGAAGACCAATTTTGTTAAAAAGAAGAACGAAATATGTAATCTCGCGTAAACATGCCTTTCTTTATTACTGGTGACCCATCGGTAGGAGCCGATGCTACGCTTTACACCAACAACATATTTGAGCAAGCATAAACTGTGCATAGGGCAAAATATCGGCTCATACTGATAAGTCCGCAGTAAGTAAGAAACGCATGTGTACATGAGCTAATAGGCGAGCTACAATTGATAAATTAAGCAGACTAGTTAGTAATCCACGTTTTACCACGATACCGTCAAATTAGAAAAAATCAATAGAAAAAAGTGCGAAAAACCTCATCATCATCGTCGTCATCGTCCTCCTCCTCATAATCGTCATCATCCTCATCCATATCGTCAATGTCGTGAGGATCAACGTCGTCGTAGAAGTCGTCATCGTCCTCAACATTCACTCGGTTTTCGACGAATCCACCGACACATTCACCACAATCACTCGCCTCATCATCACTACAACCACCACCACCACCACCACCACCACCACCGTCCTTATCATCATCTTCATCCTCATCGTCATTACGGGCATGACATAATGTTGGCAGGTCTCGACGTCTTCTTGTCATGGGTGACATATCTAAGCCTCTAACACCTTTAGAACTGTCACGGAAGCAATTCACCAAAACAGGCGGTCGCGAACAATCTAAAATCTCGGAAAGGTCAATCTCCTCTTGGAAACTAGCGACCATGGGATTGCTGCGACTGTGTAGTCTGAAAAAAATCAAAATACAAATTCCGGTGCACTCAACACTGAAAAACCCGTTTGATTCATGCATGCAACTATATTATTATTGACAAAGCGTGTACACTACATTTCTACATTAACACAATAAGTACGCTTTGTAAAACGAATGCTTCACTGCAATAGAAACAAAATATATTGCAGATATATGTAGGATTAAAAGAACACCACGTCGGACTAGACACTGTTTGTTTCAGAGAACTAATATGTTTACAATTATGTATCAGGTGTTGCGTATCTAGAAAAAAATTAGCTCAAATATAACCAGAAATATGAACCAAAGCCAACATTAACGGAAAGTATTATCGAATGTGCACATTCGTCTCGTGATTACTGGCGGCTCATCAGTAGGAGCCGGCATAACGTTCGATACCCACCATATTTTTGGGAGAGGAAAGTGGAACTTTTGGAAGCCACAATCTCCTATACGAAAGTGTAAAACTGAAGTAGTAGAGCTAACTTCATATAAAGTCTCGGTATATATGTTATATATAGTGAGTTGGCTTTAAAGTCGCATTGTCGATGACTTCGTATGTAGTTAGTTTCATTACCACAGGTTTACACATTCGTATAGGAGATTGTACCGTCAAATTGTCACACATTCATCACCCAAATATATAGTGGGTAAAGGGCGTAATACCGGCTACGAAGCAGACGTGCCCAAGTTTGAGCCCTTTTCCCCGTAAATTCTGGTCAGTACGTGATGAGTTCTCAATAAGGACGAAACCGATCTACTGGATGAATTGCCTTTTCTACACTATACAATTCTTAGTTTATACTGACATATGTAAGTAATTAATTGGTCAGGTGTTTATATCAAGACCGCAACCTTGATTATAATAATTGTTATCACCACCCGCGCAACCAATGTTCGTTTAACTGATGGCGCCTCAATCCTAAGCGAATATATATACACACATGCTATACACATACTTATATAGTGAAAAGACGGTTATGTTTAAGAGATCTGTTAGTAAGTATAAATAAAGTCATTTAAACGAAAATGACCACTTGACTTGATAATTGTAAGTCTTGGTGAGATGAGCTCACCAATGAAAACGACTTCCAAAACAAAAAGCCGAAATATATGGATTATAAATGAAGACAATGGATGTAGAAATCTTGTTTCGAAAAATAAAGGCCAGGTAATTAATCAATTCGCTGTCGCGCAAAAAAATATTTTTTATGTCTTCTGTATGTTTATTCCAAGCATCGAAAAATGACAATTTTCGTACATTTTTGAAAGAAAAGCAGAGAAAGAATTTTCTTTTAAAACAAAGAAAGATACGTAAATTTCAGATTATTTACTCACATTAAATAACAATGCGGGCATAACGTGATCACATACGTGTTCTACTTAAAAAATAATGCTGCAATTAGCTAATCCAAGATTCTTCACAGATAGCTAACTAATTTACGTTTATGCAGTTAATAATTATCTGAAAGAATATATTAGGTGAACCTGTGAGGACTGAATATTAAGCTGTGCATTTGTGGACGTGTCTTCAATATTCTAATTTAAACACACAGATATCAATTCAATTCACTTTAGTTAGTAACTATAAGATGAAATACAATTTAGGCATATATGCTGATAGATAAAATTGTGTCTAGGTTAACGACCGTTTTTAAATTATCAACAAAAAATAATAAATAACAGAAGTAAGATGGCAATCGATGAAATAACGGGAATGAACACATTAACGAAATTGAATAACAATACACCTATTAACCATATTTTTGTAAGAGAATATTAATTTCAGCCCATTCCATGGCTCAGTAGGGACTCGATCGAAATGTTGGCAAGATTGCAAAAGAGACAAATATCATAGACTGCAAATGCATGGCGTAAAGAATAGATTAATATACTAACTATACCAAGAATTAAATGACTGAATTAAATGATTGATTTCTACTACCACGCCCGTTCATTTTATCACTAGTTGAGCTCTTAGTTTACGTAACATCCATCGAAGCTTTTCCAAGAAAAGAAAATCAGAAAGCATTTCTGGATGATTTTAGAGCATACAGATTGCCTATCTTCAAATTTGGGCCCGTAGCCAAAGAAATTTCCGACCTGAAGTCCGGCGAGCAAAAGCTAGTTGTACCAACAGTTGTAAAATAAATATCGATGTTATTAGTGAGCAACATCCATTCTATTTCACGAGAAGTCTAGAGTTTGACTTTACTTCACAGCTAACACAGTGTTAAATGGGCGATAATGTAATTACAACAAGCAAACCAAGCATGGCGGACAAGTTGCAACTACTGAAGCAAAGCTTTGGCCACTGGCACTCGAAAACCAGATGCATCGAGCAGATGGTGCACCTGATGTATGTTCGGTAATGGCAGATTGAGAATGGTTAGTTGAAATTTTAGGTCAAAAGAGACGACAAAGTTTCCACCTGAAAGAAAGGCTAACCAAACGGCATAAGTCATTGTAAAACTGAAATTTGGTTGTAGTGTTCGGCAAGGTGACGCAATGGATATAGAAGCAGACTCCGAAGCAAATGTGCACCAGTTCGAGCCCCTTTCGCGGTAAAATGCTGGACCGTGCTTGACGAATTCCCAATAAGTACGAAACCCGTCCACTGGATTAACTACCTTTGATACCTGATGCAAAGTTTAATTTATACTGACAAATGTACACATAATGAAATCGATTTTTACATGAAGCTTGCAACCTTCATTTAAATATGTTTTATCACCACCTGCGCAATCAATTCTTGTTTAATTGCTGTCTACGATATTAAAAGGATTTAATATTCATATTTTACTTAAAGCAACCAATGTCGCCAACATCTAAATAGTGAGCGACTGATAAAAATAACTTCACTTTGGATAAATATTTTCATAATTTAAAAAAAAATTAAACTCAACTCCCATAAATCGCGCATAATGTGGATATGCCGCACCAAACAACGTGTGAAATTTTGAAGAAATGTAATGCAAATTACTAATAATTGATTGCGCGGGTGGTGGTAACAATTCTTTAAATTAAGTTTGTGTGCTTAAAGTAAACATCAATCCCATTGTATTTAACCAGTCGTCGAACAACATAACAAAACTACCGCCAGCCGCAACGCACTGACGCGTTTCTACTTCCATGATCATCATCGGAGTACGACGGCAAACTGACTATCGAGGATCAAACCGTATTTAATATATATATATATATATATATATATATATATATATATACATATAATATGAATATAAGTTAAAGCTCAACCACTGTAATGCCACTTAGTTGATTGTACTCAGTAGTTATAACTAAAAATCAATTGCTGACATAAGACTACCCAGTCAGAGACGGCTAAAGGAAACAGTACGCTTGCTTTATTAAATCGTTCCTACGTATTGTGATGTATTTGGATCGATGGAGGATACCGAAAAAAATGTGCTGAACATTTTCATCAAAGACATTGACTGACGACAATTATGCGCTAGTCGCAACACTTATAAAGTTATTATTAAATTTCCAGTTGCGTAAACCTGCTATAGTTCTTTTGTTACTAGTCGCGCCACGTCTAGTAGGTAAATGCACACATGTTAGGTCCTCACAGCAAATATTTTTTATATATCAGAATACATAATTTATTTATTTTAGAAAGAAATAAATTTGATGAATTGCATAAAAATGTGGCACAACGGATACTAATACAAGGTGACAAGTCCAAATTAACAGATCGGGAAAGAGATAAGAACTGGAAAGAAAGGCAGAAACAAATAAAGGCATACACAGAGAATAAAACCTACTTTTCTTCATAATCATTCTTTTCAAAGGCGTTTTCATCATCATTTTTGCCACCACCTTTTAATTTCGACCCCGGACTAAACGTAGCATTGTTCCACCTATATTCATTATCTGATTCGAATCGGCCGGGAAAACATGACAGTTTGTTACCTTCATTGTCGAACTTTGCCTTATTGTCGTTTTCCTCATTTTCAAGTAGAAATTCTGACAGATGGGCTGATTCTTCCGAAATCACATCTGGTTGGAATGTGTCTATCAGGCTATTGATTGGTGAAAACAGCTTGTTCTCCTGTTTGAAACCATTATGCTGGACTTCACTGCCAGCAGTAGTAGATTCGTTTTCATTATTTCTGCACCCGACAAAGGATGTAGAAGAAAAAAACAGAAAAAACCGCGCTTTTGCATACGTAGGCAAATAATCAGATATAGTTATATATATACTTGGTTGCGTATACCTTATATAAAAGCATACCAGTATCAGGTACGACGCACCAAGTTCCAAGTAAGTTGAGATGGGCTAGAAGGATATGCCCTCGCGCACAGGAATTAACGGCATCGACTCATGTACACGCGTTTCGAGCTTACTGACGACTCATCAAAGTGGCCGGCACTGCGCCCCGAATCCACTATATATATATATATATATATATATATATATATATATATATATATTTCAAATTAGGAAGAAAAAACACATTAATAAAAAAGTGGATTAAGCCATTTATTTCGTGAATACTAATCATCGCTCTACAATCATTCATTTATATACATTCTGGGTTTACATGTGAATATGTGGGTGGTAACAAATATGACTCGGTTTTACTTCTATTTCTTGTTTTGGATGATTAGTAAGTGTGTATGCGATTGTGTCTCTGTGTGCCAGTTTGCATGTGAAGGTCATTCTCGCTGTATTGCAAAGTGATGTCATTATTGTATTGATGGCTTGATAGTTAAGCATCAGTTCGCATTCTTGGCTGTTTAGGTTCGAGTGCTATTTTTCCGAGTGTAGTCTTTCGTTACATCTTTTTGCGCAAATTTTTTTTCTTTACTTGGTAACAGCGCAAGTGCGGATTGCACTGTTGAACGCTCATACTGTTTGGAAATTTCTAACACCGCTTTTTCCTCTTCAGTTTGTTGCGAATCAGATCGTATGATTGTTAAGTCTAGTCGAGGGCGTGTTCGGTCCTGTTAGGATACTAGTAAATTGTTGTTGAATTTTGTTATTCGTGGCCAGTCGATTAGAATATCATGATGATGAAACTTTTGAATATTTAGGCCATGTGTTTGTTATTTTATATAAAGGGCTTCATAAAAATATAATTTTTTTTCCCGATTTTGCCTTATGTAGAATTTAGAAATTGGTCAAATTTATTGGGTGCCCCGTTTCCAAACAGCCAAAACAAGAAATAGACATAAAACTGAGTCAGATTTTTTGCCATCCTCTTAATCAAATAAAAACCCAGAATGTATATAAATGAAAGATTGTAAAGCGAAGTTTAGTAATCTCAAAATAAATGGCCATTATCCACTTTGTTATTAATGTGTTTTTTCTTCCAAATTAGAAATATACTGTGCAATATTCGAAGGCAATGGACATGATAAAGCATATATATATATATATATATATATATATATATATATATATATATATATATAGAGAGAGAGAGAGAGAGTCAATGTCATACACATATTTTAGCAAAACGAATTCAAAGCCGACTGTTAGAAATTATTCGTTTGCGGAGAACTAATATATATGAAATTCTTTATTAGGTATTACTAACATAGCATCAAATTAATTCAAATATGACCAGAAGGATAAACCAAAGTCAGCATGAACGGAAATAAAAATCCTATGTGCACATTCGTTTCGTGTTTACTGGCGACTCATCATTAGGAGCCGGTATTACGCTCTATATCCACTATATATTTGGGTGGGGAATGTGGGACAATCTCCTATACGTATGTATAAATCTGCAAAAGTAGAACAAACTTCATATAAAGTCTTCGACAATGAAACATTTAAGCCAACTCACTATATATAATATATATACCGGACCTGTAAAGTATACATAATTACAAACATATTAGCTTTCCGCACCAAAAACAATCTAAGCGTTATATATTTAATTGAATTATGTCATGATTACCGCGAAAATTTATAACTGATAACGATCAAGACCAGGGTGTATCGATTTTCTGGAGTAAGAAGTAATCAGAAGTAATTGCAGTTTTCAATTTTTGTGAAATTTAGCATATCTTGAAATACATTGTGTTGATATCATGTACCGAATCGGCAACCATATTCTTGGTACCCTCGGTGTGTACAATTTTTAGTGAGTTGGCATTGAAATGGCATTGATAAAGATTTTACATGAAGTGAACTCCATTACTGCTTGAATACAAATTCGGATAGGAGATTGTACCGTTTAATTGTCCCATATTCCTCACCAAAATATATTGAGGGTAGAGGTCGTAATACCGGCTCCTACTGACGAGTCGCAAGTAATCACAAAACGAATGTTCACATAAGATTATAACTTTCGTTCAAGTTGGCTTTGGTTTATCCTTCTGGTCCAATTTGAATTAAAATTTTGCTAGGCGCGCAACAACTTTTTACAAAATTTCAAAGCCAGTTGGCTTTACCGAATTTACGAATACCAGATTCTAAACACCTGATACACCAGAAACGCTTTATACTCTAACTATGAACAAAACCAGTTATAAAAATTTCGCGGTAATCATGACATAATTCAACGAGATATCTAATATTTGTACAATCGTGGTTGTCGAGATCTAACACATATGCATATATCTATTAGTTATAGAGTATTTAGTATATATATAAAAAGCATAGTTTTGGTGCCCTTTACGAGTCTAATAAATATTATATATAGAACATTGGATATGAAGTCTCATGGCTAAATACTACATATGAAGTTGAATCTACTACCGTTGCTCTAGGTAACGCGTGTTTAACGAAACAATCAAATTACCACCTTTAAGATCAATAGAAACAACAATTAAAACATTACCCAAAAGATGATTCATGAGAACGAAGGGGCCTTTTATCTAATATAGCATAGAGTGTCAAATAGTTATGCCATTATCATTGATGAATTTAATGAGACTGTTAAGTTTTTCAAAGTGAAAAATATTTCAGACCGAAAATCTTGATATTTTACCAGTTTTATCGATAACAATCCCCAGTTTGAATTCACCGATACTGGTTGGGTCGTTTATGAGGATTCCCTCAGAATAAACTATAATTGTGTCGACCAGCCGAGATTTTATTATTCATAACTCCGCAGTCAGAGTGTTCATTTATGCGGCCAATATTCTAACTAAGTTTTACAAACCATTAGATGAGGTCATTATTGTTCAACACAAATGCTCTATTTATAATTATTTATTTACAAGTGTCTGCTCGCATAAAGCGCGTCCATCTAATAAGGCAAATAAAAATATTTATTATTTCATATTGACTTCTGCGGCTCGAATCCTGCTTCCATCATTGTCCTGGCTGCTTAATTCTAACTTTCTCATTTCTACAATGACTTTCTGTTGTATTCAAATTAGCCTTAAATAGGGATATTGGGGCTTTCTCCGCATCAGAGGTGGCTACTGCTACACACGATCCTTGACAATTTCTGGCAACGCAGCCATGTAAGATTTACTTAACGGAGATTTCATTGAGAGTAACTATTTTCTTTTTAATATTGGTGGAAAATATCGAAAAGCTTTACTCTATTCCATTGTTGGTTGCCATCATTTTTCGCTTTTAATTTAAACAACAGATTGAATATTGATAATCAAACTCTGCTTCCGTTATTATATGATGCTCTTTGCTCGCTTTGGCTTTAATATAGTTTTCAACTGACTAAGTTATGATAACATCTACCATCATGCTTTTCTACTTATTGTGAAGGATAAGATTGCACTTCAGTTTGCATCTAACGTTATCTAAAATTGGAACTGTTCGTGTGGATAATCCTATGTAGGCAGATGCAATAGAAGATTGAATTCACGCTTGTCGTTGAACATAAAAACCTGGTTTATGCAGAATAAGATTGGTGTTGCACGTACGTCTATAACTAAACGTGCCATGTCTTGACTAGTTCATTAGAGAGAAAATATAGAAAATAATGAAATACTTGGGATAGACCACTTGTTTACATTACACAAATACAATAGCAAGACATCTTGATAAATTCATATTTACGTGGGTGATGACACAACACTTCAAATCAAGTTTGCACAAAATAAACAAACAGAAATCACTTTTTATTTAACCAATCACACAACAACAGCCAGCCATAAGTACGCACGCGTTTCAACATTCCATAGTACTTATCAATGCCTGAAGGCCAAATTTCATTATAATAATCAAGATTGGGATCTTGATAAAAGCACCTCACCCATTAATTACTGACATATATCAGTATAAACTAAGAATTGTATAGTGTAAAAAAGGCAATTCATCCAGAAGACCGGTTTCGTTCTTATTGGGAACTCATCACATACTGTCCAGAATTTGCCGCGGACAGGGCTCGAACCTGGACACTTCTGCTTCGGAATCTGGTGTTCTAATCAGTGAGCCACCATGCCGCACAATAAACTACACACACTTTTCAGTTATATAGTAATTTATATATATATATATATATATATATATATATATATATATATATATATATATATATATAATTACTAGGACAGTCTCGAACCTTGGCACGCCTGAGTCTGAATCTGGTTACCTAACCACTGAGCCATCCTGCCGCACACTACACACATTTTTCAATTATATACTAAGTAATGTTACTTGGTTAGCCTTTCCTTTAAGTAAAGCATATATAACATCCGTTTAGCCCTGAAGTTCCAACTAACCATCCCCAATCCGTCATTATCGAACAGATACCACGTTACATTGGGAAATGGTAGTGAAATAAACATATAACGTGGTATCTATTCGATAATGACAGATTGGGGATGGTTAGTTGGAACTTCAGGGCTAAACGGATGTTATATAGGCTTTTCTTAAAGGAAAGACTAACCAAGCAACAATAATTAGTATATAAGTGTGTGCAGTGGGCGGCAGAATGGCTCAGTGGTTAGATAACCAGATTCCGACTCAGACGTGCCAAGATTCGAGACCTGTCCGTAGCAATTTCTGGCCAGTACATGAGTTCCAAATAAGGACGAAACCGGTCTACTGGATGAATTAAACAATAATTGATTGCGCGGGTGGTGGTAACAATTCTTTAAATCAAGTTTGCGAGCTTGAAGTAAACACCAATCCCATTGTATTTATTGACTTTTCTAAACTATACAATTCTTAGTTTATACTGACATATGTAAGAAATTTTTTTTTTACTGCGGCTGACTCCTTTTGGAGGATAAGCCGGCTCCACATTTAATGGAGTTTCTTGGGAATTTGGTACAAGTGGTGTCCCCTCACCACAACCTTGATTAAAAGTAATTGTTATCACCTCCCGCGCAACCAATGTTCGTTTAATATCACTGTTAATCAATTTAAAGAGACTTGTGAGGCTCTAGGCGGCAGAACTATTTTTTCGGATTGCAGTTCTGATGCTTCCTAAAAAACAAGAAATCATATTCTAGAGCTTCCGAAAATCCTTTCGGCGTCATTAATCAATAGTTTTCTTAGAACTGTTGTGGAGGAAAAACGGGGTTCAAGTGTAATGAACATCTCATGAAAAAAGCTACAGGTAGGGAAATAATGAAAGCAAGATAAGGATAAAGAATGGGTCATTTTGGCAAATATAGTTTCCGTGATAAACGATATATGTTCAATTTTCATCATCGTCATTATAATCATCATCATCACCACCACCACCGTCAAAAACTACATCATTTATAAAATTATGCCTCACTTTCACATACACATGATAAAACAAAAGTAATTACAATAATATTAGTGATAAGATAGTAATTTAAAACAAAATCATGTAAATGAAAAAGTGACGGATTTGGAAGAAGTGGATTTGGCGTAGACGACAAGGCATATCCATGGAAAATACAGAACCAAGCAGACCTAGACTCTTACTCAACACAAACTAAGAGAGGTGAATTTTAAGGTAAAGTGACATCAGCAAAACAGTTTCCTTGCGATTTGCACTGTATTACTTCATAAGAAGGACCAAACCTCGCTGCTTCCTCAACTAATAAATTAAGAGACAATTAAGAAAAAGATCACAACTGTGAAACTGAGGCAAGATCGCTATTGAGCATGACCAACACAGAAATATGACTAACATGTGGGCCCCGATCCGAGTGGACGAACTTAATCTAAACTATCAAACTGAATTGAAATTGACTTAAACATCTTTTTCCGTTTTGCCGTACGTCAATCTAGCTCTCGCTGTGCAAGTGATGAAGCCATATAAGCCTGTTAGACGGTCGTCAGTTTTGACTACTCTTTTTTGACAACCTATATGGGCTGCATTTCAGAGACAACAGCAAATGAATGACTATAAGCATCAAAGATACTCAATTCTAGAGATCTAAGTTTAACTAGCGTATATATGTAAAACTGAACTTACAGATGCAGTAGAAAAAACTACATCTAAGTTGAAAGGTAACCGGAGTCTGCTCTTTATTTTAGAAAGCGTGTAAAAGATTAGTCGTCACCTTACAAATTCTATCACCACCATCTTTAAAGAAGGCCAGTAGACGATCATCGTATTCCGTGTTCATAACTCTAAAAATAGCTAGAGATTGGCTTTACATGTTGCTGATATGGGCATACATTAGGAGATCGAGAATGATACAGGTTAGAAATAAAAAGGTTTTTCAAATACGTTGAAATAAACTGTAACTGTTACCTTAATGCAAACGCTTTTTCCATCTCAGTAAAATTTTGAATCCATAACGATTCACAATTTGCTTACAAACCGTGCTTAAGTTTGCATCTAGAATGTCTAAGCTAGCAGGAATTTAGCGCCTAGTTTCGAGTATCTCTATAAACTTATCAGAGATCCAATGAATAATTCTGTGGAATACATACCTGTCTGCATTTCACATAGTCAGTTAGAATTTTCAAGTCCAAAACCCGATAATGTCGATTTACGAAAATCATATTTCTATTAAAAATAAAGCTGTTCGAGATTGATAACATATCTCAGGCCTATTGTTAATTAGCCTTCCAATGAAGGTGAGATGACATTCTCCAATAATAGCTGTACGGCTGAGCTGATATAAGTTCCGAAACAAACAACACCGCTGCATGCAATAGCGCCATCTAAAACTAATTGCAACATTACTTCAAGCTCGCAAACTTGATTTAGAGCATTGTTACCACCACCCGCGCAATCAATTATTGTTAAATTATATTGTCTATATATGTATATGTGGCTAAAGCTGCAAACAGTTAATGTTCCTGACTGCATAGAAATTGTGAAGCCGACATTTCCAGTCAAGTTCAATGTATGCGAGACTGCTAGAGGTGAGAGCTGCATATCTTAATTTGATTTCCATATATATTCAATGCGGTTTGATCCTCGATAGCCAGTTTGCCGTCGTACTCTGATGATGATCATGGAAGGTCGAAACGCGTCAGTGCGTTGCGGCTGGCAGTAGTTTTGTTATGTTGTTCGAAGACTGGTTAAATACAATGGGGTCGGTGTTTACTTCAAGCTCGCAAACTTGATTTAAAGCATTGTTACCACCACCCGCGCAATCAATTATTGTTAAATTGTATTGTCTATATATGTATATGTGGAGAAAGCTACAAACAGTTAATGTTCGTTAAATACTGTTTGTTGCGAAGAACTAATATATATGCAAGTATGTATTAGGTTTTGCGAACCTAGTAACAAATTAGTTCAGTTGTGACCAGAAGGATAAACCAAAGGCAGCATGAACGGAAAGTATAATCTCATGTGCACATTCTTTTCGTGCTTACTGGCGACTCATCAGTAGGAGCCGGTATTACGCCCTTTAACCACTATATATTTGGTAGAAGAGTGTGAAATAATAGGACGGTACAATCTCCTAGGTACATGATACCAACCTAATACATACTTGCATATATATGAGCTCTTCGCAACAAACAGTATTTAACTGTAATATATTGAATTGAATGATGTCATGCTTACCGCGAAATGTGATAACTGATATCGATGAAGGCCAGAGTGTATGGTTTAACTGGAGTAACAGGTGTTCGGAAATTGTTGTAATTCTCAATTTGGGTGAACTTTAGCATAAATTTATATCCATCAGGTTGGTATCATGTACCTAGGAGATTGTAACGTCCTATTATTCCACATTCTTCTACCAAATTTATAGTGGTTAAAGGGAGTAATACCGGCTCCTACTGATGAGTCGCCAGTAAGCACGAAACGAATGTGCATGAGATTATACTTTCCGTTCATGCTGCCTTTGGTTAATCCTTCTGGTCACAACTGAACTAATTTGTTACTAGGTTCGCAAAACCTAATACATACTTGCATATATATTAGTTCTTCGCAACAAACAGTATTTAACTGTAATATATTGAATTGAATGACGTCATGCTTACCGCGAAATGTGATAACTGATATCGATGAAGGCCAGAGTGTATGGTTTAACTGGAGTAACAGGTGTTCGGAAATTGTTGTAATTCTCAATTTGGGTGAACTTTAGCATAAATTTATATCCATCAGGTTGGTATCATGTACCTAGGAGATTGTACCGTCCTATTATTCCACATTCTTCTACCAAATATATAGTGGTTAAAGGGCGTAATACCGGCTCCTACTGATGAGTCGCCAGTAAGCACGAAACGAATGTGCATGAGATTATACTTTCCGTTCATGCTGCCTTTGGTTTATCCTTCTGGTCACAACTGAACTAATTTGTTACTAGGTTCGCAAAACCTAATACATACTTGCATATATATTAGTTCTTCGCAACAAACAGTATTTAACTGTAATATATTGAATTGAATGATGTCATGCTTACCGCGAAATGTGATAACTGATATCGATGAAGGCCAGAGTGTATGGTTTAACTGGAGTAACAGGTGTTCGGAAATTGTTGTAATTCTCAATTTGGGTGAACTTTAGCATAAATTTATATCCATCAGGTTGGTATCATGTACCTAGGAGATTGTACCGTCCTATTATTCCACATTCTTCTACCAAATATATAGTGGTTAAAGGGCGTAATACCGGCTCCTACTGATGAGTCGCCAGTACGCACGAAACGAATGTGCATGAGATTATACTTTCCGTTCATGCTGCCTTTGGTTTATCCTTCTGGTCACAACTGAACTAATTTTTTGCTAGGTTCGCAACACCTAATACATAGTTAATGTTCGTGTCTGCATAGAAATTGTGCAGCCGACATTTCCAGTCAAGTTCATCGTATGCAAGACTGCTAGAGGTGAGAGCCGCATATCTAAATTTGATTTCCATATATATTCAATGCAGTTTGATCCTCGATAGTCAGTTTGCCGTCGTACTCTGATGATGATCATGGAAGGTCGAAACGCGTCAGTGCGTTGCAGCTAGCGGTAGTTTTGTTATGTTGTTCGTAGACTGGTTAAATACAATGGGGTTGGTGTTTACTTCAAGCTCGCAAACTTGATTTAAAGCATTGTTACCACCACGCGCGCAATCAATTATTGTTAAATTGTATTGCAGCATTATCTATTTGAGACAACAGTTGTCTATAAACTGAAGGACGCCATTGAGCATAACGCCTTATACTACACCAGAAGTTCATGCTATCCATGTTCTGTGCAACTATTCGTGAACTGTTCATAATAACTTCCATCCAAATAAAATGGTGCGAAAGTTAAACGCTCATTTTGGGAATTAATTTCAAACATAATCAAAACGAATCTGAACTTCTCGTCAATGTTGGTAGAGAAAATAGCTGGCAGTATAAATCATCACTACTGTAGTCTGTGTCGTATTTTCCGGAAGCATATGATCATGCAACGAAAAGTCAACACCTATTCCTACTTTATGGTACTGTTTATTGTTTAAGATCTTAAGCGTGAGAACACAATCGGCAGTTTACATGGACCTATTTAATAAATTAATATCAAATCTCATTGTCTGGATTGAGACCCGAGATCCGAGACCAATAAAGCGTATATAAAGATCTTTCACAAACATCTTTAATGCTAGCAGGATAATAATATATTTTGTGTTGCGGAGAACTAATATATATGTAATTGTGTATAGGGTATAGCTTACCTAGAAACGAATTATTAAAAATAGAACCAGAAAGATATGTTAAAGTCAACAGGAACAAAAGGCATAATATAATTCTCACATGCGTTTTGTGTTTACTGACGACTCATGAGTAATAGTCGGCACTACGCCCAAACCTCACTAAATATTTTGAAAAGAAAAATGGGACAATGAAAAACAAAACTGCCTACCTGCATCTTCTTCCTGCAAGACAACAAAGAAAGTGACCCGTTTTAACCTGCTTGACGGTTGATTCAATAAGGAATCAAAAGATTTTGTATTGATCATGGTTATGCGTGGGTTGAAAAATACAATATGTTGTTCAGTCGTAGCGGAAATGGCTTTCGTTCTTTTCCTCTCTCTAATAAGCCTGACGACCTTTATTGCCCAGGTTTAACATTTTGAGGTGCCGGTGACCAGTTTTCTTGAGAAGCCGAAGTTTAACCCCTGTCTGGCACGCTTGCACCCATTCCGTCACTAGACACTTAGGAGTGTGTTAACTGCGATGTAAAACTGAATGCGAGGCTTCAAATTATACAGCATGTCCGTATTTCCGTAGTAACAGAAAGATTGAAGCTCCGATGTTGCTATGACTAACTAGGACAAACCGGTCGTCAGGCCGAAAATTTATGTGGCTACGAGTCATATGTGCAATCACAGCGAAAATTGTGAGTAAATTTTCTTTAAATAACGTTTGCTAGCATCAAATAAACACCAACTCCATTGAATTTAACGAAACGCGAAACATGGAAAATCTATCATCCGTAATGTGTGAATGAACTGATTTATCACTAGGTACGAAATACCTAATATATAGTTACATACATATAAATGTCACATTTTCATCGAATTATTTCATGATTACTGCGACATGTTATGACTGATAATGGTCGAAGCCAGAGTAACAGGTGTTCATGAAATAAAGCCTATCTAGAAACCTAGTGTTGGTACCTTTTTCAGGTATGAAACATATTGTATAGTGCGAGTTTGTTTTGAAGTTGCAACGTCGAAGATTATATATAAAGTTGACTTTATTATTGCTTGAATACGCATACGTATGCGAGATTGCGTCGTCCATTTGTCATAAAATTTTAAAACTAATAAATAGTGGATTTCAGACGTAGTTCTAGTTCTTACTGATGAGTCACCTGTAAGTAAGAAACGCATGCGTACGCGGGATTATACCCTTTGTTCATGCTAATTTTGGTATATCCTTCTGGGCATATTTCAACTAATTTGTTCCAGGTATGCAATACTTACTACCTAAACTTAATTTCTTGGTCCTTTTTCCGCTGTATGATGCACGAGTTTCGACCTATTAACGTGTCAATATTTACCTGCAAATTTATGTTTCCCTCTTGTTACCGTAATTGGACACATACATGAGGCTACAATTCTTACATAAAGTTTCATACACTCCTCTAACAGTTGAGTTATTTCTTATTTGCTACGAAGTTCAGTGGCCAGAGTAATTGATCGTTTTAAAGTTGTTCGTATATTGTGAATCAGTGCAGTTTATTTTACATCATAGCTTAGTTTATATCCAGGTATTACCTTGACCTCATGAACATCCTTCGTACTATCCGGTTTAACGTAGTTCAACTTATGATCAATCTACGTACGACGTCCATCGTCGTTGTTTTTATTACCCAATGAGAGTAACCATTAGCAACGAATATTTATGGTAGCCTACTAATTCGAATCGCCCTATGTGTTATATATGTCGGTGTAAAGCTTCTAATTGTCGTCCCATTCGAATATTTGAAATTTAATTTAGGAATAATAATCGAATATGTGCTCTTTCAATTAATATAATTTTCTAATTTTGGAACATTTCTTATTAATTGGACGTCAAGAAACGGTAATTCACTTAGTAATTTCTTTCAATCGTGAATGGATTTCGCTCAACTGATTGGCTAAGTTTAAGAAATTTATTATCAGCCTCTCCAAATGAAAAATGTCTTCCAAGAATCGTGTATACAATTTCCGGTTTAGTTGCGTCCTATCTAAAGGGATTTTCAAAGTAACAAAAGAAGTTGCAGGCTAGCGGAACTAACAGTGGCTTCCTCTTCCTAAATATAAAATAGTTAGAAGCCATACATATATCCATCATCGTCATAAAAATCTAATGAACGTTTTATTTTCTTGTATTAATAAGGCCGAAAACATTCAAGTTATTTTGTAATCAGTGTGTTGATGTACATGGCTACTATTCACAAGCTTGTCAATGTATCACTTCAATCTAGCTCAAATATCTTCGTTCTACATTAAGCAGAGTCGAAAGGTTAATTCACCCGGTGCCTCCTTTAAAACCATACATTAAGGCTTACTCATCTCATTAGTTGAATTAAAGAAATTTATCCTGTCTTGATAACATCTAACTATATATACCAGGAATAATTCTTAAAAATTATTACTACTATTATCATGACATATGAGTAGTACATGTTCGCAAATTGCTGATTTTGTGCAGGAGCTGCACACCTTTTTAATAATAATAATAATAATAATAATAATAATAATAATAATAATAATAATAATAATAATAATAATAATAATAGCAATAGTATATCACATGGCTTTACTAAAATGAAGTAGACTAAATTGTGTGTAAAACAAGACAGGCAGAGTCAATATGAGCGGAAATATTAACAAATTGCAGAATACCGGCCTTAGATATTGGTAGAAATAAGATGTTTTAACAAATGTTATTCAATGGATTACGGTTCTTTTACTATATTTAAAGAAATGGTGAAACTTGTAATTAATATATATATATATATATATATATATATATATATATATATATATATATATATATATATAATTGTTCGACATTGCTCATTTCTAAAACATTGAACATCGTAACTGCGCTTAAAATTTGCCCCGTTTTGTGTTAATATAATTGTGGATCAATCTAATTCAAGCTCACAATTTTTCGAAAAAAATTGCGCTGTTATAACAGCTTCATTGATAATCTCATATTTTTGTGACCTCAGTTGGAATAGTCGTACTCAAATTAAGCTTATTCGACTCAAGTATGCTGTAATTAAGATTCATTGAAGAAAGATTTAGTAAAAGATTAGCTCTGGTCGAACTAATGCTTCCTACGGAAGTCGAAAAATGCCCAAATCATCCCAATTTCCATAATTTAAAATGCGCTATTCTAGTTTCTCTGTTACGACTATTATCAATTAGCCTCACTATACATATAAACTTGTCAGTGTGTACAAAATGAAATAGCACATATTTTACTTTCGTATACTTCTTTATTAGTTCAAATTAACGTTACTTTAAATTAAGAACTAAAATTTGCATTATATTGTTAATCGATATAGTATAAATATTAAAATGAAACGGATTTTGAAATCTAAAACAATTAGCAATAACGCTATGGTTAAATACTGTTTGTTGCTAAGAACTAATATATATGCAAGTATGTATTAGGTTTTGCGAACCTAGTAACAAATTAGTTCAGTTGTGACCAGAAGGATAAACCAAAAGCAGCATGAACGGAAAGTATAATCTCATGCACATTCGTTTCGTGCTTACTGGCGACTCATCAGTAGGAGATTGTACTGTCCTATTATTCCACATTCTTCTACCAAATATATAGTGGTTAAAGGGCGTAATACCGGCTCCTACTGATGAGTCGCCAGTAAGCACGAAACGAATGTGCATGAGATTATACTTTCCGTTCATGCTGCCTTTGGTTTATCCTTCTGGTCACAACTGAACTAATTTGTTACTAGGTTCGCAAAACCTAATACATACTTGCATAACGCTATGGTGTAGACAAATTTTGCTAAGCTAGATATGTAATGTGTTATCTGTTCTATAAAAACAGATTGGGGATTGTTAGTTGGAACTTTGTGTCTAAATTAGTTTTTGAAGTTAATATTTTGCGATGTGTCAGCATTCAGGTTCTCAATGCCGCGTTTTGCGTACGCGGGTAATAGCTGTACACGGGCAGTTACACAAAGATCCGATTTTTCACAATTTCCAATTTTGTTTTGTCCTTGATCGGGTTGACTCATTTTTACTTCAACTGGAAATGCGGTTCTATCACATCTTTGTTCACTGGCGACGTTTCGGTGCCTACTTTCCAGCACCATCATCAGGCAACACAACACTGATCACAATAGCAGATTTAAGGAAATGTGGTAACCTCGTTCCAAAACCATTCTATTTATATATATTTGACTCAACACTATTTTAATCATAGAATTTGTCTCAGTAACTAAACTCAATATATAACTTTTTATAATTAGCAGACCAATCATTACCTCACCTATACATCATCTCATCTCGTACGCAGAATATTTTAGGGGAGAGAGACAGTATCGAACCTTTTGTTATTTGTTATAACTGTATTGCTACTATGTGTCTTATCTAATGTTCTATCTACTAACCCTTGCTAAATCGGTATACCCTCTTTTGGAACATTTTTATTGAGAAAAATAAGTATATAGGAAATTGATATTGGTACAGATCATTCGCAACCAGTTTTCTATAAGCGAGGTTTTTTACTTAGGTTCCCACTTAATTCATGTTCCGCAGCCCCACGTTTTCTGACCATAGAAAATGCTTCATTAAATATTGGGCCCAATGATTTTTCTACCGATGTTACATTCATTACACCTTTTCCTGATTTTATTTCAATTGACTCTCTAATTAGTCTAGTTAATCTGTTGTGGTTGCATAACGCGATGCGTTTACATCCTTCCCAGTCTATTTCATGACCCGTTTCCTTCGAATGCCTAGCTAGGTCTGATCTTTGAATGTGTCCATATTTGCAGGCTGTCTTATGTTCACCTCTACGAACCTTTATAGGTCGCA
>JAQBSW010000149.1:240000-270213 GCA_029291075.1 Eudiplozoon nipponicum
CCTAATCCATTAATGCGCGATACTTTGCATAGAAAGATGGCATGGAAACCACATATAAGTGTATATATATATATATATATATATATATATATATATATATATATATATATATATATATATATCATCATCATCATCATGTCCAGCCATACAAAAGTCAAAAGTGACTAATGTTTCACTGCCATATAACCATAAGGAGTGAAAAAAAGTATATAAGTGAATTTAGACAAATTATTAGTGAGATTTACGAGAGAGAGAGAGAGGGGAGAGAGAGAAGGAATACCTTGCTACTATGAGTAAATTTATCAGGATAACTCACAGAAATGAGGCAAACTAAACCTCTCCACAACACCATTATGGCCAAGTTAGCATTCGGGCAAGGCGACATCAGCAATACAGCTTCCTTGCGGATTTCACTGTATCACGTCATAAACAAACCAAACCTCGCAGCTAACTTTGCCCTACTAAGAAAAGAAAGTTACGAAGATGATTCTACTAGACATCTGCAACAAGATCGCCACTGAGCTCGATTCGATGCCATATCGCTAAGGGTTTCTAACCAAGAACTATGATGCGCACGAGGACCCCATCCTGGCAGACGAGTGGGTCCTATACTACCCAATTTGGATGTAAGTGACTTCAATTGTTTCTGCCATGTCAAAATCTGCCCACCTTGTTTCTTACGCCAATTTGGTGCTGGATGAGAGAACAGAGCTCTATTGGGCAATCGAAATGAGGGCATACGCAAAACGTGACCGAGCCAACGAAGTTGATGGAGCCTTATTTGTTTTTCTAACGACGAGCACTTATTGTCAGATCCAAAAATACGTCTACGGATGTCAACGTTAGTTATTCGTTGTTGGTAACCAACATGTGCTATACTTCTCAAACAACGATGATCGAATGCCTGTAAGCGTCTCAAATCATCAACTCTAAGAGGCCAAGTTTCACTAGCGTATAGTAAGACTGCGCGTACAGATGCATTGTAAACACGACCTTTAAGGCAAAGTGAAATATTCGCGTTTCTCCATAAATGACGAAGGTTCGAGAAAGCTACTCTAGCTTTCGCGATCCGTATTCTCACCTCGTCGGACATATTGCCTACGTTATTGATAGAGCTCCCAAGATATGTAAACCTGTCGACTATGTCTAGATCTTCATTCTGCAGTCGCAACGTTGGAGTGAGTGGTGGGTGATCCTGTAACAGTATCTTACATTTAGAGGGTGCGAATTTCATACCGAAAGACGGAACACGTCTGTTAATCTATTCAAGGTGGCCTGGGCAGCATCCTGATTGTCGAATAATAGTACGAAATCGTCCGCATAGTCAAGATCGACTAGTTTATCGCCCGGGAGAACTTCAACTCCAGCATCCTGAATGTGTGGGAGAGTGTTATTCATAATAGCATCGATTACAAAATTAAACAAAAATGGGGAAAGTGGACAACCTTGACGAACACCACTGCTGGTTGTAAAGTTATGCGTTAATTCGTTGTAGACCTTAACGCGACCAGAAGTATTTGTGTAGAGAGCTCGTATAATATTAACAAATTTTGTGGGCACACCGCTTTTCGACAAGATATGGAATAAAACATTGCGATCCACCGAATCAAATGCACCCTTGAAGTCTAGAAAGACGGCTATTGTGGGACGGTGATATAAATGTCTCTGTTCGAGAACTTGCCTTAACGTAAAAATATTATCTATACAACCTCGTCCTGCGCGGAATCCGGCCTGTTCTTCTCTTGTATTTGATTCACGTGAAGCGCTAAGACGACGTAGGATAATCGAAGCAAATAACCTAGATACGACCGGAGTCAAACTTATACCACGATGGTTATCGCACGAATTACGATTGCCTTTTTTGAAGATGGGAATGATGGTCGACTCATTCCAATCAAGTGGTACGGTTTCCTCATTCCATATAGTATGAAAAAGTTTGGTCAACGCTCCTGAAATTATATCGCCACCATCCTTAAACAATCCTGGAAGCAAATCATCGGGGCCTGCGGCTTTGGGGCGTTTAAGAGATAGGATTGCATCGCGTACTTCTAACTCGGATGGTTCTTCGGGACTAACATTCCACACTGTTGATGCAGACATGCTTTCGGGAATCGGAACTGACGCGGGTGGCCAAGAAAATTGATCTTTGAAGTGTTCAGCCCACCTGTCAAGACGACTTTATCGGTTATTAAATCGTTGTTACTATCATTTATAGTTTCACTAACTTTTAATTTTCTCGGACCTGTTGCGCGAATAAGTTGGAACAAACAGCGACTATTACATGACGCGAAGGCTACTTCCATTTCTTCAGCCTTTCTGGTCCAAAAGTTTTCGAGATCGACTTTTAGACTGCGCTTAAGTTGGCGTCTTATATTGCGACGGGTATTATTATGAGTCGAGCCAGGTGGAATTTGGCGCCTTATTTCGAGTATCTCCATAGATTTTACAGAGAGCCAGTGATTATTTCTACGGGGGCCTGCAATGCCACATACAGTAGTACCTGCATTGTGCATAGTGGAACTTATCTTGGACCAAAGTATATTCGGATTTTCGCCATCCAGACCAGTTAGATTAGCCTTTAGAATATTTTCATAATTTTGTCGGAAGGACGGTTGTTCGAGTTTGCTCTACATCAATTTGGGGTTTATTCTTAATTATTTTCCCGGAAAATTTTAGTGCAAATCTACAACGGATAAGTGCATGGTCCGAGTCGACATAAGTGTTCCAAAAAGAACGACAATCCTGGATGCAACCACGCCATCTATAACTAATTGCTACATGATCTATTTGAGTCCACCGTTGTCCGGGTGCTGGAGGACGCCATGTAGCACAACGTCTAACACTACGTCTGAAGTTTGTACTACTTAAATATAGTCTATGTTCAGCGCAGCTATCCAAAAGCCGTTCACCATTATCGTTGCGCGTCGAGCTTAGAGTGTATCTTCCACCTAAATGAAATTCTGTGTTACTTAAGCGTCCAACTTGAGCATTCATGTCACCCATAACCAGGACTATATCTGAACTTCGTGCTTTACTTAGTAAGGAGCTTAATTCGGAGTAAAAAGCGTCCTTGCTTTCTTCTGTGCTGCAATCGGTAGGAGCATATGCAGATACAACGAAGAGGCAACGATGATAACGGTTTTTTGCTTTGATTTTAGTAGATGTATTTAAACGTGCCGCACACAATCGACTATTTAAAGGGATCCATTCTATTAAGCAAGCTTCAGCTCGCGCGCTAAGGGCAATACCAACGCCCCATTTACCGGCTTGAGAGAACTCTGTGGAACCAGTTCGACTAGATAGAATGACTGATTGTTTGACGGCACGACAGATATATATGCAGAAATATATATATATATATATATATATATATATATATATATATATATATATATATATATATATATATAAGAGTTTGAACGATGTTGCCAGAATCGACTTTCTCTTTTGTTTATATTTTTATGTGAGTCATAACTGGGTTTAAAATGATTCCGAAAGAAAGGAATCAAAACTTGCCTAAAGGTCTGTAACGTCGTATTTACCTGAATTGTAAAGGAACATTACGTAGTGCTCCAAGAGGTGATTGGTACCTGGCGGTTTACAGACCCGAAAAAAGACCAGTGCCAAGAAGATTGCTCTGATAAACAACTACGAAAAAGCATCTGTAAAAATGTGCAATCAGTTTGTGCATGCGAAATTGATTCTTACAGAGACCTACGTTACTTGGAATTTAAGCGTAGTTTTATGGACTTTTTGAGATAAAGCACTTGTAGTATTTGTATAGTTATGCACGCATAGAGCCTTGCTGGGTGAACTATCTTTTTAAATCGTGGTTAAAATTTAACGATGGATGGAAGAAACAACGATTCATTATCTGAATTGCGGCTAGATTTAATTATTGTTCATGCTACTTTAACCCAACAAGTACGAAATTTTACCGGATACTTTTGACGGATTGTATAGCGCTGTTACAAATGTATATAGTTATGTATTTATGGCATTCACACCATACATATGCCAAAAAAGTGGTTCTACCTTCGTGAAGCAATCAGGTGATGTAGAAAGTCACTTTTATGGATGAAGGCTACTGGTTATAAAGATTCACACTGGAGAGGTATATTTAGGTTGGAGAAAGAGCTCCAGAGACAAATATAATTATAATTTTTATTATCGACTTAAGCAGTATTAAATCAACACTTAAACATCGATGTTTCCTTTTCACACAACTGTGAACAATACTAACTAATATATGGCTTGAAAAACATCATTAAGTCACTCATTCTTCATTTAACTGTTACCTTTTACCTTTCTGTTTTGGCGAGCTCTGACAGTGATCCCATAAAATAAGGCTTGAATCATTAAGGCATATCAGCCTTATGCGTAAAACAAGGTTCTTTGTCATGTGATGGATATACAGAAAGACTATCTTTTAAGTATTATCTCAAATAAAAGAATAATCTGGCTCAAATGCACGGAAAGTTATTCAGATAGTAAATTTGAACAGTTCTTATCTGTCGAACAATGTTACACTCATACAAATACTCTTCCTGTAAATTAAGTCCCGAAAATCTTTCCATTAAAATAAGACACAATTGCTCAGCGCAAGTATTCTAGTTTTCCGATGATGCAAATGCCGATAGTAAGGGGTATTAAACGAACACTGATTGATTGAGTGGTGATAATTATCTAAATCAAGGCTGCGATTTTGATATAACCTTCAGTCCCATCATATACATACATGTGTCAGTATAAACTAGGCATTGTATAAGGTAGAAAAATTAATTCATAAAGTAGATCGGTTTTGTACTTCACTCAACACTAAAAACTTGCACAGGTAGCCTGGTGTCTGCAGTATAATGACAGATTATAGGTTGGTTAAAACAACAGACTCCAAAGCAGACGTGTCCTAGTTCCGATCCCGTCCGCAGCAAATACTGGATAGTACATGAATATTTCCTAATAAGGACGAAACCGTTCTACTGGATGAATTGTCTATTCTACATTATACAATGAATAATTTATACTGAAAAATATACGTATATAATGGGACTGGATTTTTTCATCAAGATCGCGACTAGTAAGGGATGTTTAAAGTTTGGATGTCTGTGTTACCAGTACATAGTCGTCCGAGTTATGATGACAGTCGTCGCCTCACTAATTACAAAACAACTATACAAATTCGGCAGACAATGAAATTCTTTAAATCAAGTTTGCGAGCTTGAAGTAAACACCAATCCCATTGTATTTAACCAGTCGTCGAACAACATAACAAAACTACCGCCAGCTGCAACGCACTGACGCGTTTCGACCTTCCATGATCATCATCAGAGTACGACGGCAAACTGACTATCGAGGATCAAACCGCATTGAATATATATGGAAATCAAATTTAGATATGCGGCTCTCACCTCTAGCAGTCTCGCATATATTGAACTTGACTGGAAATGTCGGCTGCACAAGTTCTATGCAGTCACGAATATTAACTGTTTGCAGCTTTCGCCACATATACATATATAGGCAATACAATTTAAATAATAATTGATTGCGCGGGTGGTGGTAACAATTCTTTAAATCAAGTTTGCGAGCTTGAAGTAAACACCAATCCCATTGTATTTAACCAGTCGTCGAACAACATAACAAAACTACCGCCAGCTGCAACGCACTGACGCGTTTCGACCTTCCATGATCATCATCAGAGTACGACGGCAAACTGACTATCGAGGATCAAACCGCATTGAATATATATGGAAATCAAATTTAGATATGCGGCTCTCACCTCTAGCAGTCTCGCATACATTGAACTTGACTGGAAATGTCGGCTGCACAAGTTCTATGCAGTCACGAACATTAACTGTTTGCAGCTTTCGCCACATATACATATATAGGCAATACAATTTAAATAATAATTGATTGCGCGGGTGGTGGTAACAATTCTTTAAATCAAGTTTGCGAGCTTGAAGTAAACACCAATCCCATTGTATTTAACCAGTCGTCGAACAACATAACAAAACTACCGCCAGCTGCAACGCACTGACGCGTTTCGACCTTCCATGATCATCATCAGAGTACGACGGCAAACTGACTATCGAGGATCAAACCGCATTGAATATATATGGAAATCAAATTTAGATTTCAACACTTAAACATCGATGTTTCCTTTTCACACAACTGTGAACAATACTAACTAATATATGGCTTGAAAAACATCATTAAGTCACTCATTCTTAGTACTGAATTTTTCTTCATTTAACTGTTACCTTTTACCTTTCTGTTTTGGCGAGCTCTGACAGTGATGGATATGCAGAAATACTATCTTTTAAGTATTATCTCAAATAAAAGAATAATCAGGCTCAAATGCACGGAAAGTTATTCAGATAGTAAATTTCAACAGTTCTTATCTGTCGAACAATGTTACACGCATACAAATACTCTTCCTGTAAATTAAGAAGTCCCGAAAATCTTTCCATTAAAATAAGACACAATTGCTCAGCGCAAGTATTCTAGTTTTCCGATGATGCAAATGCCGATAGTAAGGGAATATTAAACGAACACTGATTGATTGAGTGGTGATACTTATCTAAATCAAGGCTGCGATTTTGATATAACCTTCAGTCCCATCATATACATACATGTGTCAGTATAAACTAGGCTTTGTATAAGGTAGAAAAAGTAATTCATAAAGTAGATCGGTTTCGTCTTCACTCAACACTACTTGCACAGGTAGCGTGGTGTCTGCTGTATAATGACAGATTATAGGTGGTTAAAACAACAGACTCCAAAGCAGACGTGTCCTAGTTCCGATCCCGTCCGCAGCAAATACTGGATAGTGCATGAATATTTCCTAATAAGGACGAAACCGGTCTACTGGATGAATTGTCTTTTCTACATTATACAATGAATAATTTATACTGAAAAATATACGTATATAATGGGACTGGATTTTTTTATCAAGATCGCGACCTTGATATAAACAATAGTAAGGGATGTTTAAAGTTTGGATGTCTGTGTTACCAGTACATAGTCGTCCGAGTTATGATGACAGTCGTCGCCTCACTAATTACAAAACAACTATACAAATTCGGCAGACAATGAAATGTTGGTCGTTGAACAGACCATAATAGTATATTAATTTAATTATTGACGGAAGACGAATTAAATACTGATTATAGATTTAAAAGAAACATGTTGCGCGACAGGGAATAGATTATTTACCTGATTATCGGGTTGCGTTCCGATTTGTTTGCATCCGCTGTCTTCCTGATTTTGCTCCATAATTTTCGATATCCAGATACGGATATCTTTTTCAATGGAAAGCTCATCATAATAAGTTGACAATCAATATGTCAAGTGGAAATATTAGTTTAAACTGCCCCATTTATAGCATTTTATGCGTAAGAGATCTAACAACAAGTATAAATGGGGCAGTTTAAACTAATATTTCCACTTGACATATTGATTGTCAACTTATTATGATGAGCTTTCCATTGAAAAAGATATCCGTATCTGGATATCGAAAATTCTGGAACAAAAATCAGGAAGACAGTGGATGCAAACAAATCGGATCGCAACCCGATAATCAGGTGATTATAGAGCTGTTGACAATTGCAAGTCACAAAATATTACTAGAAATTGGTACGCTGAGGTAATACAGAACTGAATAAGTAAAAATAAACCACTCATTGTTAGCTAGAATACACTAATGGAACGATGAATACTCAAAATCGTACCGAATACAACTGAACATTGAGGCGCAAAGAAACCACAAGTAAGGAGGTAAGCGATCAGTGGAACAAAAAAGAACTGTTACAAAATTCCATTGAATTATAAAATAAAAACGAGTACTCACGGCATTTTGTATTAGGTGTTGTGTATCTAGTAACAAATAAGTTCAAATAGGACCAGAAGGATAAACCAAAATCAGCATAAACGAAAAGTATAATCTCATGTACACATTCGTTTCGTGCTTACTGGCGACTCATCAGTAGGAGCCGGTATTACGCCATACACCAGTTATATATTAATGTGAGGAATTTTGGACAATTGGACGTAATCCGGACTTTGTATCTGAGTTAAAAAGGGGTGAAGCCTACTAGGAAATTCCTGTGCTGATCGCTTGGTTGAGACGTTACAGTCAAGGATATATTAGCGAAACAAAGCAGCATCAGCTTAAAACTTATTCTGAGTGTGTCCCGTGTTAGTGTAAAGACCACAGAAACGCCGAATTCTACTTAAATAACTTATATGAACCACTGTAAACATCATTTCATAATTATGAACTGCTTATGCTTCATCGTTGCATAGCAGTGAAAAACTCATATTTATAAGGTATCAACATAACTATAGTAGTATGTGCAACCCAAAAATAATTATCGATACGATAGGGCCTGCACGTTAGCTTACACCTGAATCTATTTCTATAAAGATTACGATGTCATTTTGTAACACGGTTATCCCCGCAACGCAATAATTTTTTGTGTTTTGCACATATTAGTACTACTTTTACACTCTTTTTGGCATGTATATAAATGTACAGGATATATATTTTTGGCACAATTCCGAAGAGATGCCACAAAAATCCTTTTGAATTTTTTCGGTTGAAATTTATTCAATGGACGAACTATATAGAATAGCTAAAGACGAAATACATTTCACAATACCTTTTCCATGGACAAATATAGCCAGGAATTTTTTCTAATAGAAGAAATGAACTAGCAATATACGAAGCGCAGTAGACTAACAAATTGCAGCACGATTCATACGATAGGCAAAAGCATATTTGGGCCATGAGCTTCAATTGTTTATGGCATGTAATTGATTAAGCGTTTACCTATTCCAATGCCGCGTTTTGCGTACGCGGGTAATAGCTGTACACGGGCAGTTACACAAAGATCCGATTGATCACAATTTACAATTTTGTTTTGTCTTTGATCGGGTTGAGTTTTGGTTCGTCCCAATGGAAATGCGGTCCTATCACACAAAATTGGAAATTGTGATCAATCGGATCTTTGTGTAACTGCCCGTGTACAGCTATTACCCGCGTACGCAAAACGCGGCATTGGAATAAATGAAGCTTACACTCCGCAAAACCATTTCAAAAAATAAGCGTTTACCTAATTCGTAATCTTTCTACGTTTCAATTACTATTGGTCTTGCTATTCAATAATACATAAATAGCTTCATTTTTAGATATCTGAGAAGAAAGATTGAGGGAAATGGTCACTCAATGTGTCAAAATTGATTTTTAACCTAACCCATGGGAAAGATACTGAAAATTGTATGAAATCTTGAATTGCAAAGTAATTCATTTATGAGATTGCAAAAAATAAATTAATTAAGTCGTCAACGCTGAAATAATGGCAAAAGAAATTGAAAGCGCGAAGTTCTATAAATATTGAACTGACTCATGAAAATTCTCACAATGGTTTAGATTTAAACTAAATCATTTGATTTCACTATAGGCAGCCTCAAACCAGAGTTGATTGGAACATACATCTTTTGCAAAAAATGAAAAAAAGAGTACGTGGTCTTAGGTCTGAGTTCGGTATTTTTGTTAATAATTTACATAGTTTAAGCTTATTTGCGCGGACGAAGTATTTCAAATTGTCACTAGGTAGTAAAAAGTGAACGACGTGAAATTAAAATGAAGGATAAAAGAGATCAAACAGTGGTAAGCCCAAAGACCCATGAAAGCTAGTTATTAAACGATAATGTTCATATATTTAAGATGGAGGAGAACACATTTTTACGCAATTGTGTACAGCGTGTTGTTCATCTAGAAAAAAATTATGTAAAAACTTTACGGAGGATATGACAAAGCCAGCGTGAAGGAAATGTATAATCTCACGCACATATGCGTTTCGTGCTTACCGAGGACTCAGCTGTAGGAGCCGACATACAGCTCAAACCCACTATAAATTTGGTCAAGAAATATGTGGGACAGTTGAACGACAAACCACAACTTACTTGATTTGCGTTTCGACTGACGCAGTTGTTTTCTGTCTTCTTCTAAAGCTAGCTCCATTAAAAGATTAAGAACATCGGATTAAGACTGAATTATTAGTGGGCCTATTATTTAATTAATGGCTAATCAATTATTGATAAAATAGGCACTCAAAATATATTTTATAACTATTCGTTTGATTTTAAAACTTATTAAAGGGCTTCAAACTTCTTTCCTTATACTGCTTCTTTCTTTGAATAATTTTCAAAATTTCTTGTCTAAACATCACTTATTTAATTTCATATCTTAGGAAATAAATAAGGATTTTTGTGTATTTCACTCACCATACCTATTGAGATCATTCCAGTAATACAGCATTTAAAATTTTAAGAATAAATAATTAGTTTGATGTTTCCAAATGATAAATTAATGTCTATTAATTGCAGTTTAAGTTAGATGTAAGTACATGTGTATTAATTATATTTAACTGATCCTTTTAGTTATGTATAAACATACACATGCATATGCGTGACGTGCGCTTATTTAATGATATGACAAGAACTGTTATTAAACAAGTCTATCCTGAGTACAACGTGAGTGAATTGAATTGAAATTTTGGCACGTGCATGGGTCGTTCGGATTTCTAATTTTATCACTTACAATGTCATGTGGTTATGACGAGTGTTTCTGATTTATTGGTCTACCCATTCTCGAAAATGTGAGGGCAATCTCAGATACGTCATTTCACAAGGAATGTATAAAACAAATATCCTAACACATGCGAATTTAAAAATTCTTATTCAGCCACTACAGTCTCATTTAATTAAATGAACAGAACCTTTACTGAAAAGCACACACACACACACACACACGTGACACGCAAATATATAGTGAAATTATAAATGATATGACCAGAGAAAAATATCACGCTTGCTTCATTAGTTTGTTTTGTAAAACTGGTGAGGATGGACCAACTGAAGAAGGCTGCCGATAACGAAAGCCGAAATATTTTGAAGACAGAAAACAACTGGAATCATTACTGCGTTAGTCAAAATTTATTTTTTAATTTAGACATTTGCTCCGCCCTTGCACAAACTGAAAAAAACCAACATGTGTACTGGTTTCTAGCCTTCTTTGATTGGGACTAGAAAATACCCAAGCCACTAAAAGATTTATGTGGACATTTTTATTGGTTCGTTATACGGCTTGTGTATCCGTTTATACTGAAAATAATTTTTCACCATTCATTTCTTTGTAGGTAAGTGGCTAGAGCACTAGTCTTGTAAACCCCATGTCATGAGTTCGATGCTCATGTGGGACAGTTAAATATTTTCCATTAAAATGTTTATCTACAACATTAAATGATATCTTCTTCATTTCGATACAATACCCATGGTATACAAGAGATAAATTAGACCAGAAGAACACAGGATAAAATGCATAAAGGCAATAGAATAATGCAACCGTTTAGAGCTATTATAAGCGAAAGATGTAAAATCGCAAAAAACATAACTTTTTCTCGTGCATAACTTTGAATAAAACAACACACTTACAACGAAACGTGAAATGTAAAATCCAAAATGGGATGTTTAGGTAGACTGTTTTCTTTTCTGGCCCATAATACGTCTGTTTCTGTTTAATTCCCATTTTAATAATTGATTCAATTAATTGTCTGGGATAGTCATTAGACATTAAATCGTTAATTGCTTTATTATATTCAGAAAAGAAAAAACTCTACCTAAACATCCCATTTAAGGGGGATGCAGTTTACCGAATGGCACAAAAGAAAGTTGAAGCAGCTTTAGCACGCACATTTAGTGCAGCTTTAGCACGCACATTTAGTGCAGCTAAACTACGAGTGTTATTTAGGGTAACACATTTGCCTTTACCAGCAATCAAAGAGAAACAGCCGTTAATGTCGATATCAAATATTATTTACCAATATACATGCGCAAGTTGTCGATCAACTTACGTAGGCCGATCGGCCAGACGGTTAATTACTCGAATGAGAGAACATTGCAACTTAAACGCCTGTTTTAAATCAAATGGTGAATACACGTCTGCAATTGCGCAACTTATCAACGAAACATCTCACGTATGTTCTCCAGATGTAGCATTCAAAGTAATTACTAAATGCAAAAACAAAAGGGAGCTAGCTACATACGAAGCCTTATGGATAAACAAATTGCAGCCGGATTTATGTAAGCAGAAGAAGCACGTACAAGCATTGAGCTTGAACTGGATGTGACGCACGCAATTTGATTGGTTTCTATTTTTCACACTCTCTCTTGTTCACATATTTCTATCTTGTTTTGCTTTCCAATTTATATATAAAGATATGTTCATTAGTAGATATTTGAGAAGACAATGCAAAAGAAATGTTTTTTATAACTGATAAAATTTCTTTTTGTTTTTGCACACAGGAAGGGTACAGTGAATTTTATTAAAGCTCGCATTTCAAAAGAAACTTAAATAAAAGTTGCGAACTTGATATGAACATCTGGCCCATTGAGTACGTACATTTTTCAGTATAAACTAAGCATTATGCAATGCAGAAAAGGTAATTTATCCAGAAGACCGGTTTCTTTCTAATTGGGAACGCATCACTTACTGCCCGCGGCAAATTCTCGACAGTACGCGATGAGTTCCCAATTAGGACGATGCCAGTCTACTGGATGAGTTGCCTTTTCTGCATTACACAATGCTTAGTTTATAGTGAAAAAATTCTGTACATAATGGGCCAGGTGTTTATATCAAGATCGCAACCTTGATTTATGTAATAGGAAACAGCTTGTTTTGAATTATATGGTTTGTGCAATGACGCAAAGAATGTCTTAAATAGCCTTAATAGAGTATCCAAATCAGAAAACATCTCTCGTATCAATACTATCTCCACGATTACTTAGAAACGCATAACTTTATATATCAATATGAATTCAATAACTATGCTAAATAAGTTTTTTTCATTAATAAGTCTAAACACAGTTATTTTCGTTGAACATTGAAGGAATGCCTTTGAACATTACAGAGAATAATTTTCTAGTAATACGCGGACGGATTAATTTCACCTATATATTACCAATTCAACTTAGCTCCAATTTATTTTGATACTGAAATACATTACTGGCACTTAACAACGTATATCAGCAGCTCAAAGCTCGTAAATATACAAATATTTAGATAAACTTAATCTATTTTCACTGGAAAATTATGGCAATATATCCTAGTTATAAAAAGGTAAATCGAAGCACTTTCAATTTAAAAAAAAATACATGCAACAATGATTAAATTACGTACGCATTCTTTTGTTTAGTGACACTACTGGCTATGCCTTTGTAGGGACCAACAATATTTTGATTTGTTAGCAAAGCTCCGATAACAGAATTCTGGTTGTCGGGCTTAAGCTCACCTGGGGATTGGCCAACCTTTGCTGTGTGTACTCCGATGGGATTATCCGTCGAATTGTCGATACCAGTTACGTCTAAATAACAAAAATACAGAAAGATATATTATGTCAATCAAATTTTGTTGGGTTGAAAGTCTTAAAATGTGGTCAAATTAAGTGAAATATAGCATTGCGTATTTTGTCAAATAATTCATCAACATAAAATAAGCAAAAAAGCTCCGCTATTTTAAAATTCGTTTTAAATAAAACACCACATTTTCAATGGCTGATGACAAGTCAATTGTAAAGCACACAATTTAACCTGACTAAAAACCAAACACATGCTACCTTTAATGTATCGCTTTTATAAGCGCGCTGCGTTTGTTACGCATACACACGATACATTATCTCGCGCTTCTTGTAGTCAGTTTTCTGACTCACACCAACCGTTGCTACTGCGCTGACCAAGTGCAATCTGCAAGCTATAATGGCTTGATTTACTAAACGGATCTTCTAATCTGTCAATCTCCTGGAGTGGTCAAAAATGACATCAAAAAAATTCACGGTGGCTCCCAGCATAGCGTTGTTTCATTCTGCAGTTCCTGCTAATCTACTTTTTATTTCCATTTGCACAACGCTCAATTATAAAAGGCTTCCGCAACCGCCTCGGTCACTGAAAAGGTAGCTACCTATGCTCTCGTACTTCTCCTATTCGAATAACTTTCCGGTAAACTTTTCTAACTGCCCTCATTAGAGACCTGGGCTCGTGGTGTAATGTATCACAACACTCCGCTGGTGAATTGTTACATAAATATAGTAATACCATTTAGCAATATTTGATTGCGCGGGTGGTGGTAAAAATTCTTTAAATCAAGTTTGCGAGCTTGAAGTATACCCAATCTCATTGTATTTAACCAGTCGTCGAACAACATAACAAAACTACCGCCAGCCGCAATTAAATGAAAAATAATAATTCATAAAATCCTTAAATTTTACCAACTAATTGAAAATAATTTTTTGCTTTGAAGTATTCCAAGGATAAATAATTAAATGAATCATTAATTTATCACAAATTACTGTATAGAAGTCAATGCTTTCAAAACAGAGGGTGACGTGAGTAGACGCTAAAAGCAAATTGCATTCTCTGGTCCAAACACGAAAATTTTAGTGTTAGAAAGAGCCACTAAATAAGCCGCACTAGAAAGCAGTTGGTCGCAAGAGCTTAGCAGCACGTACCAAAGAAATGTACTCGGGATGAAGTCACCACAGCTCACAAATCTGTCACAGCTATGTACATATTGGCATAACGACGTCCCATAGACAACACATTTCAGTGAACAGTGTTAAATGCAAACAGAAAAACACATGTCAATTTAGTATGTTTTAGCGAAAAGGCAACAAGTGTGAAACCACGATATCCAGTTTAATTAGCTGAAAATCAATCAATCGTACAGCTCCAGATCTAAATAAAACAGAACTATCCGTAAAACAAATAATTTAAAGTGCCAACGAGTAACACAAGTAGCCTCAGCCAAAAAGAAACAACTTGGTACAAAAATCAGCATGATTGTCGATAGCACTAGGAGTTTGACCAAGAGCAAGACAACCGTTTGTACGATAGACGATTAATAAAACACATTATCAACATTAATGCTTTCAAATGACAAGGACTTTATAAAATGTACCAACTGGTATTAGCAAAAACGGGTAACTGACAAAGCTTAAAATCCTAATACATGAATAAAAACTGAATCAAGGCCAATTAAGGTATAAATCAAACATTATCAATGTGAAAACTAGCTGATTAGTTCATATTAGCTACCGCGCACGAACAATTTATCATCACCAGTATTAAAAGAACCAGGTCGAACTGGTATGTAAACAGTCAGTCAATGTTTCTACAGGCATCAAAATTTTCAAATCACAATCGCTTGTATAACTAAAATGCAATGCACCTATTATTAATAACAAATACATATTACATAACATCGATATTTTGATGCCTTAAATGACTCAAAGTCCAGTAATTTGCTCATTGGAAATATTAAATGTGTATAGATTATTCAAAGCCAAACTACAAGTAGTAAATTCACAATACCCAAAAATAGTACATTGGAGTTTATTGTACTAGCTATGGAAGGCTGTATATTTACTTCAAATAATAAGTTCGTAAAACGCGTAGGTGATGGGTTAAAAAATAACAATTCACTATATTACATTCGATGATGTATAAAACACATTTGATAAAAAATATATGACTTGTTTTCTCGTCAAATATACGCCCGAATACACACAAACCAATATATATATTCTTATAGTTAGGAAAACACAAATAACTAACTATAAGAATACTGTTTAACTAAAAAGGAATGGACATCATAAAGAATATATATATATATATATATATATATATATATATATATATATATGTGTGTGTGTGTGTGAAAAGAGAAATAAACCTGAGACAATAAATTAAACTTCATAAGTTACAAGACAGTATTTGTTAATTGCTTTGCGCTACACGAACTTTGAAACACATTAAACAAATCTCGACAGAGATTAAATCGATTAGTAGGAATGAGCACAAAGTGAAACGTAGAGTGCGGAAGAGAAATTCTCACTCTCGCTAATAGCATGTAAGCTAATAACTTACGCGCAAAATTGATGAGCTATCACTCATTGGCACTATCCACTAACTAGAAGAGTTTCAGAATTTTTCAACAGAAAATCGATGGAACGTGTCAAGCACGAAATAATATGTGTGTAGAGTAGAGTCTCAGAGCACAGTTTAACAGGCTGGCAAAACAAGCGCTATAATAATGTAAACGTGTCTACAGCACAGATCAATAATACCACGAACATCTAGTAGAACGATAGCACAACTAACAACAAAAGCAATGATGATAATAATAGTAAGAATAAAACTGTTAATGCACCAAACCATCACCACCATCGACATCATCATTAGCTGTCATGAACACGTTTCACGCAACTTTACTCTTTACCATATGTACACGGTAGACTACGAGTTTGCTCAAAGTTTTCAGTTTTATAGGATGAGTATTTGAAAATTATATAAAATTGGGAAATACGACAGGTGAAATAACTGAAGCATGCTAACTTGATGAAAACGCGATTCCAAAGTTTAACCAATAACACATTTTGGTTTCCCGCATTCCAAAGCTTATTATTATTATTAACATTATTATTATCACCATTACTTTTGTTGTTGTTCGTGTTATTGTTCTTCCAGATGTTTGTGGTAAAATCGCTGTGCACAATGAAGATGATTCAGGCGCTGTCAGCATAAAGGAAATCCAACATTATACGTGACTTAAAGACCCTGAACTTGGTGCCAAAAAATATGTTTGAATTCAAAGCAATATTCATAATTTGTAAAAGGTAGCTGCAGCAAAACAAATGCGTCTTAATATCCTGGCATAAGGCAGGAGTATTGTCACCAGATTCGAGGTAAACGAGTTTGTTGAAGACTGGCAGCAGGACGCCGGTGCAGGCTGACTTCAAATCAAAGTTAGTCATAATGATAGTCTTAGAGGCGTTTAGCTTCAGACAATATCGGATGGACACTGCTTGAGTGCAAGTAATGGCTTTCTGGAGTTCACCAACTTTATCTATCACGAGAAAAGCATCGACAGCATATTCGAAGTAATCAAGACGGCAACCAGCCTCGATCTTCTTTCTTAATAGTTTAGCAGAGACCTTAAAGAAGACCACATCGATAGTATAATTTAACAAGGTAGGAGTAACGACGCATACTCGTCAAACGAATGAGCCAATCGCAAAAGATGCAATAAAACCACTACTTTGCACGTGTAAACATACATTTTAAACTTTTTGCAACCAGAACAAATCACATTCACGGCAGTTCTGGCTATTACTGATGAGTGACCGATAAGGATACCATAGGTCTAGTAGATTCATTTCAATTTCTATATGTAGAAGTGCAGCTATTAAATGCAAAATATCATGCTTAGTAAGCGCTAAACGATATTAGCTAAATAATTTATTTTAAAAATGTTACACAAGCAATTCATAGCGAAGTCTTATCCACCGCCATGGTAAGAAGCATACAAATTCCACACCCCTTCACCTTCCTTGCTCCGAACAGTGCGACCACAGGAGGTGCCTACATGGCCGCGCGGCCACATATAACCTTTCAAGGTCTCAAATAACGCCTGCACAAAATTAACACGTAACGACGGTAACATGCAGGGCCGTTCACGACTAACTGATCACATAACTCATATGTATCATGAAGATTTCACCGAAAATACACACAACCAGTAAGATCAATCACGTTACCAAAGAGTAGTTTCGATAAAACTCTTTATGCATTGTTAATGTAAGGCCGTAACGTAGTTTCTTAATGTGTGTGAATTTAAGTGCCTATGTGCGTGCAAGTATCACTCTATGCTATTTGGTCACGTACCTGAATACAAAATGACAAATACAATAGATGCAATTCTATGGAATGACAGCAGTCGTATACTTGTATGCGCTGCTTTCACAACGGTCTGGACTAGGCAAGGCTAGCAGAATTCGTGCAAAGTAAGGTTAAATGGAACTACACGGAAACGTTATTATTGTTGCTAGATATTGAACTTTAATCGTTTAAATAAATTATCGTTGCACGATTTAGAGCATCTACTTAAATTAGCCAACAACACGGAAAAATGTAAATGCAGCCGTGTCGAAGCAAAGCTTGCAGTCCAATAATTGCATATTTACTTTGGCGTACCGTTTGCATGGCCGTTTTAATACAAAAAATGCGTACTTTGTTTACTTATGTTCTACCAATCCTAAATGAGATTTGCATTTCCAGTACTCATAGTTCGAGTAAAGCACTTGATGATCATGGAAGGTCGAAACGCGTCAGTGCGTTGCGGCTGGCGGTAGTTTTCGACGACTGGTTAAATACAATGGGATTTGTGTTTACTTGAAGCTCGCAAACTTGATTTAAATAATTTTTACCACCACCCGCGCAATCAATTATTGTTAAATTGTATTGCCTATATATGTACATGTGGCGAAAGCTGCAAACAGTTAATGTTCGTGACTGCATAGAAATTGTGCAGCCGACATTTCCAGTCAAGTTCAATGTATGCAAGACTGCTAGAGGTGAGAGTCGCATATCTAAATTTGATTTCCATATATATTCAATGCGGTTTGATCCTCGATTGTCAGTTTGCCGTCGCACTCTGATGATGATCATGGAAGGTCGAAACGCCTCAGTGCGTTGCGGCTGGCGGTAGTTTTGTTATGTTGTTCGACGACTAGTTAAATACAAAGGGATTGGTGTTTACTTCAAGCTCGCAAACTTGATTTAAATAATTGTTATTAACACCCGCGCAATCAATTATTGTTAACTTGCAAAAGATGTTGACGACCATGGCACATGGAACGGCAATCTATTTTACGGAACATTAAATATTACTGTTATTAGTAAACTCGACACGCAAAACTAATTTCACTCTGCACATTGAAAATTGAGCAGAAGTAAAGTCGAAACAAGTATATGAGGAAATTAGACAAGGCTAATAGGTATATTATGTAACATAAATTAAATTAACAATCTTCAAATACAAACAATTCCTCCTTTATAATTAAAATATCATTGGTAACGCGGGCGGTGACAACAATTATTTAAATCAAGATTGTGATCTTGATATAAACACCAATCCTATTATATATAAAAGTATATATATATATATATATATATATATATATATATATATATATATATATATATATATATATAGTATAAACTAAGCATCGTGTCTAAAACGTTTAGTTAATTTATCGAAAATGGATGTCAAGGAAGACCAAAACAAATTCTTAATCTTGGACTTCATACTAAAATCCCTATTGATTACATATCTAGGAATGAGATAATTAGGGAAACAGTAAAGATTGCCCAGTTCCTCCCAGACAAAGATAAGACTAGGTTTGAATTGGATGTGTCCAAAGCGGGGTTAGAGCATAAATAGGTGATATATAATCCGTGTTATGATCTGAAAGGCTTAAGAGCGGAATTATAATCCAGTAAAGTAATACGCCTTAAGGCGGATAAAAGTGGTGCAACGGTACTAATGAACCGGTCAGAACATGAAATTAAAGTGTATGAAAAATTAAATTATTTCGTGGTTTATTATAACATAAATAAAGATCCATCGTATAAGTTGCAAGGAAAGGTTATGACTTTAATCAATACAATGATTGAGTCTTAGGAATTAAATCCAGGACTTGAGAATTCATTAATACAACGGGATTTCATCTATGCGAGAGTTCAAGGTCTAGTGAAGATACATCAACAAAAGAATCAGCTTAGATTAATCGTTAAATTGTAAACTCACCAACTTATAGATTGTCTAAATTTCTATGCAACAGAATTAGAAAATATACTTATTTCTTAGATTATACTTTAAAGAACACATATCATTTTATTGACATTATTAGTAGATACAATTTGAAGGATAGTGATAGAATGGCTAGCCTGGATGTTGTATCGATGTATACTAATGTCCCGGTACAAGCAGCATTAGAAAGTGTGAAGCGTTGTTTAACAGAGTTTCCAGAGATAATAGAAGGTAGTAAAATGACGTTAAGTAGTATTATGGAAATCTTAAATATTTGTATGTCCTCCACCTACTTTACGTTCAGAAATGAATTTTATAAACAAGTTAAAGGTGTCCCTATGGGACAACCACTATCAGTCCCGGTTGCTAATATTTTTATGCACTACTTTGAAAAAAATCTGTTGTTAAAATCTCCTCTCAAGACAAACTTGTATGTGAGATTCCTGGATGATATGTTTCTAATTTGGAATCATGGTGATAATGAGTTAAATAAATTTCTCGAGTTAGCCAACCAGTTAGGTGAATTAAAGTTTACATTAGAAAAAGAGAATAATGATGAATTTCCCTTTATGGATGTGAAAATAAAACGGAATGGTCCCAGATTGGAAAGAGATATTTTTAGAAAAGAGACTTATTCGGGACTCCTTAATTTCTTCTCAAATCACTCATATGGAATGAAAATAGGCATTCTTAAATCCATGATATTAAGGAGTCCTAGAATAGTGGATTAAAAAATAGAGATAAGGAAATGAGGAGATTAAAGGAAATATTCGAACTAAACGGCTATCCGTCAAGTATAATAGATAGATTATTAAATGAGATGTTGCTGAGATTTAATGGTAATATAATAAACAAAGTAAAGAAGGAAACAGAACTAGATAAGCACAAAATTATGGTATTACCTGATTCAAAATTGAGCAGAAAAATTAGAATAATAGCAGCTAAATACAATATCAAAACAGTTTTAAGACAATCGCTTACTATAGGCAATAAACTACCTAACCAAAAAGAAAAAGTAGAACCCCTCGAGACATCAGGAGTATATGCGATACCTTGCAAAGATTGCAAGCTCAGGTATATAGGCGAAACCATGCGACCGATAAAGGTTCGTAGAGGGGAACACAAACGCCTGCAAATATGGACACATTCAAAGATCAGACCTAGCTAGGCATTCGAAGGAAACGGGTCATGAAATAGACTGGGATGGATGCAAACGAATCGCGTTATGCAACCGCAACAGATTAACTAGACTAATTAGAGAGTCGATTGAAATAAAATCAGGGAAGGATGTAATGGATGTAACATCGGTAGAAAAATCATTAGGCCCAATATTTAATGAAGCATTTTCTAGGGTCAGAAAACGGAAGTCAGATGAACCTGAATTAAGTTCGAACCTAAGTAAGAAATCCAGCTTATAAAAAACTGATTGTGAATGACCTAGACCGTTATTATCAATTCCTATATCCTTATCACTCTCAAAAAATTTCAGTAGATGCTATACAGATATATCAATTGTTAGGAGATAGGACATTATGTATATATATATATATATATATATATATATGATTAGAGACATTTGACTCACACTGTTGCTTATATTTAGATATGTGTTTATACATATTTATATGTATTTTGTATATTTATATAAGTTGAGAATAACGTAATAAATGAAGATTAAATGGTCTTAGAGATAATATTAATGGTTCACAGCAAGCAAGTGTCTTCCAAATAGGAACGTAAAATGTGCGAGGTAGACGTATATATAGATAGTTGGCTTATCTGTAGATAGATAGGTTTATTCTATATACATTATGTATATATATATATATATATACGTACATATAATCATATATATATATATCACCATTATACATATATATATATAGATTGTATACATATAGGATAATAATTAAATAATTAATATAAATATTATAATTGATAAGAGATGATAGAATACGAAATAAAACTAATTAGTAATATAGATATATATATATATATATATATACATATATATATATATATAAGACATTTGACTCACACTGTTGCTTATATTCATATATATATATGTTTTTATACAAATTGATATGTATTTTATATATTGTTATAAGTTGTGACTAACAAAATAAATAAAAATTATTAATAAATATATATATAGGATTAGGGATATTGGACTCACACTGTTGCTTTTATTTATATATATGGTTTTATACATATTGATATGTATTTTTTATATTGATATAAGGTGTGACTAACGTAATAAATAATTAATAAGGATAGAAAATATTCATGGTTAACAACTATCAATGTGCGAAATACCTCATACACCATTGTATACATTATAGTTCCCGACTTTAAATAATATACAGTATTTGACGGTCAAGGTTTTTGGATTTATCAATTTTGAATTTTGATTACCGTGACATAGTAGCAGTTACGTTATAACAAATGAAAAAAACATTCGATATTTTCTCTCTCCCCTACAATATTCTGCACACGAGATGAGATTATGTATACCGGGAATTTGAGATAGCTGAGGTAAGGATTTGTCTGCTAATTACAAATAGTTATATATTGAATTTAGTTACTGAGACATATTCTATATTTAAAAGCAGTGTTGATTTATAAAAATATAAATAGAATGGTTTTGAAACGAAGTTACCACATTTGCTTGAATCTGCTGTTGTGAGTATTGTGCTCTAAATATAAGGAGACTAATTCGCCTGAAAATGTAAGTAGGATTCAACTTCCGAAACAAAGATGCGATAGAACCGCATTTTCATTGGGACGAATACCAATTTAACCCGATCAAAGACAAAATAAAATCGGGAATTTTGAATAATCGGACCTTTGTGAAACTGTTCTTGCAAAGCTTCTACCCGCGTACGCAAAATGCGGCATTGGAAAATTTAACCCTCATTTCCTAGAAGAAAAAATTTTATCTGATATTTAGGAATAAAAGAGAAGCGAGCAAGGTAATCTTTGAGGTTGCCCGAGAGATATCGCTGACTGAAATGGTTATGTGCCACGTTACTTTTGACGAGACAATTTTGTTGAAACATCCAAAATTTCCTTGTCTTAATCTGTCGTGTGCTGAAGACCATTTTAAATTTTGTTACGAGGACGGCATAGTGAGTTTGAATCCAAAACGTTGCACTGACGAAGCCACGCTGATGAATGATCCGTATATTTATGCACCGAGTGCATCGCAGAAGAAACGGTGGCAAAGTTGATGGTCATGCTTGTACAATTGCACCAGAGTTTATAGCAACTGCCATCACTAAAATTAGTTTAGCCGCATAAATGAGACGTCTATTTTTTTTCGTAGAATATTGCTGTCGTGGCGTATATTGTTAATTTTGTAAAAAAACTAAGGCTGTTGTACCCGTCAAGATACGGGACAACGTTAGGCGATGATAATCTGTGCCACACGGTAGGGTCTGTTGACATTTCGCAGCAAAGCTGTGGTAAGCCAAGTTAAGGTAACAGGTGAACTATCGGTAGACCTTGCATATTGTAGCCTCCGAAAGCAAACGAAGCGTAAATCTTTAGGAGCTTGGACTGTAGTTAACTTTGGTGTTTGGCAAAATATATACCTTAATCTTGATTTAGTCTAGCCAGTTCTTTTTAAAAGCAATGTTTGCAGAGATCGCGGCCGTATTTTCTGAAGCTTTATTGATATGCCGCTGAAAGTGTCGGTTATATCGCACCAGTTATAGTTTCCCATTGGAACCAAAATAGATCTTGATTACAAAAGTGCGAACCTGTTTTTATCTAGAATCGCTCGTATTGAAAGCTCGAATGCACGACGACAGTAAAAGTGAAACATCTTACATTCGGTACTAAATTTAACCTTACAACCATATTACGTGAAAAATAATACTTTCTTTTAAGAATGATACGTGGAATTACCGCATAAAAATGTTTCGTTAACGGTGGGTGCACGAGGCAACTTCCATCGCAATCTTATTGTAGAAGCTGTTCACCAGTTGCAAAATATGTTGACAGTCAATATATTTAAACTGATTTCCAGATATTACTACTGGTTAACTTCAAATTTCCTTAATTGCTCGACAGCGTTTACGTAGATTTAAACGAAAAATAGAGATAAAAATTTCTTATTCGTACTGATTGAGATTGTTGAGAGAGAATTTGCTACAAAGAAATGCAATCGAGAAGTAAACTTATGATAAAAATTTGGGCTATATAATTAAATGTCATGAAAGAATTTATGAATATCATGAGAAAACACTATTAATTTAACCAAATTTACTATGATATCCTCCGTAAACATTTTTATTGTTTCATTAAAATCTGTCGCAACACAGCAAATCCACCATTACATATATTGATGCGTTTCATTCTCCTCTAAATTTTATGATAACACAAAATTAGTTTGACCTGAAAGCACTCAGACTCATCATGTCTAGCTTCAATATATTTTGCAACTTTAACATTTTAGATCCAACATATTTTTTTTCAATTTTGTCTACGAAAAAATCTTAAGCGTAAGTAACATTCGGTAAGAGATTTCGCCTTCATTTATGATTTAATATGATATAATGGTTTTCAACTTGAATTGATACTGAGATCAAAACTATTCCTGTTGGTGGCCTAATACGTTAATTAATATTTTCGAAATTGCACACCTAAATTTTGAAAGGGTACGGTAAATTTACATTTGTGTGTATGCAAACACAAACGTTATTTTAGCAATATTTAAATAATGCAATATTAAATAATGCATATTTTTCAGATACTGACGCAACTAACAGTCTCTACGTCAAATGCATTTAGCGTAATATCTTCAATTTTACAGTAGCAGTGCGAAACCACTTCACATTTTCTAAGAGATACACATAATTCTTATGTATACATCTGAACATACGATAAGTGTCAAAAGTTTTAACCTTGAAAAATTAATGATAATAAGAAATTGAATCCAAATTTATTTCTTAATTCGAGGTGTTTGTTCATTGCGTTACAGCAAACCTGACCAAAATGCAAGCAAAATAAAAATAAATTTATTAATGAATGCTTAAATTATATAATTACATTCCTGTTCTTATTCTGTAAATAACGCACGCACTTTAATATTCGGAAAATAACACCTTGCTTTAAGTTTAAATTTCCGGAAAACTATGCATTTTTGTAAGCGGATGAAAAAATATTGTAAATTAATATGCTTCATGCAACTATTTTAGTCATATATCATAAAATGAAAAACATTCCATTTGATTATATGAAACTGAGCATAATTTAAATAATCCGTTTCTTTTTTCCATAATATCAAAAAGAATTCTGACAAAATGCAGATAATCTGCTTCTCATCTTTATTTATTTTTTTAAAGTAGGAAATGAATGTTTCATTATGGATGTTTAAAATTAGAATACAAGATACTTGTACGTATTAAGTACACTATGCATTGTTCATGAAAACAGATTAAAAATTGAACATTTTTAGAAGAATTTGTTCTTTGCGCAGAGCTATCTTTGTTCAATTTGGTTCCACAATTGATTTTAGCGGGACAAATGATAGCACTCGAAGTTCTGTAAAATCTTGATTCTTTTTTTCATTTCGATTCGCACACTTTTATTGCATCAATTGATGGTTTTTACTGGCTACGTCACACAGGAGATTGTACCTTCCTATTATTCCACATTCGTCTACCAAATATATAGTGGTTAAAGGGCGTAATACCGGCTCCTACTGATGAGTCGCCAGTAAGCACGAAACGAATGTGCATGAGATTATACTTTCCGTCCATGCTGCCTTTGGTTTATCCTCCTGGTCACAACTGAACTAATTTGTTACTAGGTTCGCAAAACCTAATACATACTTGCATATATATTAGTTCTTCGCAACAAACAGTATTTAGGCTGCTTGTCTGACAGGCTGCTGAACAAATTTTATTGAATATTTTTTCCTAAATTTTTGAAACTTTAAATCCTGTCCCATTCAAAACAGATCCATTTTTATTTGATTTACTTCGTCAAGCACTTTTTCTGTCTGCTCTAAAATCCGGCCTTAATTCCTGTTCTCTAATACTCACATGTATACACGAAAATACTGCCTCATCCCAACACATACAAAACCAAGAAACTCATATACGTATACTACAATATAAAGTGAAACTTTTACAATAAATCTAAGTAAACTATTTGGACAGACGTGCAAGCCTATACACGATGTCAAGAATTTCTCAATTACATTTGCAGAAATGTAGAAGAATCAACAATTTAATTTTCATTATATTGTAGTAATCTTCAATTTCTAATTTACCTAAACTGGTCCTGCGTGCAATAGTTAAAAGGGAGAGAGTGAGGTCAGTGAAACTGGTGGAAAAATATAGTTTTAATCTAACGTTTGTACGAGACTGAATATAGGGCCTACAATAAGAAATTGTATATCAGAAAAGCACAAATTTATTTATATTCATATCCTTTATAAATTTAATTATTCATTTAAATATCCGTCTACAATTAATTTCCATATATATGTATATATACAAATAAGCAGCAAGGTGTTTTTTCATACGAGTCACAGTGATCACATAAAATATCAGAAATAAATGTGAATATTTATTTATTCATTTATTTAGATATTTGTATCTATTTATACCCATATCATATATAGAAATATCCATTCGTATATAAGTCTAGACACTATAATTTTTCCATATCTTAATAAGCATATAAGCAACCCTATTATTTCGTCCAACATTACATGCAGTTATCCAAATATCCATCCAAATATATACGTATTAACATCATATCATATAAGCAACCATTTGAGGCATACAATTAATTAATTATATCGTCGAAATAAATATTTCTTAAAATATAAACAGAACAAAAATTTTTAAAAAAAACATTTTAGACAACCACATATATATATATATATATATATATATATATATATATATATATATATATATATATATATAAGCAAGAAAATAGGCTTTTTAAACTTCGAGTACTCAAAATTCACCCTGACTACATAACTTAACAAAATTACATATAAATTTTTTTACCAACATTCTATATGTATACAAAAATATCCATAAATATGGACGTCCGCGAACCATAAACTTTGTGTATATCAAATGTAAATCAGGTGAGTTCCGCCCACACCTTATATATTTATTTAAATATCCATAAATATAAACATTAAAAATGTATATTTTTGAATGTGTACACGCCATAAAAATTTGCAAAACTGAATAGCATATAAGCAGTCATGTGAGTTCCTCCAACATCTTATATGAATATATAAATATTTATAATTATCTACGACTACACAATATTTATATAGAATGCTTATTTAAATAAATATACAAGCAATTATGTGAGTTTCTTAGACAGCCTATAGAAATAGATAAAACATATTATCGTGTTCATCATATATAAATAAAAATATGAGCAACTCTGTCCTCTTTCATCTTTTTCACATATTTTAACATCCATCCATAAGGAATACATATATATATATATATATATATATATATATATATATATATATATATATATATATATACGAGTAAAAATCATATATCATATTTTATCTAAATCAAAATATAAGTAACCATGTAAATTCCACCAGTGCACACAATTGACAATAATTACAGTATATCAGCTAAAATACACTTTATATGCCCATATTCTATATAATTATATAAAACCCAATCTAAATTGTTCCGTTTATTATCTCAAATACATAGTCGCGATTTCTTAATCAGATTTATTATTAACTCTACTTTCGTGCCATTCAAGAGGATTTCATAAAATATATCACATTCATGACGTTCATTCATGATTTTATTTCAATTAATTCCCTAATAAATCTTGTTAGATAATGAAAGACGTTTACAGCCATCCCAGTCTCCATTAAGTGTCCTGATAGATTTGACCTATGTCTATTTCCATATTTGCATAAGTTTTATATTCCCCTCAGCTTACTATTATTGGACTCATGTTTTCACCTATATACCTTGGCTTGCTATCTTTACAATGTATCACATAAAACTCGCATCTGTTGTGGGGTTCTATTTTTTCCTTCCGATTCGGCAGCTTATTGTATATAGTAATTAATTGTGTTAATACTCACTTTATGCTGTATTTCGATACTAATGCCCTACGGAATCCGTTAGAACCACAATACTCTGCCTTTCTTCATTTGGTTTTTCAAAAGTAATAACCAGTTTTCTCTGGATTACATTTTCAATAAATCGCTTTCTTCTATAAAGTCGATTACAAATTGATTATTGCGGGAAAAATGATTGCACTCTTGGGATGGTAAGAACTCGTATGGTTAAATAGGATAAAGATATAAAAAATTTTTACTTTGGCTGATACAATATAATTGCATTGAATCGTGTGCACTGAGGAACTTACATGGTTACTTATACGAAGATTTATATATAATATCATATATGAGTTTACACACACATACATATATATATATATATATATATATATATATATATATACATAAATACATATATATATATTTATATATATTATTTACATTTATATATTTAGATGAACATGAAAATAATTAATTAAGACGTTGTACGATATCACATTTTTATCTATATGCTTGTATATGTTCATTTTATATTGTATATACACGTAAATACATACGGATAAATATTATTGATTATTATTTGAGATGAAAATGTCTCACATGATTGCTAATGTATTTTTAGATATGCTTTATATATATTGTTTTGGTCATATATATGATTGCATATATATATTCATATCAAATGTTAGGAGAACCTACATGGTTGCATATATGCTTAATTATATATACAATTTTTTATGGCATGTACACGTATATATATATATATATATATATATATATATATATATATATATATATATATATATATAGATATTTATATCTATGTAGGAATGTAAGAAGAAACTGACAGTGTTGCTTATATGTCTATTGAGATATTCATAACATATAAGTTTTTGACATGTACATAAATTGATATTATATTCACATAAATTTTGATTAAAAGCTTATATTTCATATTTACAGTTTATGTACTCAGGGTGAATTGTAGGTACATGAAGTTAGAAGAACCCACTTTCTTGCTTTTATATATGTTTTGTTTCTAAAGACATATATACGTTAATATTTAATTGTTAAAATATATATATTTCACTGAAATACTTTATAAATCTAGCACCTCATATGTCTGGACATATGATATGTATATTATATACGTTTTGTAAACGTGTATAGCGGAAGTGTTTTTGAGATAATATTATTATACTATGTGGGAAAAAATCATATAGTGGATTAAGTGAGTTTTAGATATGTAGACATATAAATGAATGGATACTTATATATAATATATGAGTATAAATAGATATATGTAAATAGATAACGATATATATACATATATATATATATATATATATATATATATATATATATATGAGCGTTCAACACTGCAATCCACACTGGCGCTGTTACCATGTGAAAAATACGAATTTGCGCAACAAGGTGAAACGATCAACTACACTGGGAAAAATAGCACTCGTACATGTAACAGTGAACAATGCGCACAAATGGTTAATTCTCAAGCCATCAAAACAATAATGACCAGATCTCAGACATCACTTTGCAATACTGCGAGAATGACCTTTACATGCAAACACGCATACACACAAACACAAACGCATACACACTTACCAACCAGCCAAAACAAGAAACAGAAGTAAAAACGAGTCAGATTTGTTACCACTAGCATAATCAATTGAAAACCCAAAATGTATAAATATGTATGATTGTATAGCGATGATTAGTATTCACGAAATAAATGGCCTTTATCCACTTTGTTGTTAATGTGTTTTTTCTTCCTAATTAGACATATACTGTGTAATATTAAAAGGCATGGACATTATAAATATATATATATATATATATATATATATATATATATATATATATATATATATATATATATATATATATATATATAATTATTAATTTATTTCTGATATATTATTTACTCAAGTTGAAACACATGAACATGTTATATATGCATACATATGCATATGCATTGTATAGAGATATTTAAAAAAAACTAAATTTATATCGGATATGAGTAGAAATAACTGTTTATTTTGGTGACATACCATTCGTCATTTTAGGCCTCATATTCAGTCTTATCTAAATTATAAAGTAACCAGTATTAACCTCATTGTTTCTTTTATCTATTGCACACAAAATGAGATTAGGTAAACCGGGATTTAGAAATTACTGCCATACAATGAAATGATAATATTGCTGATCTTTCTACGCGTCTGGAGATTTAATTTTGAAAATTATGACATCACAGATAAGCATTGACTATAGTCCAAGCGGTTTACTTATATTTATTCTATAAATGTCAATTAAGATCGGAAAACACATATATGTGTGCATATGTTTTGTTTTTCTTTGTGTGTTGATGTGTGAATTTTCGTGTGAACATGAGAGTATATATATATATATA
>JAQBSW010000150.1:0-65000 GCA_029291075.1 Eudiplozoon nipponicum
ATGTTGTACTTCACGTTCAGTTACGTATTGCTAAAATAAAAATGAAAAAAAATTTTTTTTAATTGTAATGTAAAGTCCAAATTTGACGTTATGACTCAAAGGTGAATTGTTAACATTGGAGGCTCAGCCAAAAGAAACATAATGCTCCGAAACTAGCTAATTGTCTAGGGGTTAAAAGAAGTATCATGGGTTAAAAAGGAAACAGTTGCGCTTCCAATCAGATGTCTCACATAGGAATTTGTTAAAGAAGTGACCATGAGTCGCCTTTGTTTCCACGGAAGAGCGTTGAATACACTTGTGGCTTTGGAAAAGAGACATATATTGTTAAATATATTGGTAGTGTGGTTAGAGTGTAGCATAGTGGTGACTTAGGTGAGCTAAATTTGACAGTGATAGGCAGATTGTGCTCTTAAAGTTAAGCTTATTATGCATAATCGTTTTACCAAATCAATTATAACTATTCGTAACGGATTTTTTTCCAGCTGTATTCCAATCTATTCATTAAGACTTCCACATTTTGTCTATTTGATGTTTTATTTTTGTAATAGTTTTTCTTTAGGATATTACTGTCATTCTATTTTATTATAGTTCTATAGGAAAATGTTTCCTGTTTTTCCTGTCATAACCTCAGATTAAGATTACCTGTTTATATTTACTTAAAAACTGCACTCATTTTAAACATAAAATAAACCAGAAGCACAACTTACACTGACACGGAATAGAAATGCCTACTCATTAATCAGCCTATGTCTATTTATTTCCATATATACCCATCTACATATAGTTTTGCCCGTAGCTATAGAAATTCCGGCCTGACGACCGGCGGGCACAAGCTAGTCAGTCCGAGAATGGTAGCATGAACCTTGCCGGGTCTAAATGGGCACAACCATCGTCCTGTTCTATGTGAAGCCTCGATTTTGGTTTACTGCGCAGTAACTTTTATTGTTAAATGTGTAGTGACGGAATGAGAGCAAGCGTGCCAGACGCGAAGGGCAAGTTTCGGCTGCTGAAGAAAACTTCCGCCACTGGCATCCGGGCAGATAGTGCTCATCAGCCTTGATTGGCAGAATATATATGAAAAGATAAACTCCGAACACAAATCATCCTCACTAGGTTTGGGTGACCTAGTGTTTTTTTACAGTTCACATGTAAACATGAACCACATATGCTTATATGGCAGTAAAACATTTGTCACTTTTTGGCTATTGTATGGCTATATATGATGATGATGATGATGACATATAGTTACTTCATTATTAGCCGCCATTAATATGTTGATCCAACCATTTTTTTGTGACCCTCCTTGAGTTGAAGCCATATTGCCTCAATAGATATGTGTTGTAATCATAAACTGCTGTGTATAGCCTACACAACATATGCATTTCACGAAATATTTTAAACATTTGAATGTGGAAAATGCTTACACGTATGAATTTTACTTGTTCACACGTAGTTTTACATTGTTTCTCCTGATATGTCTAACTCTTATCGCATAGGTAATAGAACGATATTTGGTTGTTCTTTTCATTATCTCATGTTGACAGTATTCATCCTCTCTGTATTTGTCGTTTTTGTTTTATTTTAAAGTAAGCTGGCCTTACCTTCTCTTTACATTCTTTAATCTTCCTCTCATTATTATGATTAATATTTTTTTTAAATTTAAAGTTATGCGCCTTGAGAAATTTACGTATAGATCCATCTTAAAAGAAAACAGGACATTGATTCTTTGTCGTCAGTGGTTTTGGTTTTTTAATTGTATAATAATGCGTTATCCTATCAATAAGGCATATCATATTATATAATGGTAAAATAAATGTACCGAATTTCATCTATCATAGCTATCTGGATTATATTTAATCTAATAACCTTCGTGGGTGTTCAATTGTCTGCTTGTAATTTGAGTGTTTGTACACATTAAAAAAATTTCCTTATAAAAAGAAATATTCTGTTGATCATGTAAGTAATTAATGGGTCAGGTGTTTATATCAAGACCGCAACCTTGATTATAATAATCATTTACCATATTAGAATTTTGTGAAATCCTTATCCTTATTTTTTGTTATATTTGCTAGTTTGTGCGGTTTTAAGCATTGTATTTTATATTGCCACCGAACGTCGTTTTTATACTTTGATGTGTGCACCACTTTTGACTGGCTGCATACCGTACTCGTTTCATTTGATGCGTGAAAGATAATTAAGCGTTATTTGCGCTCTAGCGAACATTCAAGATTAAACATGTTTCCATTTGGATAATCTTTTTTTATTAAAATTTTGTTTGAAAATGTGAAAAAAATATTTCGTGGATCTAACAATTTTTTAAAAAATTTTGCCTCATTGTACGGATTCTATAAGTAGTAATAATAATAGACTTACAAACCTTTTTCTACGATAGTTCCTTGTCCTTGATGTCAAGTTAAATAACATTTTTATTTGCGAAATTATTTTTTTAACTTTGTATGCTGATGATTTATCAGCACTGTTCACGCCTTTTAGTGGAATAGATGGAGAAATTTATTTTTAATTTCTGTAAAATATACGGATTAATACGTTAAATAAAATTTGATCTAAAGCTGCAGATATCACACATGGCCAATTTAAGCACTTAATTATTGCACATTTTGTGATATGCATCTTTTAAATTAAGTTCACAAAATCAAAACAATATGTTTCAATTTACCAGCTGTGCAGTAGAATAAAATTTATCATATTTCTTCTAAATTTAACATAATCTCTACAGTTTATAAGCTTGTGATCAGAAAATTACCGCTCATGCAACGTCGTAAAAAGGCGATGAAACGTACTTTCATTTCTTTCCCATATAAATAAAAAACCCATCCGATTTGTTACATCTACCTTAACGCTTCAGCGTCATATTTTTATTTACCTAAAGGATTTTATCTATTTAAATAACAAAATTTATATTTTGACCAATTTCAGACTACAAGTCTTGATTACCTGATCTGCGTTTTGACTAACGCAGCTTTCATTGTTCCAGTAATTTTCTTTTTCTATGATATTTCGATCTTCATTACCGAAGATCTTCATCAGATGCATTTCACGAAACAAATGAAGCAAGCGCGTTATTTCCTCTAGTCATAATATTTATATACCCCAGACTGACCATTCATTGGTTATACGTGTGTCACTTGTGTGTGTGTGTGCATTTTCATAACTGTTGGTTTCATCTAACTAATTTAGACCAGAGTGGCTAAATAATAATTTATCAATTGCATGCAATAACTAATCGTTTTTTTTAAAACACACTCAATGTAAATGACGTAACTGAGATGGGGAGACCCATAATTCAGAAACACTCGTCATAAAAACATGCCATGAGTGATAAAAACCAGAAGTCCGAACGACTAATGCACATGTTAAATTACAATTCAAACCACTAGGTTGTACTCAAGATAGAGAAGTTAATAACAGTTAATGGCGCACACCACGCATGTCCATGTGTATGTGTATGCATAACTAAAAAACTTGGTTAAATTATTTTATTTTGATACACATGTACGTACATCTAAATGAAACTGCAGTCAATAGACATTAATTTACCCTTTGCACGCGTCAGACAAATTATTACTTATAACTATTGTATTATTAGAATATTTCCAATGGTTAGGGTGGGGGTGTAAAACAGAAAATTAAGTTTGAAATCTATTTGTTTTAAAATCAAATGAATAGTTAGAGATGAAATTTTGAAGATTATATTAATAATAATTGTTTATTCATTTGTTGAATAAAAGCCCACTAATTAGTCAATCCTAATCCGATGTTCTTAATCTTTTACTGGAGCTAGCTTCAGTTACCAATTCATGCAATCGCCTTTTTCTTCCACTAGCTAGTGCAGTATTCCAAATCGGACCTAAAGATTTTTCAACAGCTGTTTCATTCATAATATTATCTCTAGATTTAATTTCTATAGATTCCCTAATCAATCTCGTCATCCTATTACGACTACATATTGCTATGCGTTTGCATTCCTCCCAGTCGATAGTATGCCCAGTCTCCACCACATGACGAGCAAGGTCAGATTTAGCAATATGTCCATATTTACACGCAGTTTTATGTTCACCTCTTCTTACTTTGATTGGACGCATGGTTTCACCAACATACTTGAGACTGCAATCATTGCATGGGATCTCATACACTCCTGAAGTGTCTAATGGTTCAATCTTTTCTTTTTGGTTAGGGAGTATAGTGCCTAGTGTAAGGGGCTGTTTTAAAACGGTCCTTATATTGTATTTTAAAGCTATTGATTTCACTTTCCTACTTAATATAGAGTCCGGTAATACCATGACCTTCCGCTCTTCCTTATCCTTATCCGCTTTTTGTATCTCACACTAGGATTAAATTTCTTCACCATGTCCCTCATTGTTGTATCTATTAAATGAGGAGGGTAACCATTAGTCTTAAATATATCGCGTAGTCTGTCTAATTCTAACTTCCTATGCTTTATATCTGTTAACTTGAGACTTCTTAATGTTAATGACTTTAAGATACCGACTTTCATACGAAACGGGTGATTGGACTTGAAATTAAGAAGGATTCCTGAATAAGTATCCTTCCTATAAACATCTCTTCCCAATTTCAAACCATTTCTAATTAATTTGACATCTAAAAATGGTAATTCACCCGACGATTCCCTTTCTAAGGTAAATTGTAGTTCACTCATTCGATTAGCTAAATTTAAGAAAATTACTGGAACAATGAAAGCTGCGTTAGTCAAAACGCAGATCAGGTAATTACAATTATTCCAGTTCCGCATCAAGGAAACTCTTTCAAGATACAAGTCTTGATATTGTTGAATGATCTTCCAACCTAGAAAAAATAATTTCCTCATCAATTTCTCTTAAGCTAAGTCCTTCGTTTAATTGCTTTGTATCCTCACAATTATTGCTGTTATCCATTATGCTAAAATAAAATTTATTACAATATATTAATTACAGAAAATTTTGAAAACTGCCCGTCTATCTGGTTACCACATGGTCATTTTTACAAACGGTAAACTTGAAGACAGAATATCCACGGTTATTAACTGAAGCGAATTTGAGATCTTTTCCGTTGTATTAGTAAAAATACTAAATTATGGTCAAATGCGTTAATTTATTGTCAAAATAAATCTTTGCTAAATGATTTTCAAGATCTAAAAGTTTTAAGCCAAGAATATTTCTCATGCGTACCACGCAAGTCAAAATCTCAAGAATAAATGATAAAATCACCAAAGACAAGACAAAATTTTCGACAATATGCACAAAGAAAAATTCGAAAAAATTACAATATTGGCTAATAAACAAAACATTGTTTTATGAACCCAGTGGTTGCATCAATGGTAAAATGATAAAAATTGATTTATTTTTATATTAGAAGTTAATTAATTTACAACAAGTTAAGTGAATTCCATAATATTATTTTATTTTTTCATGCAATACCCAGACGTCCAGTGCATTTGCAAGTCGACTAGCAGCGAAACTTCGTAAGGACAAAGCAATCAATGATAATTTCTTCAAAGATTCTGGCACATCCTCTACTACTTTATCTACCATAAAAGGTGGCCTGAAAGACGGAGCACGCATTCCTGGCTATGCAGAATCGCCACTAGCCTACGACGCTGTGTGGGCACTGGCGTTCGCTCTGGACAAGGCTGAACGTCGTCTCAAAGAGCAATACAACGGCACTAAGACGCTTCTCGATTTTGATTATAGCGACAAGACAGTTTACAGTGAAATATACAAAGCTATGAACGAGACAGACTTCGTCGGAGTCTCGGTAAGCCGCCGTATACCTTTCAGTAATACTTTCTATGAAATTATTTTATAAATGATTTATATATTTTGGTTAAACAGACATGGTCCTAACCGAGTGCAATAGGCCTTTATAGCTGAGCAAATTCAAAGGATTACTTTTAATTTTAAAATAATCTTTTCTTAGTATAATTCATTCTTATTTTGATCAAACCTCTGCTGATACTTTAGAATTCGTGCAAGTTGGTATGTTCGTTTAAATGAACAGGTAAACATTGAATTTCAACCGAAAGTATATTGTTAGTGCATTGTAGAACCGGGGGCACTTAAACCTTTCGATCAAAATAATTCAATGCAAAAGCATAATTTCATCATTGACTGTTCAGTTACATTTCTGATGTGATGAATTTTTAAAACTTTCCGAACAATCAGTGAGATATGCATGGTCATTCTGCTGTCTCAAAAATGCGATTGAACGTTGATTACAGCAAATCAGTCAATTGGGCAAATGTTTGACAAAACGGTTAACCATGTTGGAAGTCGTTATGCTAAGTGAGATTGCATTGATATTTATTTAAGTTAGTCACAGTATTATCCGCATTAAACGGGTAAATTTTATCACTGAACGAACGTGAAAAATTATAATACACGTGCATTTGTGGGCGTTGTTGTGTCGAGTAGAAGACGAGCGTCTTTTGTTAATTTAAAATTTTTGTTCTTGATTAATTTGTGACTTCTATTTATTATTCAAATGTAAATTGTAATATCCCCGAACCGATTATTAAGAAGTTAAGTTATTTAATCCACTGTTTCTAGAAAACACCAAATGCATGAATAAAATAGCTGTTTATTAAACGTGCAGCAGAATTTAAATAATGTTCAAAAGAAATTATTTTTCACGTGAGTAATATTATAGCAGTTCAAACATTAGAAATATATATTAGCTGGTATACAATAATTCTACTACTCCTCACGTGAACATGACGTCTAATTCCGAAACCACATATGTCAAAACATCGCTCTTCATCTACCACATCTTGAATTATGTGCAACAAGTAATAATCAATGTAACAATATTAAATTAAAGTAACGATAATTATAAATGCTGGACAAACAAACATGCACGATAATATGACTGATTAGACCATTGCTACAGGTAAACAATGTAAACCTAAATTAGAAAGTAAAAAGATGGCCTATCAGAGGACCAGGCTTACGGACCTGGACGAATGGCCAAAATTTGCGTGACTGTATAACTGAACGTACATAGCTCTAGTCTAATAAATCATATTTCAGTATATTGTAGTCTGAAGAACTCATTCTTGGTATTCGGCTTAAAACACCTTGAGCATTTGCGTGTCTAATATTACAGGCGTATATGGTTTTAATCAGACGATAAAACAAGTGAAGGCGTACGCATTTGCAATACTCTTGCCAAGATCATTAACTTTTGAATATTATTTTCAAACTTTTCAATACAATGAGATTGATGCTTATCTGTTTTCCGCAAATTTACTTAAATTATTGTAAAGATCATCTGCGTGATCAATTATTACTTAATTGGATAACATTTATAAGCATAATGAAAGCTGAGACAAATTGGCTGCATCGAAATTGTGCAGTCGGATTTCCAATCAAATATAATTTACGCAAGACTACTTGGAGTGAAAGTTACATTTATGATTTATAATACCTCAGTGTGAATTTCAGTTTCCTCCTCGTGTGTCAATATGCCACGAAGCTCTGGTTATAACCACGGCAGATTGACACACATCAGTACAAACGACTGGTGTTAATATTGCTAGGTTTTGGAATAGGTTAAATTAAAAGGATTGGTAGTCAACTCATATTCGCGAAGTTGACTTTAATAACTTTTATCACTACTTACGCAATCAATGATTGTTTTGTCAAACAACTTATATGAACGTGGAAAAAAAGAAAAATATATATCTCACAAATTGCTTAGAAATTGTGAAGCCAACATTCCAACCAAGGATACTAAGAAAGACTACTAATGTCGGGAGCCACTTTTCAGATTTTTCTAATTTTTAGATAAATTTCCGCTTGATCTTCGTTCATATTTTTACTTTTGTGTGTAGATTATGACTGTGGCGATTTGAAACGCGTCAGTATATACAACTCACGGCGATTGTAATCATTTGTGCTACTGATTAAATAAAATGGAATAATTCTTCAAAACAACTTCGCGGGCTTCAAGAAAACACCAACACCGTTTTATTTAACCAGTCGACAAAAAATAGCAAAACAATCGTCAGTCACAGTTAGAACACGTCAGTATACGTGACTGACACTTGTTTTGCTATTTTTTGTCGACTAGTTAAATAAAATAGAATTGGCGTTTACTTCAATCTTGCAAACTTGAATTGAACCATTTTTACCACCACCCGCGCATCCATAGTTCTTTAGTTGTATTACTTATATATAAATATGGCGACAGTCACAAAAAGTTAATGTTTGTGACTACGTATAAATTATGTAGTCAAAATTTGTAGTCAAATAAAAGTTAACCTAACCTACCAGAGATGAAAGCCTCATATATTTTATTTCTTTTATATAAATTGCGATTTAATCCTCGTAATTCAGTTGGCTGTTGTTATCTGTTGATTACTGGAGAAGTTCGAAATGTGTCAGTACGTGTGCCTGACGACAGTTTTGCTATGTTGTTCGACGACATGTTAAATTCAATGCGATTGGTATTTACTTCAAATTCGCAAACTTGATTTAACTAATTGTTACCACCATCCACGCAGTCCATGATTGTTTAATTTAATGACACCTGAAGAAGAAGTGTTGCATTGAACTATTATAGAAAAATTTTATTATTTAAATTTCTTGTCAGTAGGAACTGAAAATGACATAAGATATAAAATGAACAACATTTAGTAGACCGGTATTTTTTTATTGCGCACACATCAAGTACCTGCAAGAATTTCCTCACCCGGGGCTCAAACTAGATACATTTGCTCCATTTTTAGCAACTCATGTAGTATCGACCCCCTACTTATGGTTTGCCAGCACGCACAAAACGCACGCGTGTATGAGAATGTACTTATTGCTCATGCTGACTTTAGTATATATATCTGACTTTATTTTAACAAATTTGTTTCTAGGTGCGTAATATCTAATACAAAATTTCGTTTATGTTAGTCCACCGAAACATGCAATATATGAATAGTATATAATTAATTAAATGATGTAATGTTCACCGCAAAATTTTAAAACTAATATCAAAGGTAGCCAGAGTGTATGCATTTTCTGGAGTAACAGGTATAAAGATTTGGTATGAATTCTCAATTTTTGCGAAATCTAGTATATTTCGACAACTGATGTTCTTGAATCACTTACAGGCTCGGAAGATATTGTAAATAGAGATTTAGCTTTGGAATCGCATGGCTGAAGACTTTGTAAGAAGTTATCTTCATTATGGCTTCATTAAACATTCGTGTAGAAGATTGTACCGTCAAACTGTCCTTCATTTCTTGTCCAAGCATACAGCGTGTATTGAGCACGGTACCGGCCTTACTAATGAGGCGTTAATCTGTGCGTGTGTTTTAGATTTATATTTATTCATTATTAATGCCTGAGGCTCGACTACTGTCTCCAGCGTTCTCTTGGTGTTTGAGTGTTATGTGGTATTTTTTTGGTATTCTTATCAGCCATAAATAAAGCCATTGACACGTTGTCAGCCTCAGTCTTTGCATCAGCAGCAGTTTGTATTATGGTTCATAAGGGAGAACTTATTTGACCCAATAATATAAGACAAATTGCAGTAAAGGACAACCAGATGTTGTCACAAATCTAAATAGGAATTTACTTGTCACAGCATGCAAATAATAAAAATTCCTAGCACTAAAACAAAAGCAACAATTAATACCGCTAACAATACAACGACTATTACTGCAGCCACTAATAATATGAATATGAAATCGTAATACATCAGCATAATATATTCATTTCTCACTTCCACATAACAATTAAATTTATATTTTTATGCGAACTGTTAATAAATATTAGGAAACTCAATTCTAGTAGGGCCTAAAATTCAATTTCTATAAACTCTTCTCATTGACTGGTCAGGTAAAGAATTCTAGAAGTACCGAAATACCAGCAGTATAGCTAAGGAGTCGTAAAAAATCGATGATTGCGCGAGCAGTGGTAACAATTCTTTAAATCAAGTTTCCCAGCTTGAAGTAAACACGAATCTCATGGCATTTAACCAGACGTCGAAACACATTCCTACACTACCGATAGTCGCACGTACTGACGCTTTTCGATCTTCTATGATCATCATCAGAGAACAACGACAAACTGATTAGCACGGATCAAACCGCAATGCATATATATTTATATATATGTATATATATATATATATAAATATATATATATATATATATATATATATTTATAAATCAAAATTAGATATGCGGCTCTCATCTCCAGTAGTCCGCATACATTATACTTGATTGGAAATGTCGGCTGCACAATTTCTATGCAGTCACGAATATTACCTATCTGCAGCTTTCGCCACAAATATAAATAGGTAATAAAATTAAACATTAATTTATTGCGCGGGTGGTGGTAACAGTTCTTTAAATCAAGTTCGCTAGCTTTAAATAAGCACCAATTCATTGTATTTAACAATTCTTTGAACAACAAAACTATCGTCAGTGACATGTACTGACGCGTTTCGAACTTCCAAGATCATCATCAGAGTACGACGGATCTATTCGTAAGGTGCTACTCAATGGCAATAAGCAGGAGGTAATCGCATTTATTTATGCACTCTATAGTAGTGGAATGTGTTATTGAGAGAAATTTTGTAAGTAAAGTGACATAAGTAAACGAATATGGCAGGTGTAGGTCATCCACTGGGCCCAAGATGCAATGTGGTGCTATTCGCTTCGAAATGATCTACAGGTAACTGATAAGGCAAAGAGGAGATATATGAAAAATGAACCAGGCTCATTATTTAGCATTAATCGGAAGAGTAAATAAAAGTAATAAATTTGAGTAGTAAATTCATTACCTTGGAACATGTGTATTCCTGAATTTCATCTCTCTTTGCTTACTACTTTCTATTTTACCTTTTATATAGAATTGGATACCTATTCAGTTTCTAACTTTAGTTTATATTAGTTTAACTGACTAATTATAAAATTAAAAACTCATTTGTTTTGATGACATTTATGAAATTTAAACTTTGAAGAAACATTTGATAAGTAGACTATTATTCACAAAAATTATATTTAACCGTCGTTATTTGTAAATAATACATGAGTAGATTTTTTGTATCCTCCTTGCTTTCTTTAGACTCATGTCTACTTTGATTCATCAGGAAGTCGTATTTCATGGACACAGATTGAACAGATGCAAAGTATGTTGTTTATAAAGCACAAATTTCATGCTTGTTTAATATTTAAATCTATTTCTTAATAATACTTTACTTCTAATTTAATCGTGCTTTTGCAATTTTCTTTAAAGTTCTGTTCGAAATGCAAACAATGCTCTACATATAAATGTGTCTATATACACAAGAATGTATTCCCATTACGTCAATTTTAGTCTTTGAAAAATTTATAATTTTTGAAAACCAGTGAAAAACAGGAATTCATTCTGCGATTCAATGTGGTTATACAGATAAAGATTTTTCTTCGGTTCAGAGCAAAACGGATCACCGTCTGTGTCTATTGAGACCATGTTTTGCATCTCCTTTGAAGCGTTATCCTAACTTATGAATTTGTTCGGTCTCTCCTTCAGATGGATCCTAGTGGGAGCCAACTCTGTGCTGTCCTGTTAATACAGACAACTTGTCACCTAAGAAAGTAAAATTGTATTTAACCTATTATGACAGGATTATCTTTTACACATTTCAATTGATGTTCTAAACAATGCATTGTATAACAAAGAAAACTCAATTTATCTTCTATACTGGTTTTGGCTTTGATGTGCTTATCTCCGTATTAATAATAGTAATGATATGCGTGTATAAATCACCGTCTATCGGCTAAACACAGATGAGCCGTAAGTAGGGCCATATTATAAATTAACAACGCATGAAGTGTACAATCAGTTTTCCAACAAACAGAAAACTATTCAGTTTGTTCATTGAGAGCATGCAAAATTTGCATCCGCGTTGGCAATATTTTCATATTTTCTTTCTCTGTTTTCATAATTTGATAGTGACCAACGGAGTGCTGTTGAACCTTTACTGAAAGTATAAATTTTGTGACTGTTTATGGTTGCTGACCCCCTAAACTGATTCTCTTTCATATTCGCTTCATGCATTTACGAATTGCATACACGTTTGAACATCAAATGTTTCTTCTCAACTACAGTATATAATATCGAAAAGCATTAAACTTGAATTTTCAAGTCCACGTAGGGTGGGATTTTAGGTGACTGAGTTATCATAAGACAAATTTACAGGTAGAAATAACAAGAGGCCTTGAATAAGACTCGATTAAAATATTTCGAATATAAAAAATAAAGTCTGTACTGAAGCTATTCTGTATTTAGTGTACAATCTGTGTACTGCGACGATTTTAAACACAACTTTATTGAAACTGTAACACCAAGCAAGATTTGAATACCTTAAAAGGGAAAGTAAACAAATTCCATACTTCTTGCTAAAGTCATAAACCGATTCAAATTGAGGTGAACATTCAAGAATGTGCCGCGCAACTGTCCTCTGAAATTGTTGCGCGTGAAACATCGAGGGCCCCAAGTTATTGTCGGTGCAACAGCACATTGTCTTTGTTTGCAAAGCTTTAAACGAAGTCTATTTATTCTAATAGCCACGGAATAGGGGAGCACAATCATACGAAAAACTATTAATTCAAACTCAAAAGCGTTTTTTTTACCTGGCACTTTTTTCTCAAAATAAGATGTTAGCGTTGACTGTCTTTATTTTACTTCAGATATTTCGGCTTCTTGTTTGAGAGGCGTTTATTAATGACAAGCTCCTGCCACCAGATATCTAACAATCGTGAAATAAAGTGGCAAATTTAGTTTAGACTACTTCCTTTATGATTGGTTTTAGATCGATTAAGTATATCATCATCATCATCATCATCATCATCGTCACCATCATCATCATCATCATCATCATCATAAATTAAAAAAATCGTTAGTAACCGATGCTTCACTACTATATAACAAAGAACAATTATATTAAAAGGAAAGAATAAATCTGAAATAGAAAATAAACAGTAGGGATGTTTATAATTTTTCAAAAATAGTGATTTATGACGGGGATCTAGTTAATATGTATATATTTACCTAGATAACGCAGAGGCGTGAGGCCAACTAAATCTCTACACACCACCATTATGACCAAGTCAGCTTGGAAGCAGGGCAACATACAGCTTTCTTGCGGTTTTTTCAGTATCGAATAATAAACAAAACCAAATCTTGCAGCTACTTCTGTTCAGCTAAGAAAAGAAAGTTACGAAGATAACTCTACTAGAAATCGGCAAAAAGATCCAAACTGATTTCGACTCAATGCCATATCGCACAGCGTCTCCATCCAAGAACTACGATGCGCACGTGCACCTCATCCTGGAAGGAAGCCTAGTCATATACTACAAAATTTGAATGTAGTTGACTTCAGCTGTTTGTGCCATATCCGAATTTGTCCATCTTGTTTCTCAAGCTAATATGGTGTTGGGCGAGCGAACGATGGCCTAAGGGGCAATCGAACTGAATTCACACGCAAAATGTTACCGAGCCAACGCAGTTGATAGAGCCTTAATTGTTTGTCTAAGGAAGAGCACTTGTTAGCGGATGCTAAAGTTGGTTTTCATCTTTTGTTAGCCTTGATGTGCTATGCTTCTTAAACAACCGTGGTCGAATGTCTGTAAGCACCTAAAATCATTAACTTTAATGGGCCAAGTCTCACTAGCGTATAACAGAACTTAATGCACAGATGCATTGTACACACGAGCTTTAAGACTGAGTGAAATACTCGCAGCTCTCGATGAATAGCAAAGGCTAGAGAAAGGTAATCTCGCTTTTGCGATTCTCAAATTCACCTCGTCGGTCACATTGCATGAGTTATTTATAGAGCTGCCAAGATATTTAAACTTGTCAGCTTCGTCCATAGTTTTGCTTCGCAGCCACAGAGTGAATGAGAGTGGCGGTTGATCGTATTTAAGTATCATGCATTAGGAGGGTGTGAGTTTCATACTGAAAGATGGATCAACGACTGTTAATCTATTCAAGGTGGCCTGGGCAAAATCTCGATTGTCGAATAATAATACGATATGGACTACATGGTCAAGATCGACTAATCTACCGTCCATGAAAACTTTGGAACTGCATCCTAAACGCATGGAAGAGTATTGTTCATAACAGCATCCATTTAATAAATTAAGCAAAAACAGAGAAAGTGAACAGCCTTGACGAACACCACTGCTGGTAGTAAAATTTTACGTTTATTTGTTGTAGACCTTATCACGACCAGACGTGTTTGCGTAGAGAGCGTGTATAATATTTAATCATTTGTTTATCACACTACTTTCCACAAAATATGGAATAAAACATTACGATCCAGTGAGTTAAATGCACCTTAGAAGTCTAGAATGACGGCTATTGTTGGATGGCGATATTCAAGTCGCTGTTCAAGAACTGCCCTTAATTAACAATTATTATTTCTACGACCTCGCCCTGACCGAAATCGGGCTCTTCCTTCTCTAGTGTGTGATTTACGCGAAGCGCTAAGGTGACGTAAGATAATCAAAGGAAATAACCTAGATACAATTGGAGTCAAGGTTATACAACGAAGGATACCACACAAATTACGATTGTCTCTTTTAAAGATAGGAAGGATGGTCAGTACACTCCAAGCAAACGAAACGGTCTTCTAATCCAATATAATTCGAAAACGAGCATTTAAAGCTTCATAAATCATTTCGTTACCTTATTAAATACGTTGGAAATCAAATCACTGGAGAATGCAGCTTCACGACATTTAACAAACAAGATTGCATTCCGTATTTCTAATTCTGTTGCTTGTTTGATATTGACATCCCATACTGTTGATACCGACAAATGCCCAAGAAAATTGATCATTTATGTGTTCAGTCCACCTTTCAAAACGATACATATTATTGGTTAGTAGATGATTTTTTTATAATTTACAGTCTCACTACCCCTTAATTTTCTCTGGCCTGTTGCGCGAATATGTTAGAAAAAACATCGACTATTAACTGAGGTGAATGCTTCTTCCAAATCCTTGACGTTTCTGGTCAAAAATGGTTCAAGATTAATATTTAATGTAATGTCCAATAACTCCGCGATTATTAGTATAATCCGAGCTAGCAGGACATTAGCGTCTAGTTTCGAGAATCTTAATAGATTTTACAGAGTCACAACGTTCAATTCTACGGTAGCATGCAATACAATATAGTGTATTGTTCATATTGGAACTTATCCTGGTCCGAACTAAATTCAAATTTTGACTTTGAAGACCAGCTAACTTCGACTTTAGGATATCTTCAAATTATTGTGGGATAGACGTTTGATTAAGTTTGCATACATCTATCTGAGGTTTACACTTATTTTTTTCGAAAATCTTAAGTGCAAATCTACAAAGGACAATTGCATGGACCGAGTCGGCAGAGGTTTTCCAAAACAAACGACAATCATGGATACAACCACGCTATCTTTAACTAACGTCCACATGTCCCATTTGAGTCCACCGGAGTTTGGGGGCTGGAGAATGTGTCGTTTAAGCATAATATAAAATCCATGCAGCTATACAGCAATTGTTTACTATTACCGTTGCGCATTGAGCATATTTTTTTTCTGCCAACTAAATAAAATTATGCAATGCTCAAACGCCCATCTTACGCATTCATGTCATCCGTAACCAAGGCCATGTCTGAAATTCCTCCTCAACTTAGCAAAGAGCGCACTAGCTGCCGTTTGTGTTGAAATTGGTGCAAGCAAATGCAGAAACAACGAAAATACAACGCTTATTAAGGTGTATTGTATTGATTTTAGTGAAAGTATCTATGTTTGCCTCCAAGGTCAGCCGTTTGCTGGAATTCATTCAGCTAAACAAGCTACAGCTTTTGAACTAAGGACAATACCGATGCCTCATGGCTCGGCTTGAGAAAACTCCGTGGAACCAGAGGTTCGAAGCCAATAACGCGTAGATAAGATTGGTGCAGCTTGTGCTGTAATGTTCAAGGGACCCTGCATTCTGCTTTCGGACAGGTTTCTAGAATCTTGCATTGTTTGCACATTATTGCGCTGACGTCAAATCCTGACATAGGTTTAACGAATCATGGTTTTATTGAGTTATTTTAGATACTTAGCAATCCAACATTGGGCTCGGTTATACGATCAACATCCACAATATTCATAGCATCTCAATTAACGTTATTGTTAGATTGAGAAGAGAAAAGATAAGAAAAAGAGGAAGAATCGGAGATAAAGATGTCTGCAGTAGCCTGCTTTCGCTTATCCATCCTGTATGACTCAGCAGATAAGGCAACCCGTTTCATGTTCTCGACGAACGTTGCAGTATGGATTCATTAGAGCCTATATTGTTCATTGTAATATGTGGGCTATAAATAATCATGAAGTCGTCCATTCCTAGTGGGGATGGTTTTTATTCAGAGTTTTCCTTCTATTAGATAGTCTGCCAAGCCAGGATGATGAACAATATCTTCCCGGATGCCAGTGGCCAAATATTTCTTATGTAGTCGGAAATTGCTCTTCGCGTATGGCACGCTTGGTCTCATCCCGTAAATAACCTTTTAACACTGTGTTACTGCGAAGTTAAGCCAAACTCGAGGCTTCACCTGAAACGGGGAAGATGATTGTAGCTCATAGACCTGACAAGATTCATCCTACCATTAACGTGTCTTAATCATATCGGACTTTTAACTAGATCAGTGTGTCACATGAATGTGTGTGCTTGTGCATGCGTTTGTACGTGTACATTACACAGGTGAAATTACCGTGATCAAATAATAACTACTGATAATTCTCTAGATAAGCGTATGCCATGACTGTGTGTGGGGGGGAGCGGAAACGTACGTCTAGGATTTAGAACTAATCTGTTGCATATAATTAAAAACAAGCGTTGTTCATGTAAATGAAATTAAAGTGAATAATGCTAATTCCTCTTTGCAATCATCAAAACTTTTTCTTAAGAGACTTCATAAATAAATTATTTACTAGTAACATTCAGATAAGGAAGGAGGCAAGATAATAAGAATAAACCAATAGAAATTTCTTTACACATTATATGATTAAGAGTAAGTAGAATAATCATTTTCTTTAGGATGATAAATTAAAATAAAAGGAGGATCATTAAAGTAATTTAAAAATCGCTTACTGAAAGGAAAATTATAGTAATATTGTAATGAAAATGTGCTTTTGACGTAAAGGTTAATTAAAACGTGTTACACGCCATATGGAAACTAAACTGATATATGCAGTAAGGTAACAAGTAATAAAGGATAAATTTAAAAGACAATCTTGAAATTAAATAATAATTTATTGTGTGGGTGGTGGTAAGAATTCTTTAAATCAAGTGTGCGAGCTTGAAGAAACACCAATCCCATTGTATTTAACCAGTCATCGACAAACATAACAAAACTACCGCCATTCGCAACGCACTGACGCGTTTCGACCTTTCATGACCATCATCAGAGTACGACGGCAAACTGACTAACGAGGATCAAATCGCATTGCATAAATATGGAAAGCAAAATTAGATATACGGCTCTCACCTCTAGTAATCTTGCATACATTGTACGTGACTGGAAATGCCGGTTGCGCAATTTATGTGCAATCACGAATATTACATGTTTGTAGCTTTCGTCACACACATATATTTGGACAAGAAAATTAAACAATAATTGATTGCGCGTGTCGTGGTAAAAATTCATAAATCAAGTTTGCGAGCTTGAAGTAAACACCAATCCCATTGTATATAACCAACGAATTGTTACCACCACCCGCGCAATCAATTATTATTTTTATATATATATATATATATATGTGTGTGTGTGTGTGTGTGTGTGTCGAAAGCTAAAAACAGCTAATGTTCGTGACTGCATAGAAATTGTGCAGCCGACATTTCCAATCACGTACAATTTAGGCAATACTACTAGAGGTGCGAGCCGCATATCTAATTTTGCTTTTCATATATATGCAATGCGGTTTAATCCTCGCTAGTCAGTTTGCGGTCTGCTCTGATGATGATCATGGAAGGTCAAAACACGTCAGTGCGTTGCAACTGGCGGTAGTTTTGTTGTTGTCCGACGACTGGTTAAATACAATGAGACTGGTGTTTACTTCAAGCTCGCGAACTTGATTTAAAGAATCATGAAATAAGTTAAGAGATCTTTGATTAATCATCCTCCACCATCTTTAAGTTATTGGTAATCCAACCTTTGTATTATTTTACTTGAGCGAGTTTCCGACTCCGATTCGTGCAACCTTCGCTTCCTACTACTGTTTAGTGATGTATTCCAAATCGGACATATTGATTTTTCTATCGCTATTTCATTCATTTTGTGATTTCTCAATTTATTTCCGATTGATTCTCGAATCACTTTTATCGATCAATTACGAATACAAAATACAACCATCGAAGTTAATTATATGTTCTGTCCCTATTGTATGACGGGCAAGATCTGATTTATTAAAATGCCAATATTTGCATGCTGTTCTATATTCCCCTCTGCTTGCCTTAATTTGGCGCATGGTTCCACACACATAAATGGAACTTCATACATTCCTGGTGTGTCCAATTGTTCAGTTTTCTCCTTTTGGTTGTGAAGTTTATGCATTTCCTTGTTGATCATCCGGTAATAATAGGAGTAAGTAAATTGATGCTGAGATATATTAAGATATGATAAAAAATACGTGGCTTCATGTATTTTATATGCAGGAAGGAATTTCATAATCAGATTTGAGGAGTTCCAATGGGATAACCATTATCTTTTGTATAATTAAACAAACGTTGTTTACGTGGGTGGTAATAAAAACGACTATAATCAAGGTTGCGATCTTGATATCAACACCTGACCCAATAAGTATATGCATTTTTCGATATAAACTATGAATTGTATAGTGTAGAAAAGGCAATTCAGTCAGTTAACCCGTTTCGTCATTATTAGGAACTCATCACGTACTGGCTAGAACTTGCCGCGGACAGGACTCGAACCTTGGCACATCTGCTTCGGAATCTGGTTCTCTAACCACTGAGCCATCCTGCCGCACACTACACACAACATTCAGTTATACACTAACTAATGAATCTCAGTTAGTCTTTATTATTCCTTTTAGGTGCAGCTCATATGACATCCATTTGGACCTGAAGTTCCAAATATCCATCCCAAATATATTATTATTGAAAAACACCACACTACATGGAGAAGTGGTACTGAAATGAGCATTTATATAATTAAAGGAACATTGTTTGCGCGGGCGGTGATAACTATTACTATAATCAAGGTTGCGATCTTGATATCAACACTTGACCTATAAACTAAGAATTGCATATGGCAGAAAAAAAAACAAATTCATGCAGTAGATCGGTTTCGTCCTTATTTGGAACTCATCACGTTTTGGAGCAACCATTGTTCAGTTAATTATATAAAAAATTATTTCAATACCACTTCCCCATGTAGTGTGGTGTCTGTTCAATAATGACATTTTGGAGATTGTTATTTGGAAATTTGGGTATAAATGGATGTCATATGAGCTCGACTAAGAGAAAAAACGACAAACTCAGTTACATCAGTTAGCATATATAATTGTGTGTAGTGTGCGGCAGGATGGCTCAGTGGTTAGAACATCAGATTCCGAAGCAGACGCATCCGGGTTCGAGCCTTGTCCACGGCGAATTCCGGCCAGTACGTGATTAGTTCCCAATAAGATGAAAACCGATCTACTGGATGAATTGCCTTTTCTACACTGTACAATTCTTAGTTTATACTGACATATGTAAGTAATTAATGGGTCAGGTGTTTATATCAAGACCGCAACCTTGATTATAATAATTGTTATCACCACACGCGCAACCAATGTTCGTTTAATTATATAAATGTTCATTTCAATACCACTTCCCCATGTAATGTGATGTCTGTTCAGTAATGATAGATTGGGGATGGTTAGTTGGAATTTTGGATCTAAATGGATGCCATATGGGTTCCACCTAAAAGAAAAATAGACTAACCAAGTTACATTAGTTAGTATATAACTGAAAATTGTGTGCAGTGTAGTGTGCGGCAGGATGGCTCAGTGGTTAGAGCACCAGGTTCGGAAGCAGACGCGCCCCAGGTTCGAGTCCTGTCAGCGGCAAATTCAGGCCAGTACGTAATGAGTTCCCCATAAGATGAAAACTGGTCGAATGAATGAATTACCTTTTCTACACTGTACAATTCTTAGTTTATACTGACAAATGTGTATGGTTAATGGGTCGAGGGGTTTATATCGCGATCGCAACCTTCATTATATTAACCATTTCCATTTCCGATAGCAAAGATCTTCATGCATCACATGGGGAATTATCTCTTGTATATTACTTCCCAATATCCAAACCTGTATGCACGATTCCTGCATTGCATACTAGTTACTTGGAGGATAGAATTTTTTTTTAAATTTAGTCAATCTATTGAGTGAACTAAAGTTTACTATTGAACAGGAATCATGTGTTGAATTACGACATCTTGATTTGAAATTAAGTAGTAATAGCACAAAATTAGAAATACATTTATTGTAAAAAATATAAGGTCATTCAATTATTTTTTATCAAATTAGTTAATTTGCCATGTTTTAAATTTAAGAATTAGGAGACAGTAAGCCATAAAGTTTTCATGTAGTAAATTAAAGATCGAAAAATAAATTCAAGGTATAGCAGAAGTGCACAATTAATACGTGTTTGTTAACTTTGGAAAATAACGAGCGTAGGCTTTCAGAGAACAACCGACTTGGATCACCGATATATATTTCCTTATGAAGTTTTTTTACATGGTTTAAATAACAATAAAATAGCAGCAGAATGTTTGAAGTAAAATTCCTTTTGGACGTTTAGTAGCAGAGACTTACATATTCTATTCTAAATAATCAAAACCGAAATCAATGGTTGAGAAATACTGCCATTCTTATCTGAGATATGTCAATAACTCCGTAATAAGAGACGATAAAAATATTTAAAAATATTCCTCATTGAAATATTCGAATTATGCTATCTATCAGTATTCGTTCACTTCCAAGCTTGACGAATCTCAGCTTCTCACTTTCTCTTCGTAACTAATTGATATTGAGATTCGAAGGTGTGCATTCAAGAACAAGATTATTCAGAATATAGTTTCAATTTCACAAAGAAGATTCACGAGCAATTTGCCCATCAGAATAACGGAAATCTACTCTGATAATGTTAATGACTAAAAGTAAGAGACGCTTAACATTTCTATTAGCCATAGCCTATTCTTTACTATACATTATAATATAAATTTGATATATTCCACAAAAAGACGATAAAGTGAAACCGCATCGCAATAATGGAACATTTACGTTATTTTGTCGTTTAATTTCGATGCACGTTCTAAATCAATGAGCAGAATATTTATAAATGCGTCGAAAAAAGGGTTTTCGTATTAAAAGAAGAACTTTAAAAGCAGCCGATTTTTTCTTTGCAATTAACCACCCAACTCTAGTTTATTGCTTAGAATGTAAGCCAAGTTTAACAATTTATGAAGAATCTAGCTGAATCAAGTTTGTGAGTTTGATATAAACACCACTCCCATCGTATTTAAACGGTCGTATAACAAAGCAAAACTTCCGTCAGTCACACGTATCTCATGTTCACAGGAATACATCATTAGTAGTTTTTTCATTGAATGAGATCATGATTACCGCAAAAGCGTGATAAATAACGTCGATCGAGGACAGATAACAAGGCCTTCCTGAAGTAGCATGTTCTCAAAATAGATTTTGATACTTTTCAGGGGTTTGTTACGCATTATATATATATATCATATATATATATATATATATACTATATCTATATATATACAAGAATTGGCCATGTGTTCGTGTTGCTGAAGACTTTATGCGAACATTTTTTATCAAATATTTATGTTTGTTTTTGAGTATAATTCCGGCTCCAACTGATGAGGTACAAGGTAGTTTGAAACGTCTGTAACTCAGGAAATATAACTCTGTCCTGCCTCGATTTCAGCAGGTCAATGATAAATGTTGAAAACAAAATACCGGAAATTATCTGAGGAGTAATTTGGACCCTAAATTTAAAATATTTATTTGATTTCATTGTTTTGCTCTGTTACTCTTCGCTTCTTATAACTTTGTGGCATTATTTTTTCATTCTAGTACACTTTGTATAATTTGTGCCTGAATATTTTTTCAACTCATTTGATCATTCTAATTTACTTTTTTTAATTATTGTTCATGATTATTCCTTCAAAGATGGAAACTATCATTTGCTTGGAAAATATCATTTCGTGAACGACAATCTGACGATGGTCAAAAGTCCGATGTGGCTAGGTAAGCAACGGAAATTATAATCAACCGCACTTTTTAATAAAATAGCAAGCAACAACTGTTGCTCGGTTAGGCCAAAGATTGAAGGTAAAATGATCACGTTGCTAACACAATATACCCAACAGTAACATGTTCACAAAACGTTGTACACACCATAAAATTAATCATATTGCCTTTAAACACTAAAATTTTATGAGGCCATTTTATTCTACTAAATTATTTACTATTAACGTATGACCTAAATAGCACTGCATTAGGTAAATATAATAATTTTACTAAGTTAGTTTCCTACATTATAGTTACCATTTAATTCATTTTAATCAAGATTGCGATCATGAAATAAACACTTGACTCAATATGTATATACAACTATCAGTTATACCTAAACATTATATATTATATAAAAGGAAATTCATCCAGTAGACCTGTATCATGATTATTGAGAACTCATAAAGTACTGTCTAGATGTTTCCAAGGACAGAGCTCGAACCAGAGAACGTCTGATTCGGAATCTGGTGCTCTACCTAGTGAGCCACCCTACTGCACACTACACAATTTTCAGTCATATACTAACTACTGTTTCTTGGTTAACCTTTACATTAAGTGAAGCTTATATAGCAAAACTTCAGACCTAAAGTTCCAACTAACCACCGCCAATCTGTCATTATAGAACAGACTCCACGCTACCTGGGGACGTGAAATTGAATTGAACAATTGTATAATAAGATGAGCATTGATTGCGCAGGCAGTGAAAATAATTATTTAAATCAAGTTTTCGACGTTTATAGAAACGTTTGACCCATTAAGTGCATACTTTTGCCAGAAGAAACAAAGTTTCTTATAATGTAACAAAGGGAATTCATTTAGTATACCGGTTTTGTTCTTATTAGGAAATCTTCGCCTACTGTCCGAAATTTGCCGCGGACAGGGCATTTCAATAGTTTGCGAACGTGAAATAAGCACGAAAGATATTTACTAGTCAGTCGAACAAAATAAAAAATCTACTGTCAATTACTTTTAATAGTGTGTTTCAACTTCCCTAGTTATCATTATAACATAATCCAAAACTGACTTATGTAAATCAAGCCACAATTTTGGCATTGTTTTGAAAAGCAGAATTGGGAATTTGACTCTTATTAGACTCACTTTCATTCTTCTTACAATGCGCTCGCGATAATAAGTGAGGACGACAACGGTTGGTAGAAACGCGACGGTTCGTTCAAGTGATGGTGGTTTTAGTTTTGCTTGACTGATTTATAAGTAAGATTTGTAGTCAGTTTGAACAATAGCGATAACTACTCGCACAAAAATTGATTGCTTAACCGTACATGTATTGCCTGCTAATTATACAGGGACACTTTTTTAACTGGTGAGCTCATAATCAAATGGAAATTTTAATGGAAATCATCATTAATTAAAAGAACATTTGTTGCGCGGGTGGTGATACTAATTACTTTTTAATCAATGTTGCGACCTTGATATAAACGCCTGATCCATTATGTACATACATTTGCCAGTAGAAACTAAATAATTAAATGAATTGTCTTTTCCAATTTATAAATACTTAGTTTATACTGACAAATGTATGTACATATTGGGTCAGATGTTTAAATCAAGATCTTCATTAATTGATATAAATATATAATAATTTTAGTTAATCCATTAATCATTAATGATTGTATAGTTAAAGCACAATAAATGAGCAAGCAGATATACAATGACAGTATTTATTACAAATCAATAAATCAGGAATCACTTAATAGAAAGAAGACACGAATTTAATATATGAAATTAAATTAATTTTGGAATATTTTCAGTTCGATGATGGTTGTGTTGGTTTAGTTGAACTACACAAAAAATTAAACCCTACGTTGATTATACGTAGTCATCTAAATAAATGATGGAAACTACAAATATTCACAATTAATTAGTTTCATCTTTTCAATAAGAGTGACTTCTTCATCCTAAAATATCATTCATTTATCACCGAATACCTCATGCCAAAACTAAGATGACGTAAATAATACAATCTTAAAACTTCCGCACGTTAATTTGAGAAACCATATACAATCAACATGTAGAAAAGTGATTCTTTGGTCACGCGTAATCGAAATATTTACCATAATGAAAATTAAAATACTTACGAATAAGCATGCCTTCATTTATTCAGTCAGCGCGTTTCATTTCTAGTAAATGATTAATGAGTTATTATTATGGATGTCATTAAAAATTAAATTAGTTAATGAAACTAAATAAGGATAAATGACCGAAATAATAAATGATACTTCTATCCTACTCCTAGGGCATCGCTACTAATTTATATATATATATATATATATATATATATATATATATATATGCATAAATATTTAAACGCATAATTTTTCCTTTACATATCTATTTATTTTTTACTTATTTCATACTTTTTTGTGGCGGAGAATTAATATATATGCAATTGTGTATTAGGCGTTGCGTACCAGTATCAAATTAGTTCAGTTGTGACCAGAGGGAAAAACCAAAGACAGCATAAACGGAAAGTATAATCTCATGCACATTCGTTTCGTGCTCACTGGCGACACATCAGTAGACGCCGGTATTACGCATTTTACCTACTATTTATTAGGGCGAGGAAGGAGTCATTGATCTACAATAGTTATCACCTTTCGCGGTAATCATGGCATTATTCGATTAAATATATAATAATTAGATATTTTTTGATGCGGAAACTTAATGCATACAATTGTGTATTAGTTGTTGCTCACTTAGTGATAAATTAGTTCAAATATGACCAGAAGGATAAACCAAAGTCAGTATGAACATAGGAATTGGAATCAAAATAATTTAATTTGAATTAAGCTTCAACTAGCATATTGGTAGCGGATTTCATGCGATTTAGGCCTGTTATTATCTGAGCTCAGCTAACCTTTTTATTCTGTATAAGTTATGTATTTCTATAATAAAAATTATAAGAAACAGTCAAATGAAAAAATTTTCACAAAAGTAGTGTATTATATAGTCATAGCTTCTGCACTCAAGTAATGAATTGGTGTAGTTCTAGATACACTGTATACTCAAATTCCAATGACGTCAAATTAACCAATGTTTATCTATAGAACAATCCAAAAATGTTGTAACATAGAACTGTTTACAATTATGTCATAGTTTGTACGAAGATGTATTTATTAAGTATAGTAAGAAAACGCGTCTCTATTTTTAAGAATTATTTACTGTCTAAAATTAAGCTAACAATAGGCAACACCGCAAACAGAATTCTAGAGCTAAACTCAACTTAAACACGCCTGAACCCCAAGTCTATTTTAAATTAATTGATTTAAACAAACGAAAAAGCTACCTGATCTGCGTTTTGACTAACGCAGCTTTCATTGTTCCAGTAATTTTCTTTTTCTATGATATTTCGATCTTCATTACCGAAGATCTTCATCAGATGCATTTCACGAAACAAATGAAGCAAGCGCGTTATTTCCTCTAGTCATAATATTTTTATACCCCTGACTGACCTTTCATTGGTTATACGTGTGTCACTTATGTGTGTGTGTGCATTTTCATAACTGTTGTTTTCATCTAACTAATTTCGACCAGAGTGGCTGAATAATAATTTATCAATTGCATGCAATAACTATTCGTTTTTTAACACACTCAATGTAAATGACGTAACTGACTAATGGTTACCCTCCTCATTTAATAGATACAACAATGAGGGACATGGTGAAGAAATTTAATCCTAGTGTGAGATACAAAAAAGCGGATAAGGATAATGAAGAGCGGAAGGTCATGGTATTACCGGACTCTATATTAAGTAGGAAATTGAAATCATTAGCTTTAAAACACAATATAAGGACCGTTTTAAAACAGCCCCTTACACTAGGCACTATACTCCCTAACCAAAAAGAAAGATTGAACCATTAGACACTTCAGGAGTGTATGAGATCCCATGCAATGATTGCAGTCTCAAGTATATAGGTGAAACCATGCGTCCAATCAAAGTAAGAAGAGGTGAACATAAAACTGCGTGTAAATATGGACATATTGCTAAATCTGACCTTACTCGTCATGTGGTGGAGACTGGGCATACTATTGACTGGGAGGAATGCAAACGCATAGCAATATGTAGTCGTAATAGGATGACGAGATTGATTAGAGAATCTATAGAAATTAAATCTAGAGATAATATTATGAATGAAACAGCTGTTAAAAAATCTTTAGGTCCGATTTGGAATACTGCACTAGCTAGTGGAAGAAAAAGGCGATTGCATGAATTGGTAACTGAAGCTAGCTCCAGTAAAAGATTAAGAACATCGGATTAGGATTGACTAATTAGTGGACTTTTATTCAACAAATGAATAAACAATTATTATTAATATAATCTTAAAAATTTCATCTCTAACTATTCATTTGATTTTAAAACAAATAGATTTCAAACTTAATTTTCTGTTTTACACCCCCACCCTAACCATTGGAAATATTCTAATAATACAATAGTTATAAGTAATAATTTGTCTGACGCGTGCAAAGGGTAAATTAATGTCTATTGACTGCAGTTTCATTTAGATGTACGTACATGTGTATCAAAATAAAATAATTTAACCAAGTTTTTTAGTTATGCATACACATACACATGGACATGCGTGGCGTGCGCCATTAACTATTATTAACTTCTCTATCTTGAGTACAACCTAGTGGTTTGAATTGTAATTTAACATGTGCATTAGTCGTTCGGACTTCTGGTTTTATCACTCATGACATGTTTTTATGACGAGTGTTTCTGAATTATGGGTCTCCCCATCTCAGTTACGTCATTTACATTGAGTGTGTTTAAAAAAAAACGATTAGTTATTGCATGCAATTGATAAATTATTATTTAGCCACTCTGGTCTAAATTAGTTAGATGAAAACAACAGTTATGAAAATGCCACACACACACAAGTGACACACGTATAACCAATGAAAGGTCAGTCTGGGGTATATAAATATTATGACTAGAGGAAATAACGCGCTTGCTTCATTTGTTTCGTGAAATGCATCTGATGAAGATCTTCGGTAATGAAGATCGAAATATCATAGAAAAAGAAAATTACTGGAACAATGAAAGCTGCGTTAGTCAAAACGCAGATCAGGTAATTACAATTATTCCAGTTGCGCATCAAGGAAACTCTTTCAACAAACGAAAAAGCTGTTCTAGAAAATTACATAACTATCAAAAATGAAAACTATTCTTAAATTAACAAAATGAGCATTAAATAACTTAACTGTTGCAATACGACTATAGTTCACGAGTTGGACTAAGGCGACTTCAGCCTTTGGAGATGTCTTGTCAGCTTTACTTGTGGATGCACCATCAACGGAATAAAGGTCTTGTAATAATCACAAATGCCAAGGAATCCACGCAGATCTTTTGTATGCTTTATTGCGGGAATCTATATAATAGCCTCGACTTTTTCTCCTAGGGTATTTATAATGACACGTCTGATAAGTTATTCTAGGAATTTCGCTTATTTTTGTGCCTATACGCATTTTGTCATGTTTAACACAAGACAAAGCCGATCAATTTGAGCGAGGATCTCTTTGATGCTAGTCAAATGTTATTCTAAATCATCGAAGGCTGGAATTACATCATCAACGTAAGGGTGAATGCACGGTAGTTACTGTAATACATCATACATTAATCTTTAAAACGTTTGTGATGCATTGTACAGACCAAAAGGCATATGCGTATAATTAAATAAACTAAAATGGATATTGACAGCTATCTTCGCGATGCTTTCTTCATCTAGCAATATCTGATGTTATGCTGATTTAAGCTCGAGCACAATAAACCATTTATGTTGAACAACTTTATTGATTATTAATAATGCGTTACCATAGCAATTTATTGTTTATGAAAGAAAACCAATTTGAATATACGCTTATCCGCTATATTATGTTGTAGTTTGTATTCAGATCAACTTTTCTAATATAATCAATATTCAATTAAAGAACAGTACTATTCAATCTCTCGATAAAAGCAAATTTTAATAAAAAAACACGTCCATAATGAAGGCGCTAATATTTATAACTCAACGTTGCTTCTTGGGGAGCTGCAAATACTGAACTATTTTAATATCACGATTGCAGCCCCGCCGAATAATGTTCTTGTTCAACTAAAATAAAACGGCAAAACGTCGAAAGATTAGATGTTCACTATTTCAAAAGTATTCAATTTACAATGATGTTTATCTATAGCAAAATCAAAAAATGTTGTACTATAAAACAGTTCACAATTACGTAGATTTTTTTGTGAATATGTATTTAATAAGTTAAATCAAAATACAAATCTAAATTTATGTAAGCTAGTTAACATCTTTATAATAGAGCTAACGCTAAACTACAGAGCAGGTAGAACTCTAGAACTAAGCTCAGCTTAAACTCGCTTGCACTCCGAGTCAAATTGGTAGAAATTAACTAGACACAACAAAAGGACTGTTCCAGAAAATTTCATAACTAATCAAAATGCGCACTATTCTTAGATTAACAAAGTGATAACTAATAAACTTAGCTGTCATACTAGAAAAATAAATTTACAGATGTAGAAATACAATTTTCCCTAAGAAGGGCCTATGTAAAATGTACCTTATTGGGGGCCGTGATCCCCACACAAATATATATATATATATATATATATATATATAACCGTACCTTCCTGTTTATTCCAAGGTTACCTTTTTAAATATATTTGTTTTTGTTTATATGAAATTTGTTCCCTAAATTTATCTTTCTTTCAACTCATTAGACAATTATGCAATATCTTTTGTCAAATATTGAGCAGGAAGGCGAGTACCACGCGATGAAAAGGTTGTATTACACAAACGCCGCTTGTTGCCTGCCAGTCTCTATGCTGGTGTCGTCTGTTGCGTCATCTTCCTCCTCTTAGCAGCTTTGATTTGTGCCGGATTCACGTTACGTCACTGGAAGCACAGTTCCGTAGCCAGTGCTCAGCCGATTCTTAGTTGCCTGCTTGTATTGGGTTGCATCTTCGCATTGGCTGCAGTCTGCTTTATTGGCGCTGACCGACTAAGTGATCCACCCGCCAGTCTCAGTTCCGAACTGGCTTTTCAGCGCTTATGCCATGTGGGTTAATAATTTCAACTTTTTACGATGAAAAAGTTAAAGTGATCTTACAACATATTGCTTTAGCATAATTGATTGGCAACTAGTTACACGTTCAGTTCGAGAATAATTTAGGCATTCGATTATGAAAAAATAAAATTGTAAACGGGTGGCGGACTATTTTATCTAGGCAAAAATATAATACTAACAGAACCACAATTTTTGCTTTATGCTCACTTGGAATACTCAACAGCGCGTTTTTGATGATTTATGCACATTTTTCAGATGCTGCGATAATTAAATTATTTGTTGCGCGTGATATTTAAAGGCAGAAAATAGTTATTGCATTGGGCCACAGAAAGTGCATATGAATGATTATTGTGTGGTACTAATTAATACATCTGCTAAATAGCACTTCATATGAAACTTCGGTCAGAAAAACTGTGATGGCATTCCTTTTAAGTAAACTAAAGTCATTATGATAAGCAAAAATAGACAAAAATGCTGTCATAATATGTTAAATCGAGTTTGCAAGCTTGAAGTAAACACCAATCCTATTTTATTTAAACAGACATCAAACAATGAGGCAAAATTATAGTCGGTCACACGTACTGACGCGTTTCGACCTTCCTTGATCATCATCAGTGTACGACGGCAAACTGACTATCGAGGATCAAATCGCATTGAATATATATGGTAATCAAATTTAGATATGCGTCTCTCACCTCTAGCAGTCTTGCATAAATTACACGTGACTGAAAATGTCGGCTGCAAAATTTCTATGCGGTCAGGAACATTAACTTTTTGCGGCTTTTGCCACACACACACACACACACACACATATATATATATATATATATATATATATATATATATATATATATATATATAATACAATTAAGCAATCATTGATTGTGGGTGGTGATAACACACTTTTAAATCAAGTTTGCGAGCTTGAAGTAAACACCAATCCCAATGTATTTAACAACATAGCAAAACTAGCGTCAGTCACACGTACTGACGCTGTCTGATGCTGTTATTATGCTCTCTCTAAAAGTGATACTAAATAATCCGGCAGACGGAGCCATTCTTTCTTCTCGCATTTTTTCTTCTTAGATATCTAGTTTCTGCAAGCATTTTACACATTTAAAATTTTTGCGCTTATTATCTTCAGCTCGTAAACTACAAAAACATGCTAGTCTATTTCACCGACACTTTTTTATACTGTATTTTCAACTACTTGAAATTTGTTTTAACCCATTTAAACAGCTAATATCATAAAATCAGCATTTTGAACCGCGAAAAATATAAATTATACACAAAATTTAATTAAATAATGCCACCTTGTACCTTGTCTATGAACAGACTTTGATTCAGTATATTTCGGCTCTGAAACATTCTAATTCATAACAGAAATTATGATGGACATAGACGCTAAAGAAAGCCATAAGCACTTTATGCTAAGATTACAGAAAGCAAATACGGCAGCAGAATGAATGCATGTTAAATAAATGACAAAAACTTGGTCCCAAGATTTATAAATGATCTATTTTTACATTATTAAATGGAAAAACACAAAATGACATATTTCTGAAGAGAAAATTAATTTTCTGTAAAATTTCTAAACGTCCTCATCTTTATCGTTTATTTGGCTTTTGTATATTGAATCACTTAAAATCAATCGCGCATTTACACGTAATGTGGAACTGATTTTAATTATTCAATTGAGAAACTAGACCTCCGAAATTATAGACAATGTCATAATTTGCTGTTTGTGAATCAGATAACAATGGTTAGACAATTATAAATAATTTTCTAAATAGGAAAAATTAATTGCATGGATAAGCCAACGAAAGGCATACACGCATTTATGAGGAATGGCATAGACCAAAGACAATTTATCTACATGGAATCATTCTGGTATCATTCTTATTTGACAACTTGTCAGTGGGATGCGAATGAAAGACAATGAACTTCGTATTTAGCAGCTTCAACCACTGACCTAGTGGATATAGTGTTCTTATTCTAATTGACGTGTCACTAATTTTATCCCCAACGGTATTCTGGGCGTCTTTTGTAAAGTTGGTCTATTAGAATGAGACCATTGGCTGTTTGATGCATTTGCTTTATATTACAGAATCTATTTTTAACATACTTTCGATGAAAAATAGCCGCCTCATTTAGGTTGGCCTAGCCTGATAGCTTCTTTACTTGCAACTGATTATTCTTTTTCATTTATAATATAATACGTTGAGCCGGATTTGGCAGATGGGTCACCATTTATTGTGCGTCCTAATTCATTTATATTTTTAAATTTCTGTGTGACGAGAATTTGTGTTGCCAAAGCTTCACCTATATTCAATTATGTGTGCAAAACATGTTCACAATCATAATCATATGTTAGTTTATTTCTAATAATATAAAAAATTTAAATTTTGTCTCATTATTTAGCTTTTATATTCTCCCATTTATATTTTCCATAATTTTATCACAAAAATGTGATATTTTTTTGTTTAAAGTAGAAAAAGTTCAATAGGGTTGAAGCCGTTAATAGTAGAAGAATCAAATATTGTTTCTCACAGCTGATCTAAATCCATTCGTTGAACTTTATTTATTAGCACAAAGTTAAGTAATACTATCAGGCATATTTTTTAACATAATGAAGTTCCGCATGTAGTATGCTAGTTTATGTCGAGCAAGCTATAGTTTTTAAAAGGTAGTCCATTTACTAGAGCTTGGTTTCGTCTTTTTTGGGCAACTCTTCACTGATAGCATGAGCTACCAGCAGAAATTAAACATGGGACTTACGATTCATAGGCAACTCCGAATTGAATTATTCCGTTCTTGTCAATTCTGTAATTAATTGACAATTTTTCACAAAATGATATGAAAATGATTTTCTACTCCTTTTCTGTTGTTGAGGAGTGCAGCCCTAAAAATGCAATCGTTTCGAGGGCACAGTGCAATGATATATTTGCATTCTACTATTCCTATATACTTCATGTTATATGATTTTTACTCATATAGCATTTCCGCATTTATGATGGTATTGCTAAACCTCGTAGGGTGCGGAAAATCTTTCGCTTATTACAATGAAGAATGCTCAATTGCCCACGAAAACTTGCCCTGTGAAGATAAGCGATTTAACGTTCTGATGCCAAAAAAAATTCGCCACCAAGGAACTGTTTGAAAAACGCGTCACCATGTCCGCACACACACCTTTTAATCATTCCTCATAAACGTAATACCATACTTCTAATTATATTTTACAATATGAACTGGCATTTCAAACTTTGTTAAAAGTTCTTCTATTTATAACTTTTTAAAACATTTAATCGAGAGTCTCCTTAAACGGTTATTTTTTTACTAAAACTGTACTTTGCATGAAAATAAAGAAATCCTGCGCAAATTTCACAGTATGAATGTAAATAATTGTTTAAAAGAAAAGAAATTTTTTAACAAGTGCAATACATCCACTAGACTGGTTACATAAGCCGAAATTTCCACGTCTATAGTTAGAGTGTCTAATAAGGACAGAACCGGCATAGTAGATGAGTAGAATTCGGTGTCTTATGCAACATTTAGTTTAAACCGTCAATTAATATTTATAATAAAATCATGTTATATATATATATATATATATATATATATATATATATCTTTATTATGTCCATTGCCTTCAGATATTATATATATATATATATACATTCTTATCTCTTCAACAACTCAGGCAAAGGTGTGGCTGATGTCGATTGGTTTTTCTTTGGGATACGGGCTCTGTTCTGTAAAATATGGCTGGTTTACCGTATGGCCACACAGCAGAGACGCAACAAAGTGGAGTATCAAGTTCATGCAGTCGCCAAATGGGACAACCAAAGTGAATACGCCCAACACGCCACATTTAAAATCTTTGATTCAAATGGCAAAATCAGCGATATGCCGCGGAACAAAAATAACCTTTTTAAGCGACTGCTAATGAGAAGCTATCCGTTAAACACAAGCAAAAGTAAGCCGTCGCCATTTTAATTCTTAATGGATCATGCTATACTTCTTCCATAATATTTCATCAGACACCCTCATTGTTATCTAGGTAAAAGAACAAATGAGAATTGTTTTTCTTTTTGTACTTTGCTAATAAAAGCACATCTTAATCCATTTAAAAATGTACGATTCTGGAGGCCATCAGTTTTATAAATTAATGCTAGCTCAAAACCAAATGATGAATGATGCTATGCGCTCCTTTTGCTGCTGGTAATCTTCTGTTAAGTTGTCACAGGCGTAAGGTTGGTGTCACAATTTCTTTCGTGCCACTGTGTTTGTAATGTAATGTGTTTTCTCTGTGCTGTAACTTCTGTAACGAATCTCCTGGAAGAACGCAGCAAGACTGTTCATGCTGCTATGAGGATGGACGAAGTCAGTTTCGGGATCCATTAAAAAAATCAGTTTTCAGGGAAGACAGCGTTCGTCGGCCTTGGTGTCAGAATATCTAAGAGAAGCAAAACTTTGAATATCTATCATTAGTAAAATGGAAATATTGTATAATTCCACAAAAATGTCTTTAAATATGTGTAGGTATTTGTGTTTAACTGAACATGGATGACCAATTAGTGCAATTATGCAAAATTAAAGCATCATTTCTTAAATGCTGATATGTTGCTGCTGTGTTTATTTCCTAAAATAAGGTTTCATATATGTTTTCGTGTATGCATACATTTAGGTATGCTTCCTGTTGGACTGGTTAAATACAATGGGATTGGTGTATATTTCGAGCTCGTATACTTTATTTAAGAATTGTTTTATGACAATCGCAATCAATTAGTATTTAATTTTAGTTATGTATATCTGTGTGCGTGAATTTATTTGTGGAAGTTTTAGTAAGTGTATTAAATTATGCATGCAAATATGTGTGTCTGTATGTAGCTATTTTTGTTTTATGTTTGTATGTATGTATTTATATATGCGCCTATGTGTGTATGCATGTAAGTTTTTTGTATGTATGTATGTATGTACGTATTTATGTGTGTCTGTATGTATGCATGTATTTATGTGTGCATGTGTTTATGTATGTATGTATGTATGCATGTAAGTATGTATGTATGTATGTATTTATGTTTGTATGTATATATGTACTTATGTATGTATATATTTATGTATGTATGTATGTATGTATGTATGTATGTATGTAAGTATTGGTGTATGTAAGTATTCACATCTGTTCGTTTGTATGTATATATGTAAATATTTGAGCGTGTATGTATGAGAAGTACGATACGAGAATGCAAATGTATATATATATATATATATATATATATATATATATATATATATATATATATATATATATAATATATATATAATAATAATATTTTATGCATCATGCATGTTAGTTCTAAAATTACTATCTTTTTGACGACACTGATTAAAATATCATTTGTGTCTTACTACCACTTACCTTTCACTTTACAGATACTTTATGAACAGATATTCTTATATATTCAAGTAAGCTTTCATCTTTTTAGATGATTTCAAGATATCGTTCTCATTATTTAGGAAAAATTTCTTTAGATAAAAATGTTTTCGTCATGGAATATTTCCGTATACTTTTCATTAAACTACTGGCATAAACGCTGATACAGATAAAAAAAGGTCTGGTTCGTGGTTTAATTGGCATGGATCAAGTAATATATCCAATGAGTCAAACAAAACAGTGGAGAACCACACGACGAATTTGCCAGCGGTCGGTCATACACCAGTACATCCGAATGGCGATACAACTGTTGCTCGCCGATGGAATCTTGGCAAGAAACCACAAATGACTCATGCACATTTTAATTTTGACACAAGTTCCAGTTTTGAAAAGTTTGATGCAAACTCGGTTAGTCCGTCTGCTTGGGAAGCCTACATTTTACTTATTGGCGTTCTTCTGGTTGACGCTATTGTTCTGACAGTTTGGCAAGTAAGCTGTATTCTACTTATTTCCCCTATGTTTTTTTGCATTTATGAGTAAAGACTTTCCTCTCATATGTGCATTTATTGGTATGTTATTGTGAATAGACCAAAACTCTTAAAAAGTATCACTGTCATAATTAATAATTTCCGATGATCCGACTTCTTCGAAAAGACGTTGATGTGTTAATTATTATCCATAATGTCTGTGTGTCTGCCTAGTTGACACAGTTTTCCCGCCTGAAAACTGTCGAATCCAAACTAGTCTTATCCGCAACGGTAGCATTAAACTTCTTGATATAGCCGTCAAACTTTCAAGACGCTCTAAAGTTTTTTGTACCGTAAAGTTATTACAAGTTAAATTTGAGGCAACGGACCAAAATAAAGCACGCATAACGCGGAAGGTAAGTTCACATTGATGAGCGAATTTAGTTACTGATGCGTCAATAACAGATGCTCAACAAAATTTTTTAAGTCAGACTTGGTTGGCAGACAATCTAAGAAAATGAAAATCCAGGTTCTATATCATCTATCCCCCAAGGAATGAGAGATATAGCGTTTCTTAAAATCTACACATCATGTCGTTTTTCTCATGTTTATGAGGCAGTGAAGCGTTACTTTGCAAATTGTGATGCAATTGTCCAATGTTCATAACTATTCCCAAAAAATTATAAACAATTGGACTAAAGAGATTTGCATAAACTGCTTCTAGCCAAAAGAAATTCTCTAGATAAATAATAATTGTAGTAACGGTAGTTTTGCTATGTTATTCGATGACTGGTTAAATACAATTGGATTGGTGCTTACTTCAGGCTCGCAAACTTGATTTAAAGAATTTTTATCACCACCCGCGCAATCAATGATCGCTTAACCGTATTTCCTATATATATATATATATATATATATATATATATATATATATATATATATATATATATATATATATATATATATATATATGTGTGTGTGTGTGTGTGTGTGTGTGTGTGGAAAAAACCGCAAAAGTTAATGTTCCCGACTGCATAGAAATTGGGCAGCCGACATTTCCAGTCACGTACAATGTATGTAAGACTGTTAGAGGTGAGAGCCGCATATCTAAATTGGATTACCATATATAAGCATTGCGTTCGATCCTTGCCAGTTAATTTTCCGTTGTACTCAGATTATGATCATGAATGGGCGAAACGCGTCCGAATGTGTAACTGACGGTAGTTTTGCTATGTTGTTCGATGTATGGTATAATACAATGGGATTGGTGCCTATTTATCATTAACATCAAGATAGTTCAATCTGGTGAAAAATAAATAGAAACGAAATTCCATTTGACTAGACAAGATCAATTGGAGATCGAAAACAAAGATGAAGATGAAAAGATGGCGGCCCGGAGGTAGACGTCGACCGATGGAGTCCATTGTCGTGCTGATTGAGTTGATGGAACAAAGCATGGACATGGATGGAATCAGCAGGATTGAAGCGAGCGATTCTTGCAGAGGTCGCAGGCATTCGTAGAACGTGGTTGTGATTGAAAGAAGACCAGGGGGAGTCGATGTCCGAAGCGAACCGTTGGTGGATCGGTAGGGCTGTTGGGTTTCCGGTCCTCCGCTTTATTCTCCCATATTATTTGAGGGACAGTTAAAAGAAATTTTATATATATAATCACATCGAAATTCCATATCCGATATTAATGTCAAGTATAATTTATATCAATGTACCAAAAATGAAAACTGCAATTAAGACTTGTTAAAAAAACTATATTTTAATTGCAGTTTAATACTCGTTGGATGTTTTTACTTCGTGCTTAAATAATAACTATGGAAGCTAATAGCGTGTGATTGCATTTTAATTATGTAAGGTTATTTGGATTCTAATTTTTTTTTAAATATACATAGGAGTTGTTGTTAGTCCAAGTCCTGAAGCTTGACTGGAATAGCTCTTATCATGACATATGGAATAAGATATTGCGTTACTGGATGGCATGCTGTCAGGTGGAGATCCATTGGCGCTACCAGCTACTAGTGAAAAGTTGATCTAATAAGGACACCGACACTTGAAGCACATTAACATTCTAGTAGAACTATGCTTCATTGATTGTTATTTGAGACAAATACATTTTGTATTAGACGGTTGTTTGCTGTCTGAGTATATTTTTATATTGTTTGAATTTCAAATGTATTTTCAATTATTCAAATTCTTTCCTCTTCCCAAATCGGCTTCTGTTGTTTCCAGGATGTACTTCCTAGCTCAGTTACATTTTGAACAAAATTTCTTTCGATTCTATTTTTTTACAGGAGTTTTTTTAAACATTATTTATATTAATCACTTGCAGGTCATTGATCCTATGCGTCGAGTTACGAAAAAGTTGTCTATGGAGGTCGATCCCGAAGATGAGGACGTCTCGCAATCCCTTTTTCTTCAACTCTGTGAGTCCAACAGTCCCTTGCTCTGGATAAGTAAGTTTTATTTTAATTGTGCTATTGCCCTATAATATAAAACATTAAATATATTGGGATTAACTTAATTTGTATTGGAATCTTTCGACTTTTTATAAATTCAATCTTTGTTATTTTTACAAAGATAGTGACATTTATAAAAAAGATAACGCTATTCACGGACACACACACACACTCATATATATATATATGTATATATATATATATATATATATATATATATATAATCAATTTGCTAACTTCATATGGGCACTAACCCAACTATAAATATATACTTGTTAGTATAAATTAAGCATTGTATAATGTAGTAAAGGAAATTCATCAAGCAGACCGGTATCGTTCTTGTTTGAAACTGCTTAAGTAATTCCAAAAATTTCGCTGTGAACAAGGGTCGAACCGGAGCAATTTCGCTTTGGAGTTTGTGACTCTATCCATTTCTATACCATGCCACACTCTTCATAAATATTTTGAGATATATAAAAACTTATATTTACATTAATGTTTCCTTCAGATGAAGACTTTTGTGCATTTCTTTTGACTATATGTTTGGAGAAGACACACTAAACTTGGCTTTACAGAACAGACACCACTGATCCCAAGGAAGTTATAGTGCATTGAAAATTTATATACTTAAAAAATCTTTACTTTTGTGGGTGGTGATAGCAATTATCTGCATCCAGGTTGCAAAATTGGTTTAATCACAATTTAAATTATCTACATATATATATATATATATATATATATATATATATATATATATATGTATATATATATATGTATATATATATATGTATATGTTATAGCGTGAGCTAAGCTTTGTATAAGCTTAAAAACGAAACTGATTCAGTAGACTGGCTTTATTCATATTATGAGCAATTCAAATATTGTCCAGAACTTTTTCGCGGACAGAGCTCCAATCGGGACACGTATGCTTTGGTGTCTGTAACTATCCTCTGCACCCCTCTGTCACATAATTTTATGGTATATACTAACTTAAGATTTTAGATAGTATTTTTTTAATTTTGAGTCTATATTACTAAAGTTCTAACTATTCATACATAAACTGTCATTAAAATACAGATATCACGCTACCTGGAAGAATTTTATTTCATTGAAGATTTATTTTATTTAAACGACATTTATTGCGCGGGTGGTGATAAAAACTATTTAAATTAAGTTAAAGAGCTTTAAATAGAATAATTCTCATTATTTTTTCTGTATAAATTTGATTTAAATAATTGCTATCACTAAACTCGAAATCAATGATTATTTAATTATATAAATTATAATTTAAATACCACTTTCCCAGATTGCGTTGTTTCTGTTCTGTAAGAACAGATATGGGTTTATAGTTGTTAATTTACATTTAAATGGATAATACATAGGTTCTAGCTGAAGGATAGTCTAACCAAAATAATAAATTAATAAATAACGGAAACGTGTGTGACGTGCAGTAGGCTGACGCAATGGACATAATCACAGTCTATCTAGTTACCGTGCTCCGGCTCAAGTCCTGTTTGCAGAAAAATTCTGGTTAGTACTTGAAGAATTCCCAATAAGGACGAAAACGATCAACTGCGCGAATTGTCTTTTCAACATTATATAATATTTAGATCATTCTCACTCATTTATATATATAATGGAATTGTTATTTTAATAAAACACGAAACCCTGATTTAAATGTGTAGCGTTACCACTCAGACAATTTATGATCGTTTAATTATGTACTTTTGAAATTCAATAACAGTTCTTCTGGAAGTGTTGTGCTTGTGCTGTAAAAAGAGGTTTGTTGTGACTCTTTGGATCTTTAGATATAACAAATAGGCTCCATCTGAAAGAAAAAACAGGCAAAATCATAAATTTGATTATCACTAAGAACTGTGCATAATGATTGGCACGATAGCACAATGGATAATCATAGACGTCGAGGAAATCATTTCGTGGTTCAAATCCTGTCTGCAGTATAGAAAGGTTCCAATAATGATGAATCCGGTCTACTGGATGAATTGTCTTCGCCATATTACACAATGATTATTTTGTACTTGCACTATATATATCTAAATATATAATAATTTATTTATATATGTTTATATATAATTGTATTTGTGTTTATGTCATCCTCGAAAACTTGATTTAAATAATTGGCATTACCTTCAGCAAAATCAATAGTTGTTTCATTATATAAATCTTGAGTTCTATACCACTTCTCCGGGAAGAGTGCTGTTCTGTATAGAGAAATATTTTGGTGCTTTTCAGAAACTTAGTTAAAGATGCTTAAATAGGCTCCATCTGATGTAAAGACTAGCCAAAATCATAAATTGATATATATCTGAATATTGTGTGCAGTTTGCGGCAGGATGTCGCAGTGGATGGACTCATACTCCGAAGAAAATGTGCTCCGTTTCGAGCCCCACTGTAGCAAAGTTCTGGGCCATAACTTAAGACTTCCTAATAAGGACGAAAAAAGTCTACTAGATGAAATGCCTCGAAACTTGGTTATACTGAAAGATATGTATCTATATATATATATATATATATATATATATATATATATATATATATATAGGACTTGTGTTTTTATCAACCTCAAAACCTTAATTAAATTATTTGTTATCGCAACCCGTGCAATGAGTGATTGTGTAGTTATATATATATTTGAAAATGACGATCAATCTGATTATTGCGAAACACCTTGTTCAAGTCTTAAATGTACGAAAGAAATTTTTTGATACGTTAATTTTTATGATCAAACTTTCCACCAAAAACGCAATTCGCCAATCTGTAAAAATATCAGTTTTTTGTTATGTGTTTTCGTGGTATAAATAAATAATTAATTGATGATTATTTGAGGCTTTCACGTTTGGTTCCAGTAATACCTTCCACGTAATAATCGATTAATCAATCAAATATTGTACTCAATTTAGGTGAACGATTTTTATTTTACTATATTTAGTGGGAAAGACAATGCATTCGAAAAGATTAACGAGATGTAACTACTTGTTGATACAAAATCAAATGATTCACACATGCGCACGTCATAGATGTCAACAGTTGTTATATATTAAAATAACATTTTGTTGTTTTTGATCAGGTGTGGCGTGTGGACACAAAGGCCTCTTGCTATTATTCGGTCTCCTGTTGGCCTATGAGACTCGCAATGTCAAGTTGCCAAACAGCGTTTCGGATAGTCGATTTGCTGCAATGGCCGTCTACAATGTGGCTGTACTCAGTGTCGTCATAGCGCCCGTCTCCTATATCATCGGACATCACCAGGAGGCTCACTTCGCCTTCGTTGCCGTTGCGGTAACTTAGTTTTTTTGTTTTATTTTTTCTTATTTTATTATTTATATTTTCAAAGAACAAGATAATTGCCAATTTTTTTCTGCAATCGACTGTCCAACACTTATCTATTTTATCATTAAATTTTGTATGAGCAACCAATTTATACTGAGTGTTGGGTAATAAATGCCATTTAAATAAAAGTGGCAGAATTTAAATTCAAACAAATCTTATATTTAATTATGTGTTAGGTGTTGCTCACCTAGTGAAAAATTAGTTCAAAAATGACCATAAGGATAAACCGAAGACACATAGTTATATTTAAAGTAATTTGTTACAAGGTGCGCAAAACCTAATACGTGATTGTATATATATTAGTACTCCGAAACAAACAGTATCTAAATATATTAAATATTAACACTCGTTAAATTGACTGACGCGTTTTAATTGTCTGATTGTTCCACAGTACAGGCTGAAAATTGTACGTGCAGTAATCGAACTGCAATGTTTATATGAAAACTGTTCTCAACACAGCTACGGTTCTGCCTCCTACTTGGATAAGTCATAGTTTTATATATTCTCTGTTGAAATGAACTCATCTATATACAATCTTGTACTAGATATTTCTTATTTTGTAAAAAATTAGTTAAAATTGAACCATAGCGATATACTTGTAGACATTTATTAGATAAATTGTTACTAGTAAAGAAATACTAAGTACATGCTTGCATAAATATTACTAATATGCAACAAAAATATATAAAAATTAAACTTTTCATTGGCTGATGCCATGATCATAACGAAGGGTGATAACTGATATCGATTCAGACAGGATTATATGGCTTTTCTGGAAAATATGTTGTAGCTCAAAATTTCGGTGAAATTACGATGTTCTTACACAGTATATTTAATGAGGTGGCATTGCAGTCGCACTGCTGAAAACGTCATTTTAAATTTACTTGTGAATGCGCCCACGTTAAGGAGATTGCACCGTCCAACTGTCCTTCATTGATTTTGACGTAGTGCTGGCTCCCATTGATAAGTCGCCAGCAAACACGAAACGCATGTACATATGAGATTATACCATTTATACGCTGACTTTGACCTATACTTCTAATCCTTATTGAAATAGTATGCTACTAGGAAAACATTATCTAATATATAATTGAACAGATAATTATTAAATTTACATAAATTTTGGTAGCAAAATTTTTGTGCTTCCGCGAATAAAGCTTATTTTGCAATACTGGCTATATTCAAAGAATTTTATTTCGCGTTGGTGATAAGTAATATTAACACGTATAAACTACCTACGAGTGAAAAACTTTCTATTTGAAATAAAAGGAAAGCCTTGTAGTAATCCAGCTTTCCTTCGTCAAAATTGTAGAAATTTCAACTGGACAAATGGACTGGTCTGTTCTCTGATTAGTGAAATAAAATGATTGCGTTTATGTTAAATTTGCAAAATTGATTTAAATTTTTTTATTACCATCATCAAAATCAAGAATTCATGACCGCTGGATTGTCAGGGTAAAATTATCTGTTTTAAATATATTTCTCGAGATATAGTGTTCGTTTAAACCCCTTGACGAAGAACATTCATTTTTATAATTTAAATATACATAATATACGAAAACATTCCGCATTTTAAAATTCAAGAATTCACAGTCCAGAAACAAATTTCTCATCAATATTTGTGTAATATGAAAATATTTGTTTGTACAGGTTATATTAATGAAGCGATTTCTGAAATAAGTTATAACCGCAATTGTTCAACAATTGCGCATCTGAAATTCCATTTGAGTGATTTATGTGAGAGGAACAAAGTTGAACGAGTAAAGCTTTTAATCTTTACATTAATGTTCCATCCGCGTCATTTGGATTCCTGTTGTGCTAGAATTCGTAACAGTGTAACGCTAAACCCATCGGCTATATGTGGCTTTTACTTTATTCAAGTTCGTGATCCCGATATAAACACCTGACCAACATACGCAATGGCACATTGATTGATTTTAATTAAGTGACATTAAAGAGAAATAGTATTCAATCAATAGCAAAAATATAAATAAATTTGTGGCATTTTGCGTTGTCTTTATAAAAAATTTCCGATTAGTCGAAAAAGAAGTCAAAATGCATCTGTTAAAACCTTCCATAAATTGATACACCAGTGTGATGTTTTATAACGAACATTAAAGTAAATTCTTAAAAAGTCAAAAGGTTTGATGGGTCAAAACCCAACAAAAGTGTTTCAAATAGACTTCTAGCCGCTTTATTACCTTTGCTTATTACACGATTCTTATCGAATAGGATACATTTAACTCCTATTCATTTTGTTACATAGTTTGTTCTGCCGTAGATAATAACACCTGATCATTTAATCATATATTTGATTATTTTCCCCAAGAATTAAAATTAAATAGTAGCTTATATGTATGTTACACAGATCAAATATATATGCGTTTGCAGCATGGGTGCATCCTGAAAGCAAATGGCTGAATGAACCCAGGATATACTAGTCTATTTATATGCTATTTTTTAAAAACGCAAAGCTTATCCACCTATTTTAATGAAGTATTCTTTTCTATCTTTACACTCATTTCAAGCCAGTAGTAAAATTCTTTATCAAACTCAAAATATATTGGAAACGAAAAAAATTGACGAATCTTGAGTGTCACTCAATTATTGTTTCCCTTTCAATAATCGGAAAAAATATAATCTGGAAATAACCTTATATCCTTAATTGGGAATTTTCAAAAAGTTACTGCATCGGATGAGATCTAGTCAGGCAATTCAGTTACTTATCTGAAAGGTTACAAACTATGAACAGAAAACTCAAAATAAACATTTAATTTATGTTTATTCCTTCATTCTGCATATACAATGAGATAATTCTTTTAAATAATTCAGAAAAACACAAAATTAAAATATTAGATAAAATAAAATCACTGACCATTTTTAGTATAATATCTGCAACTGTAAACTTTAAAATATTGTACGAATCACCTATTCCTAAATTTTGATACTACTATGACACTTTACGAAAATTAACAATATATTTAAACAAAATTCTGGTTGGCGCATGTGTGATCATTTGGTAAGATCGACAAATTACATAATTAAGTCACTTGATGAAACTTTTGCTTCTCAAATAGGTTCAAATGTGATTCTAATAGACGATCAGCGTTTTCACTTTCACATTTTAAATGTGTTTCCACATCCTAGAGAGGCAAAAAAGGAAGCCTGCTATTTAAAAAAAATATTGAATATATTGAAGAAGTTACATTCTAATAAGAGCTGAATCGAGCATCAACTTAAACCATTATTGATTTCGCAGGTAGTGATAACAATTATTTAAATCAAGTTTGCGTGCTTGAAATAAGCACCAATCCCATTGTATTTAACCAATCGAAAAAATATAAAAACTGTCATCTGTCAAACTTGTGTAGATGTTGTGAAAGCTGCAAACATTTCATATTCGTGACTACTTTGATATATTACAGCCGATATTTCCAGTCAATTACAATATAAACAAGACTAATAGAAGTGATAAACGCAAATCTAATTTTTCTTTCCATATATATATGGATTGATGTTTTATTCTTGCTAGTCAATCTGCTGTCGTAATGCAATTATGCTCGTTAAAGTTCGAAAGGTGTCAGTACGTGTGACTGACGGTAGTTTTGCTATTTCGTTTGACGACCGGTTAAAATCAACTGGATTGGTGCTTACACCAAGCATGCATTCAAAGTTTCATGAAATAAGATTTTAACATCCTTATATTTAATCAAGATATTATACTTAGATACTGTTTGTGGCAGAGAACTACTATATATATGGAATTATGTATTAGGTATTGCGCACGTAGTAACAAATTTGTTCAAAAATGACCAGAGGAATACACCAAAATTAGCATAAACGGCAAGTATAATCTCGTGCACAATCGTTTCGTGCTTATCTGGGTGAGGAATGTGGGAATGTAAGACGGTATGAGGTACTGACACAACAGCCACAGTGTTAGTACCCTTTCCAGGCTCCGTATATATTTTGTATTCAGTGAATTGGGTTTGAAGTCGCATTGCCGAAAGCTGCAGGTTTACACATTCTTACAGGAGATTGTACAATCCAATTGCTCTACACTCCTCACCAAAATGTTTAGGCGTTTTAGGGCCTAATACCGGCTCCTACTGATGAGTCGTCAGTAAGCAAGAAACGAATGTCCATGGGATTATACTTTCAATTCATGCTGACTTTGTTTTATCCTTCTGATTCTATTTGAACTAATTTGTTACTACGTAAGCAAAACCTAATACACAATTGAAAACATTGCTCTATTTTTTAATCTTACATAGCTAAGCGCATTATTTAGTGGGATTGGTGATTTATATCGATTATACTCTAACACACACACGTTAGTGGGTTTAAACATTCTATTTATTTTAAGCGTTCATTATTTGTGGTCTTAATTGAACTTATTTAATAAGATGTATGTCATATATAAAAAATTTACTTTATTGGTTCATAGGGGAGTCGATTCACTTTCCATAGCATGAACAAGAACAAAGTTTACTGACAACGTTTCGGAACGGAAATCCCCGATCCATCTTCAGGCCAATTATCACATATATACACAGCACAATACTCACAATAGCAGATTTAAGCAAATGTGGTAACCTCGTTCCGAAACCGTTCTATTGATATTGTATTTTTTTTTACTCACCGCTGGTTTTAAACATAGAATGTGATAGAACCGCATTTCCATTGGGACGAATACAAACTCAGCCCGATCGAAGACAAAACGGAAATGGAAATTGTGATCAATCGGATCTTTGTGAAACTGTCGGTGCAAAGCTAAAACCCGCGTACGCAAAACGCGGCATTGGAAAATATGAAGCTGGCACTCCACAATCAAATTTCAAAAAAAAGAACAAAGTTACATGCCATCGATTTTGGTCATTTCTTTCGAATGAACAGCCCCTATTTTGAGTGGAGCATTGCCTTTAGAGATTGATACAACTTCAGGATTATATTTGAATTGTCATCTAGGAGAATGGAGAACTTGTGATGCCTATGAACGCTTAATACTTTCTTTTTATGACATTCTGCATTAGTGAGAAGCTAAACTACTTCTGCAATTAATTTCTCGAGAACAGAATTAAAAAGCCGACTCACCAGCATTGACAACTAGCGTGGCTTGCGAGAAACTATATATTAGCACGAACACATTACCTGTTACCCTTTGAGCGAGACGTTCCATAACATAACAATATATAACCTGTGAATAGGATTTGTAACCACTTTCTATTAATTATATTCGTGCATATTATTTCCTCCTAAAAAAACAAGTATGATTTAAAAGAATTTTTTTCTTATTTATTTTATCAGATTTGTCTGTCATGTGGTCTGTCATTGGGCCTTATATTTGTGCCGAAAATAGTGGAAGTCTTGCGTGATCCGCTTAATTTGCATCCGGTCTACAAGATTCAACTTTCGCCACAGAAAGCCAAATCGCTTTACACGTCTAAATCAGGAGTACAAAAACAGATTCAACGTCAAACGGTGGTTATATTGAAGTTTTTAAACTTAATTTTGCTTTTTATTATGCTACATTAATGCATTAGCAATATCTGCCTATACATAGTCGATTTTAACGATATTTTTTACGTATTTTGCTTACGGAAATCTAAGGTCATTGGTGTTTTAACAGTTGTCAATACCTTGCTTTTCCGTAGATTGTTAGAATTGGAGTTAACGCCCAAGAATATTACGCTAATCAAGGTTTCGATCTTGATATACACACCTGACCAATGATAGGCATACAATAGTCATTATAAAAAAAGTATTGTATAGTGTAGAAAAGACAATTCATCTAGCAGACCGGTTTCGTCCTAATTGGGACCAATCACGTACTGTCTATGTAGACTCTGCCTAAGGGAATGGCTAGCAAAAACACCATTAGCTAGTACATTACTGAAAATTGTACGTCGTGTACGTCAGAGTGGCTCAATGGTTAGAGCAACAGATTCCGAAACAGACCTGTCCAGATTTGATCCCTGTCCGCGGCAATTTCTGGACAGTAGGTGATGAGTTCCCAATAAAGACGAAACCGGTCTACTGGATGAATTGCCTTTTCTACACTATACAATGCTTGGTTTATACTGAAAAATGTATGCACATAATAGGTAAGATGTTTAGATGATACTAAATCTTTGTGAAGCGCAAAAAACGACCTATGACAATATATAGATTGCCTTTAAAGAACTGAGATACTTAACAGTAGTATTGCTATGTACAACGTCTTTATTCAGTCAGTTGGCTTGGTTAACTAATTAGTTGGTGTGAAGAGGCGTGCTCAGATTCGAGCCCTGTCCACGGCAAATTCTAATGACTGGCCAATAATGGGGAAACCGCAATTTTAGATTAATCTTATTTTCTATTTTATTCAATGTTTATATATTTTCTCCACCCCACATATGTAAGCATATACTACCACTGCGATCGGTTTTCGAACGTTGATCGAAGAATTGCCAATATATATTAGTAAATAATATTTTATGTCGAAATTAATGGCTGTTTAAGGACCATTTCTTACTTATGTTCTTCTCAAGTATCTACAAATGGACACAATGAACTCAATTGATTGCTTTTTCCCTTGTTTCACATACACACTCTCTCTCTATGTTTACATTATTGTGTTTGGTTTGGCCTTTCAATTTATATGTAAAGAGATGTTCATCTGTAGATACTTGAGAAGAACAGGAGAAATAAATAGTTCTTGAACAGCCGTTAATGTCGATATCAAATATTATCTATCAATATATATGCGCAAGTTGCTGATCAGCTTATGTAGGCCGATCGATCAGATGGTCAATTTCTCGAGTGAGAGACCATTGCAACATTAATGCCTGTTTTAAACTAAACGGTGAATACACGCCTGCAATTGCGCAACACACACATATATACATACATTTATATATTAATATATATGTACATATATATAAATTTATATATTTTTAAACGTATATTTATATATTCTTCTTAATGCACAGTGCCTTTGTATGTTATTATAATCAAGGTTGCGGTCTTGATATAAACACCTGACCCATTAATTACTTACATATGTCAGTATAAACTAAGAATTGTATAGTGTAGAAAAGGCAATTCATCCAGTAGACCGGTTTCGTCCTTATTGGGAACTCATCAAGTACTGGCCAGAATTTGCCAGTATTTTTTACGAAGAAAAAACATGTTTAACTACAAATCAATTAATAGCTGGTTTATTTCAAGAATACTTTACTGAAAATTATATTCTTATATTTATATACATCCGTTTTTTCATTTGATTAAGTGGATAAGAATTAGTCTTGTTTTTAAATTTAATTCTGTTTCTGGTTGAAGGTTTATTGTATATAAATGGAAGAATGGAATTTTAAGTTGAGTGCTCTCGAAATAAACCAGTCCTTATACAAAGATTTATTAAATGTGTCTTCTTTTCCTAAAAGGATATATATATATATATATATATATATATATATATATATATATATATATATATATATATATAATTATATATATATATATATTTATAAATTATATATAAAATTTATATATAATATATTTTATATATATATATATATATATATATATATGCATTAATGTAAATATATGTATATTTTCTTTATAATATTAATTGCCTTTGAATATTATACAGTATATTTTTAGGAAGAAAAAAAACACATCTAATGAGAAGTTGGATAGTGACCTTTTTATTTCGAGAATACTCAATTGCAAATATCACTCCTTCTTTTATGTATATTCTTGGTTTTCCATCGATTAAGATGATGAGAACTAGTCTGATTTTCAGTTTGGCTACTATTTCTTACCGAAGGTTTATTTCATATAATTAAAAGAATGTAATATTGATGTTCGCAAACTTGATTATAGTAAATATTGTCACCGCCTTCGCAACCAATGGTGATTTAATTATATAAATGTTCATTTCAATACCACTTCTCCTTGTAGTGTGGTGCCCGTTCAGTATTGGCAGATTTTGGATTGTTAGTTGGAACTTTGGGTCTAAATGGATGCCACATGAGCTCCTACTAAAGGAAAAAAGACTAACCGAGTTACATTAGTTATTTTATAACTGAAAATTGTGTAAACTGTGCGACAAAGCAGACGTATCCAGGTTCGAGCCTTGATTGCAGCATATTCTGGCCAGTACGTGATTGGTTCCCAATAAGGACGAAACCGGTCTCCTACATGAGTTTTCTTATCTACACTATACAATTCTTAATTTATCCTGGCAAATGTATGTACTTAATGCGACATGTTTTTATATAAAGTTCGCAAACTTGATTATAGTAGAGGTACTTCAATAGCAAATCAAAAAGAATTTAGTAGTTGCCAAATAAATCGGACATTATCGAATGTGATATTGAATTTGTTTTTTTTCTTTAAAAAAAAATATATATATATATATATATGTTCTTCGGAAATTTGATGTTGATAAAATTAAACAATTATAACTACGCTTAAAAAATAATAATGCTTTTATTCGAAATTGGCAGTTGTTAACTCACCTAAGAACAAATTAGTTCAAGTAGGACGAGAATGATAATCCATTTCAGCATGAACAAGAGCTAAAATCTCATGTACACATGTGTTTAGTGCTTACTAGTGACACATCAGTAGGAGCGATACTACGTACTATACCAGCTATATCTTTGGTCATGAAATGTTGGACAATCGAACGGCACAATCTCCTATACGACAGTGTATATGTTGTAGTAGTAATCTTCTATATAAAATCTTCTGGACAATGTACTTTAAAGCTAACTTCTCTCTCTCTCTCTCTCACTCTCCCTCTCTCTTCGTTGCTTGCTCGTTTCTCTCTCTTTCTATATATATATATATATATATATATATATATATATATATATATATATATATACTGTTTCTGTAATGTTACCAACACTTGTGAAAATTGTACAAGGTACCATTATGGCTGCAGGGGTTTGTACAGGGTTCTGTACAGGTTGTCTCAGTTTGTTCATGGTGGTACCAACACAATGGATTTCAAGATATGCTAAATTTCACCCGAATGAGAATGGCAACTACTTCTGAACAAGTTTCCCCTCAGCACTGTTCCGCAAGTGCATTTTCTCCATAAATGTAGGGAAGAAGTGAAAGGTAGTTTATATCACCTTTGTACCGAAGCATAATTCTTGCCATCAAACTCATACTGAACTCCTGACTATTGCTATTGTTCATTTATTGGTGCTGTAGAAAAACTTTGATATTAAAGGTATATGGAACCAGACTAAAATTTCGTTTAATATCTAAGGATTGTTGATCTTCATTTAAGCATTTGTGCATACATGTTCGCTTTCGCTAGCTGCTTGATGTTCCTTACGAGTTTTTTTTTCTTTTTGTGATATAATTTTAAAATTTTATAAAAATTTGTTATTTTACTGGAACCAAAACAAATCGTACAATACACCTGATATTAATTTCATACAGGACCATCATGAAGTTAAATATCCTGATTGCGACGTCGGTGCAACCAAGCACTCGAGTTCACCTGTCTTGACCAACAATTCTAGTATGACACATCATAAAGGCGGACTACTATTTATGATGTTTTATGGTATTTTGACGAGTCTTTGGAAGAAGAAACTTTCAACTACCAGTGCCGTTACTGGTCAGTCTGTACTCGCATCCGTTTCTGAGTCTAGTTCGACAAATGTTGCACATTTAGAGCACAGGGACAAACCAAGCGACATTAAAAGAGTTAATATTTCAGAATATGAAACAAAAGGCGAGGTACACTTGACTCAATCGAAAGTTGACAGAAATTTGCTACACCAGACTACACCGTTCTCGCAAATTTCTCAACAACAAACTCGGAGGACGATCAGCAATGAAGTGAGTTCGTGTAAAGTTGTTGAAAATAGGTGTCATCTTATGCGAATTGGTATAATTAAAAGCACCACACAGACGTTGTGCCGAAATTTAAAAATGAGACGATATGCTCTATTACACAATAATTGATTGCGCGGATGGTGGTAAAAATTATTTAAATCAAGTTTGCGAGCTGGAAGTAAACATTAATCCCATTGGATTTAACCAGTCGTCGAACAACATAACAAAACTACCGCCAGTCGCAACGCACTGACGCGTTTCGACCTTCCATGATCATAATCAGAGTACGACGGCAAACTGACTAGCGAGGATCAAACCGCATTGAATATACATGGAAATCAAATTTAGATATGCGGCTCTCACCTCTAGCAGTCTTGCATACATTGAACTTGACTGAAAATGTCGGCTGCACAATTTCTATGCAGTCACGAACATTAGCTGTTTGTAGCTTTCGCCACACACACATATATAGACAATACAATTACACAATAATTGATTGCGCGGCTGGTGGTAAAAATTATTTAAATCAAGTTTGCGAGCTGGAAGTAAACATTAATCTCATTGTATTTAACCAGTCGTCGAACAACATAACAAAACTACCGCCTGTCGCAACTGCGTTGCAACTACATTAATATCCCATGCATAGTTCACCTAAAAACAAATTAAATAATCCAAAATCGGGAGTTATCGTCAAACTTTGCACGAACGAAATGTATAATTACATTGACGTGTCTTGCATGTTTATTAGCTATTTGGTGTACTTTCTAGAATATAGGTTCTATTTCATAACGATCTTTATACGAAGTTTCAGCCCTCACGCATCAAATGGTACGTCGTCTCAATGTTAGCTATTTAAATGTCAGTTGCACCATTTCAAGCTAAGCAAACAACGGTGAATTGACTACCTAGCACCATTCTTGTTAATTGTTTTTTCAGGCATATTTCTTTGTATATAATTTTCCTGATTTTCGGATTGCGTACCGAAATATTTGAATCCACTGTCATCATGATTTTTGCAAATATTTCGGTCTCCAATTACGGAGACCTTTTTCAATGCCAAACACATCACACACTTAGTTGACAATCAATATGTCAAGTGGAAATATTAATTTAAACCGCCTCATTTATACTTGTTTTTAGATCTCTTAAGCATAACGTTTTTTTATAAAAATGTTAGGAAAGTGTATGTTAAATTGGTTTGTGTATGTGTCTACATGTATACACTCTTCGCAATGAGGTTACAGTGATATAATGACAATTAATGACAACTCACTAGATAAGCGTACGTCATGCCTGTGTGTATGTGTTCTCGTTTGTTTTGAACTGAGGAGTAATCAGTTAATGCACGTGTACACTCATCCCAGTGAAATTACAGCGATTTGGCAACATCTGATTATTCACTGGATAGGCGTGTTTGTGTGTATGTGCGTGAGCGTTTACTTAAAACTGAGAGCTAATCTGTTACATAAAATTACAGGCACGTGTAACGGTCATACAAGTAAAACTAAAATGATAACTGTCATTTCCTAACTGCACACGTCAGACCTATTTTACACTTACTTTTCTAAATTAAGTAATTACGAGTGGCATTTCGGTGAGGAGGGGGCATGACACTATTAATAGAGTAAATAATTAATAGGTAGCAAATTAAATTAGAAACGGATAAAGTGTTTCAATAGGGTAGAAAGTTAAATTAAATGGTACGTAAAAGAAATTAAAATTGCCTGATAAAGAAGATACTAGTAATAGTGCAAAGAAAATAAAATAAAAATAAACCTTGCCATCATGTATAGATAAATGTATGTTAAAGGCGCTACACTAACAACAGAACGTAAGATAACAGATAAAATAAGATAACAAGTAATCAAGGATGAAATAATAAGATAATCAAAATAAATTAGGCGATATTGAATTAATCAATCTCCACCTCTGTAAGTTAATATCAGTCCAGTGTTCTTATTCTTTTACTTGAGCGAGTTTCTGATTCTGATTCTGATTCGTGCAATCTTCGTTTTCTACCATTATTTAGTGCTGTATTCCAAATAGGACCTAGTGATTTTTCTACGGCTGTTTCATTCATTATGTCATTTCTCGATTTAATTTCGATGGATTCTCTAATCAGTCTAGTCGATCTGCTACGGCTACAAATTGATATACGTCTGCACCCATCCCAATTAATTGTGTGTCCTGTCTCTACTGTATGGCGTGCAAGATCTGATCTATTAACATGGGCATACTTGCATGCGGTTTTATGTTCCCCTCTTCTAACCTTAATTGGGCGCATGGTTTCACCCACATACATCAAGTTACAGTCGTTACATGGAATTTCATATACTCCTGATGTGTCTAGCGGTTCTATTTTTCCTTTTGGTTGGGAAGTATAATACCTAGTGTAAGGGTCTGTTTTAAAATAGTACGTATATTGTATTTTGATGCTACCATTTTTATTTTCCTACTTAGTTTAGAGTCAGGTATAACCATTACCCTCCGGTCATCTTTTAATTTATTTGACTTCACGTACTTCCAGTCATGATTAAATTTACTTATAACGCTCATTATAGTTGCTTCAATTAACTTTAGAGGATACCCATTAGCACTGAATATTTCTCGCAGTCTCCCTAATTCAATCTCTCTATGTTTATTATCTGTTAATCTTAAGCTTCTTATTATCATCGATTTTAAGATACCGATTTTCATTCTATATGGATGATTTGAATCGAAATTAAGAAGGATACCTGAGTAAGTATCCTTCCTATAAACATCCCGTTCTAGTTTTGTACCATTTCTAATTAACTTGACATCCAGAAATGGTAATTCGCCACATGATTCATTTTCAATTGTAAATTTAAGCTCGCTCACCTGATTTGCTATGTTTAAGAAATTTATCAGATGATCCTCCCCGTGATTCCAAATAACTAATATATCATCCAAATATCGTACATACAATTTAGGATTTAGGGGCGTTATATCTAAGAGAGTCTTCTCCATGTAATGCATGAAGATATTAGCTATTGGAACCGATAGTGGTTGCCCCATTGGAACACCTCTAATCTGCTTATAAAATGCATTCCTAAATTTAAAATAAGTTGAGGACATACATACGTACATCATCTCCATGACGTGTCTAATCGTCATTTTGCTTCCTTCCAATATTACTGGATGATCAACAAGGAAACGCTGAAAATAGTCTAGTGCTTTAGGTACTGGTATATTGGTGTACATTGACACTACATCTAAACTCGCCAATCTATCGTTTTCATTAAGTTCACATTTATCTACAATCTCAACCAAATGGTATGAATTCATCAAAGTATTGTCTAAGAAGTACGAATATTTCTTTATTCTATTACATAGAAACTTAGACATTTTATATGTTGGAGAGTGTTGGACATTAACAATAATTCTTAAAGGGTTGTCTGGTTTATGTATCTTTACTAAACCGTACACTCTAGGAGCGACTGTATCTCTTTGTATGAGAGCGTTACCATGCGCTTGATCTAATTCTCCTTCAGCAATCATAATATTGACCAATAATTTAACTTCTCCTTGTAGCTTATCCGTAGGATCTTTATTAATTTTAGTGTATACCTCTATATACTTGTAAATAAATATTTTCAAACAAAAAATACTAATCAGACGTAAACGTAGTGATTGATAGGTAGGCATTTATTGGCCATCATTTCACCCTGGTCTCTTATGAATACTGCAGACATTTAGGCTTATTTCGCCAATCTAAGGAGCCCAAGTTGTTAAAATTCCATCAAAACAAATTGGAAGGTATTGATCAGTCTTACCCGTTGCTAAGATCTTAGTTTCGAATTTTAAAACTCCACAACGTATTTTGAATATAACTAATAATTAAGCAACAATTGATTGCGCGATACATTTGAACAATAACTGATTGCGCTGGTGGTGTTAACAATTATGTGAATAAAGTTTGCGAGCTTGAAGTAAACACCAATCCCATTTTATTTAACCAGTCGTCGAAAAACAACAAAATTAACGCCAGTCGCAACGCACTGACGCGTTTCGACCTGACATGATCTTCATCAAAGTATGACGGCAAACTGACTAGCGAGGATCAAACCGCCAAGCATATATGTGAAATGTAATATTAATATGCGTCTCTAACCTCTACTCTTCTCGCATAAATTTTACTTATCTTGAAATTCCAGCTTCAAAATTTCTATGCAGTCACGAACAATAACTTTTTTCAGCTGGCAACGTTGATTTCAATAAATGTTACCACTGTCCGTGCGATAAACGCTTGTTTAATTATTGAAAACTTAGCAGTTATAAAGACACTCACATGCGCAAATTCGACGTGTGTATATATGAGATTATCATTTTATTAGTATAAAGAGTACGGTTAAATGGAATTTAAACACTTGCCGACATTTCCAGTCAAGTTCGATGTATGCGAGACTGCTAGATGTGAGAGCCGCATATCTAAATTTGATTTCCATATATATTCAATGTGGTTTGATCCTCGATAGTCAGTTTGCCGTCGTACTCTGATGATGATCATGGAAGGTCGAAACGCGTCAGTGCGTTGCTGCTGGCGGTAGTTTTGTTATGTTGTTCGAAAACTGGTTAAATTCAATGGGGTTGGTGTTTACTTCAAGCTCGCAAACTTGATTTAAAGCATTGTTACCACCACCCGCGCAATCAATTATTGTTCACTTGCATTGGTTGTTCTTCTTTATTTTGATGATGAGCTGTAGACTGATAGATATACTCGGATAAGAGTATAAAAAGTTATCCGCTGAATGGAGGAATTGGGAACAATATGTAATATGTATATATGCAACAGCCAGTAGTGCAGGGCATACATTCCATGAACCATCTGGCGTGTTGCGACCTACAAATCGTGAGCAATATTGAAAAATATCGGATAATTGTGAATGCCCAAAATAAGTCTATCCTAGGTATATGCATAAACCTTCAATCTCTTTGTGTCGCTGTTCATTGCTTCCCAAGTAACATGCTATAATTCTACTGATAGAGTACACAGAAATAAGTTGTTAAAGAAGGCTACACACAGTTTACGGAACAGGAACTGTTGTCCTTTGCAAACCAAATGTTTTGGTCGATATTTATATCAAATGCGGTAAATGCACTACTACCATGGCTAAGAGCTGCAGCACGGGTTTTCAAAATATATTGTATTTTCCTTGTAGCTTTTTGAACACTTGTGAGCTATCCATGACGCTCTGACGTGGGCAATTTTAGGTTGAAACGAAAGTAATAGGAGCAAGCACGAAACGCATGTGTATTATATTATACTTTCCGTTCATGCTGTCTTTGATTTATATTTATGATCATATTTGAACTAATTTGTTACTATGTGCGCAACACCTAATACAAAATTTCATAATTGGAGGCTGTTATAATATTTTATCGCATTACGTGCCGTAAATACTTTGTCAACAATCTGTCTTATTTTCATGACATGTGACTCTGGCCATCTGTGCAATGTTTATTTTAAAATTAGTTTACCAAATTAAACTAAACACCAATTACAGGTTATTTCGATCATCTTTCACAAGAACTAAGATACAAAACGACATGCGCAGTGAATCTTAACATAACTATGGCACATCTGTGCAATGGTCAATTATATTTGTATTAAATATGATACTTGATTTAATTAAGAAATTGAGCCGAACGCTTAACAAACTATTTGCACAGGTGTGTAAAAGTGAACTCCCAAAACATAGGCTAGATACTCGTGCCACATGTCAAAATATACACTGGACTTTGGAAGCATAAACAATTCACAGCGTGTATTGGGCATGGTAGCTTCTGCACTGAAAGTTACAAATAAACATAAGTTTTGCAATATCTTGGTATATTTCATTTAAATAAGGCTAATATCAACGGAATCTAATACAATACGCACTCTATGCGATAGAGGATATCACCATTATTACTTATATTTCATAGTGAATGTTGACCAATTTGCGCACATCACTGGACAAAAAGTATGCTATTTCTATAACAAAAATTCTGATTATTAAACAAAAATTGATTGCTCGGGTGGTGGTAACAATTATTTAAATAAATTTTGCGAGTTTGAAGTAAACACCAATCCCATTGCATTTAATCAGTCATCGAACAACATAAAAAAATTACCCCGTAATACCGGCTCCTACTGATGAGTCGCTAGTAAGCACGAAACGAATGTGCATGAGATTATACTTTCCGTTCATGCTTTCTTTGGTTTATCATTCTTGTCACAACTAAACTAATTTGTTACTAGGTCCGCAACACCTAATACATACTTGCATATATATTAGTTCTCCCCAACAAACAGTATTTAAAATTACCGCCAGTCGCAACGCGCTGACGCGTTTCGACCTTCCATGATCATCATCAGAGTACGAAGGCAAACTGACTAGTGAGGATCAAACCGCATTGAATATATATGGAAATCAAATTTAGATATGCGGCTCTCACCTCTAGTAGTCTTACATATCTTTAACCTGACTGGAAATGTTGGCTGCATCAATTTATGCAGTCACGAACAGACAAGATGGTTGTAGCATCTCGTCAAACACTACAATGCGCACATTATTCTATATATATATATATATATATATATATATATTGGTTATATATATATATATATATATATATACATATATATAGCAGCATATATATATATATATATATATATATAGTATATATAATTATTGATTGGTGCGCGTATTGTAACAATTCTTTAAATCGAGTTATGCGGCTTTGAAGTAAACACCAATCCTATTGTAAATACCATGATTTCCAGTAACGTACCATTTACTAGAAGTGAGAGCGGCATATCTACTTTTTATTTCCATATATATGCAATGCGGCATAGTGGTGCAGTAGATAGAGAAACAGATTCCGAAACTGAGCCCTGCCCGCGGCAAATTTATGGTCATTAATTAAGAAGTTCCCAATAGGTACGAAATCGGTCTACTAGATGAATTGCCTTCACTATCTTGTACGATGCTCAGTTTACAGTACACAAAGGTGTGCACAACTGGGTTTGTGTTTATGTTAAGTTGGCAAACTTGATTAAAATAATTGTTCTCATTGCAAGCGCAGTCAATGTTAGTTTGTTTGAAATACGTCAGTGGGCATTGTACTTAAATGTGTTTTGTACCCATTAACAAGTTAATTCAAATAGAACCGGTAGGGTATATTAAAGAAAGCATAAACAAAGTGTTAAATATCATTCAAATGTGCCTGTCGTGCTTACTGATGACTCATCAGTAGGAGCTGGAAATTTGTCCAAAACTAATGTAATATTTAATCAAAAAATGTGGGACAGTTAGAGATTGCAATCCCATTTACTTATGTTCATTAAACTAAACGTAGAAACATGTTTATTTAAAGTCTTCAACAGTGACACTTCAATGCCAACTCACCATGTATAATATTTAATTGGAACTTTAAAATTTAAAAACACTTTTTTTGGAGGTTGTCGAAATTTCATTAAAAAGATGAGTAGCGGCTATTAGAAAAACCTTTCACTTCAGCAAAGCCTTATACTCTGGCCTTGATCGTTATCAATTGCAACATTTTCGGCTAATCATGAGATCATGCAATGAAAAATATAATAGTCATATTATAGGAATGCAGCTAGCCAGAGTGTCTGCCTAACATAATCGGTGCATAGTAGTTTCAAGGCCTAGGTGACATAATGACAGACGTATTCATTATTTTCATTTAAAATTTATAGGCTTTATTCAAACGCCCACTGGTTAATTATTTGCCTATTTTCTTTTTTTTATGCATTTATTTTGTGTGCTTGTGTGTTGCGCATAGAAGCTATTCCGTTATACTTCTAGAGAGCTACTTAGTTAATGTAGATTTTTACTTTATTTTGACCAATAAAGGAATAAGCGACATGAATGTTAGTCGGATTTTTCTGTTTAGTATTTCTGCTATGGGGATATAATTTGCTTACTTTTATTAAGGTGTCTCGATTATTTGTTCACCTAAATTGGCTTGGAAAGCTGGAGAGAGTCGCGTGGAAAAAATACGTAAATTTCACGTGTGAACATTTCGCTTACACGCTAATTTATTGAATTATTTTCTTAAGAATTATACTGTTAGGCTGTATAATTAAAGAATGCTTCGTTCTAGCCGAATTAAGTAGACGGGAATGGGTCAAAACTAAGGAATATAGATTAGGACAGTTCGGCTAAAGCATGATGGAGCGATTTGTTGCGGTTTAGCAGACGCTGACAGCTACTCAAATAACCTTGATTGTGTAGAAATAATTTGTTTTAAATTCTGTATTATCTTTTGCGTACCCAGTAACAATTTTTCATAAGTAAGATCGGAATATTAAGGCAGAGCCACCAGGAAAAAAATGCTATAATCTCATTTACACATGTGTTCCTCCTTACTGGCAACGCAGATGTCACTGGAGCAGATGTCAGCCATCAACCTCATTATATAATTAGTCAAGAACCGCAGAAATAAACAATAATAATATAATACGTGTAGAAAGCATAAATTTGACTAACAAGACCATGCTACTTATACGAAAAAGTAGCAGATTAAATAAAAGTAAAACCGTTCAATGCAGATGAAATCACGCCGAATTTTATCAAATTATCTTCGACTATACTAAAATATACTAAGTAAAATAAAACAATAAAATATAATGTATTATACAATAATGTGCGATAATTATATAATATAATATAATATAATAAAATATAATATAAACATAATATAATATAATATAATATAATATAATGTAATGTAATATAATATAATATAATATAATATAATATAATATAATTTAATTTAATATAATATAATATAATATAATATAATATAATATAATATAAATATGAATATAATATAATATAATATAATATAATATAATATAATATAATATAATATAATATAATAGTAATATAATATAATGTAATATAATATAATATAATATATAATATAATATAATATAATATAATATAATATAATATAATATAATATAATATAATATAATATAATATAATATAATATAATATAATATAATATAATATAATATAATATAATATAATATAATATAATATAATATAATATAATATAATATAATATAATATAATATAATATAATATAATATAATATAATATAATATAATATAATATAATATAATATAATATAATATAATATAATATAATATAATATAATATAATATAATATAATATAATATAATATAATATAATATAATATAATATAATATAATATAATATAATATAATATAATATAATATAATATAATATAATATAATATAATATAATATAATATAATATAATATAATATAATATAATATAATATAATATAATATAATATAATATAATATAATATAATATAATATAATATAATATAATATAATATAATATAATATAATATAATATAATATAATATAATATAATATAATATAATATAATATAATATAATATAATATAATATAATATAATATAATATAATATAATATAATATAATATAATATAATATAATATAATATAATATAATATAATATAATATAATATAATATAATATAATATAATATAATATAATATAATATAATATAATATAATATAATATAATATAATATAATATAATATAATATAATATAATATAATATAATATAATATAATATAATATAATATAATATAATATAATATAATATAATATAATATAATATAATATAATATAATATAATATAATATAATATAATATAATATAATATAATATAATATAATATAATATAATATAATATAATATAATATAATATAATATAATATAATATAATATAATATAATATAATATAATATAATATAATATAATATAATATAATATAATATAATATAATATAATATAATATAATATAATATAATATAATATAATATAATATAATATAATATAATATAATATAATATAATATAATATAATATAATATAATATAATATAATATAATATAATATAATATAATATAATATAATATAATATAATATAATATAATATAATATAATATAATATAATATAATATAATATAATATAATATAATATAATATAATATAATATAATATAATATAATATAATATAATATAATATAATATAATATAATATAATATAATATAATATAATATAATATAATATAATATAATATAATATAATATAATGCAATATGATATTATAGAACAATGTTATATAATACAATGTAATATAATATAATGTAATATAATATAATATAATATAATATAATATAATATAATATAATATAATATAATATAATATAATATAATATAATATAATATAATATAATATAATATAATATAATATAATATAATATAATATAATATAATATAATATAATATAATATAATATAATATAATATAATATAATATAATATAATATAATATAATATAATATAATATAATATAATATAATATAATATAATATAATATAATATAATATAATATAATATAATATAATATAATATAATATAATATAATATAATATAATATAATATAATATAATATAATATAATATAATATAATATAATATAATATAATATAATATAATATAATATAATATAATATAATATAATATAATATAATATAATATAATATAATATAATATAATATAATATAATATAATATAATATAATATAATATAATATAATATAATATAATATAATATAATATAATATAATATAATATAATATAATATAATATAATATAATATAATATAATATAATATAATATAATATAATATAATATAATATAATATAATATAATATAATATAATATAATATAATATAATATAATATAATATAATATAATATAATATAATATAATATAATATAATATAATATAATATAATATAATATAATATAATATAATATAATATAATATAATATAATATAATATAATATAATATAATATAATATAATATAATATAATATAATATAATATAATATAATATAATATAATATAATATAATATAATATAATATAATATAATATAATATAATATAATATAATATAATATAATATAATATAATATAATATAATATAATATAATATAATATAATATAATATAATATAATATAATATAATATAATATAATATAATATAATATAATATAATATAATATAATATAATATAATATAATATAATATAATATAATATAATATAATATAATATAATATAATATAATATAATATAATATAATATAATATAATATAATATAATATAATATAATATAATATAATATAATATAATATAATATAATATAATATAATATAATATAATATAATATAATATAATATAATATAATATAATATAATATAATATAATATAATATAATATAATATAATATAATATAATATAATATAATATAATATAATATAATATAATATAATATAATATAATATAATATAATATAATATAATATAATATAATATAATATAATATAATATAATATAATATAATATAATATAATATAATATAATATAATATAATATAATATAATATAATATAATATAATATAATATAATATAATATAATATAATATAATATAATATAATATAATATAATATAATATAATATAATATAATATAATATAATATAATATAATATAATATAATATAATATAATATAATATAATATAATATAATATAATATAATATAATATAATATAATATAATATAATATAATATAATATAATATAATATAATATAATATAATATAATTATAATATAATATAATATAATATAATATAATATAATATATATATAATATAATATAATATAATATAATATAATATAATATAATATAATATAATATAATATAATATAATATAATATAATATAATATAATATAATATAATATAATATAATATAATATAATATAATATAATATAATATAATATAATATAATATAATATAATATAATATAATATAATATAATATAATATAATATAATATAATATAATATAATATAATATAATATAATATAATATAATATAATATAATATAATATAATATAATATAATATAATATAATATAATATAATATAATATAATATAATATAATATAATATAATATAATATAATATAATATAATATAATATAATATAATATAATATAATATAATATAATATAATATAATATAATATAATATAATATAATATAATATAATATAATATAATATAATATAATATAATATAATATAATATAATATAATATAATATAATATAATATAATATAATATAATATAATATAATATAATATAATATAATATAATATAATATAATATAATATAATATAATATAATATAATATAATATAATATAATATAATATAATATAATATAATATAATATAATATAATATAATATAATATAATATAATATAATATAATATAATATAATATAATATAATATAATATAATATAATATAATATAATATAATATAATATAATATAATATAATATAATATAATATAATATAATATAATATAATATAATATAATATAATATAATATAATATATAATATAATATAATATAATATAATATAATATAATATAATATAATATAATATAATATAATATAATATAATATAATATAATATAATATAATATAATATAATATAATATAATATAATATAATATAATATAATATAATATAATATAATATAATATAATATAATATAATATAATATAATATAATATAATATAATATAATATAATATAATATAATATAATATAATATAATATAATATAATATAATATAATATAATATAATATAATATAATATAATATAATATAATATAATATAATATAATATAATATAATATAATATAATATAATATAATATAATATAATATAATATAATATAATATAATATAATATAATATAATATAATATAATATAATATAATATAATATAATATAATATAATATAATATAATATAATATAATATAATATAATATAATATAATATAATATAATATAATATAATATAATATAATATAATATAATATAATATAATATAATATAATATAATATAATATAATATAATATAATATAATATAATATAATATAATATAATATAATATAATATAATATAATATAATATAATATAATATAATATAATATAATATAATATAATATAATATAATATAATATAATATAATATAATATAATATAATATAATATAATATAATATAATATAATATAATATAATATAATATAATATAATATAATATAATATAATATAATATAATATAATATAATATAATATAATATAATATAATATAATATAATATAATATAATATAATATAATATAATATAATATAATATAATATAATATAATATAATATAATATAATATAATATAATATAATATAATATAATATAATATAATATAATATAATATAATATAATATAATATAATATAATATAATATAATATAATATAATATAATATAATATAATATAATATAATATAATATAATATAATATAATATAATATAATATAATATAATATAATATAATATAATATAATATAATATAATATAATATAATATAATATAATATAATATAATATAATATAATATAATATAATATAATATAATATAATATAATATAATATAATATAATATAATATAATATAATATAATATAATATAATATAATATAATATAATATAATATAATATAATATAATATAATATAATATAATATAATATAATATAATATAATATAATATAATATAATATAATATAATATAATATAATATAATATAATATAATATAATATAATATAATATAATATAATATAATATAATATAATATAATATAATATAATATAATATAATATAATATAATATAATATAATATAATATAATATAATATAATATAATATAATATAATATAATATAATATAATATAATATAATATAATATAATATAATATAATATAATATAATATAATATAATATA
>JAQBSW010000150.1:70000-127500 GCA_029291075.1 Eudiplozoon nipponicum
GGATAATAGGACGGTACAATCTCCTAGACGAATGTGTAAACCTGCAATAGTGAAGCTAACATCATATAAAGTCTCGACAATGCGACTTCAACGCTAACTCACACTATATAATATATATACCGAGTCTGTAAAGGATACTAACACTATGGCTATTGTGTTAGTAACCGATACCAACATTATTGTACCGAAAAGGTACATGGTACTAACACTATGGTTTCCGAGTCGGAATATGGTACCAACATGATGGATATCAATTTATGCTATAGTTCACTGAAATTGAGAATTACAACAATTTCTGAACACCTGTTATTATAAACTAAGCATTGTATTTTAAGAAAAAGGCAATTCATTCAGTAGATTAATTTCGTTTTTGTTGGAAACTCATCTCATACTGTCCAGAATTTGCACAATAAGTATAAAAACTAGTTGGTATGTAACTATGTATTTGGTGTTGCGAACCTAGTAACAAATTAGTTCAGTTGTGACAAGAAGGATAAACCAAAGGCAGCATGAACGGAAAGTGTAATCTCATGCACATTCGTTTCCTGCTGAGTAATAGAGTACTGGAGTAACAGGTGTTCAGAAATTGTTGTAATTCTCACTTTCAGTGAACTATTGCATAAATTGATATCCATCATGTTGGTACCATATTCGGACTGGGAAACCATAGTGTTAGTACCATGTACCTTTTCGGTACAATAATGTTGGTATCGGTTACTAACACAATAGCCATAGTGTTAGTATCCTTTACAGACTCGGTATATATATTATATAGTGTGAGTTAGCGTTGAAGTCGCATTGTCGTAGACTTTATATGATGTTAGCTTCACTATTGCAGGTTTACACATTCGTCTAGGAGATTGTACCGTCCTATTATCCCACATTCCTCACCCAAATATATAGTGGTTAAAGGGCGTAATACCGGCTCCTACTGATGAGTCGCCAGTAAGCACGAAACGAATGTGCATGAGATTATACTTTCCGTTCATGCTGCCTTTGGTTTATCCTTCTGGTCACAACTGAACTAATTTGTTACTAGGTTCGCAACACCTAATACATACTTGAATATATATTAGTTCTCCGCAACAAACAGTATTTAACTGTTATAGTTGGTCTGTAGTGGAAAATTGTATGTATTAGTATGCGGTAGGGTGGCTCAGTGGTTAAAGCAACAGATTCCGTAGCTCAGGTTCGTCCCTGTCCGCGGAAAATTCTGGAGAGTACGTGATTAGTTCCCAATAAGAACGCAACCGGTCTACTAGATGCAATGCTTTCTCTACATTATACAATTCTTAGTTTATACTGAAAAACTTATACACATAATGCGACATTTGTTTAAATCTAGATCGCAAACTTGATTAAAAAGTATTTTTGTCACCGCTCGCGCAACCAGTGTTCGTTTATTTATATAAATGTTCAGTTCTGCCCACTTGTTTAGATCAAGGTTGCAATCTAGAAATAAACACCAAACTCATTGTATATATATATATATATATATATATATATATATATATATATATATATATATATATATATATATATATACGTTTTCCAGTATACACTAGGCATTTTATAAAGTAGAAATGGTTGTTGATACCTTTTTGTCAATGTAACATTGTTAGACATCAGAATAAAAGAGATTTGTTGTGCCTCCTTAAAATACTTGTTGATTCTACCAATAAGCGAGAAGTACGAAACGAATGTGTACATGAAATTGAACCTTCCCTGCATGCTGGCTTTGGTTTATCCTTCCGGTTATATTTGAACTAATTTGTTACTTTTAAACAATCATTGATTACGCGGGTGGTAGTAACAATTCTTTAAGTCAAGTTTGCGAGCTTGAATTAGACACGAACCCCATTGCATTTAACCAGTCGTCGAACGACATAGTAAAACCACTGACAGTTGCATGCTAGTTAGTTTGCCGTCTTACTTTCATGAATGTCATGGAAGGTCGAAACGTGTCAGTGCGTGCGATTGGCGGTAGTTTTTCTATGTTGTTCGATGACTGGTTAAATATAATTTTCTATTAGTTGCGCAATACCTATTACACTATGACAACTTATACGTTGTTATATCACTTTGGTATAATATGCCACATAAATATAATTTATTGTGATTTTAGTGCGACAAAAAATTAGCACAATTACGTGAGGAGGTGAAACGTTGTGCTGAGGAGCGAAGTTTACTGCCAGCTTTGATGGCTATAATTGGTGAAGCGCGCAGTTTGCCCGCGGAGTCGCTGACATCAACAACTTCTGCCACAACATTTACGACGTTGAGTAATTGTACGTTTACTGTCAGTTCCAGCATGAACACCGGCGCTAAATTGACACAGAGAACCAATGAACTCTATCCTGGTGAGGTGGAGTTGGACATTTCAAACAGTCAGCAATGCATTGATAAAAAGGAAGGTACAAACGGAATGCAGACGCTGGCCAATGGAAGCTTAGAACTCGTAAATCAAGAAAACCTAGTGAAGTCGGTTAGTGCAGATCTTACGATGAGCGAAACTAGTGATGCGCGACCATTGCCTGAGCCGACTAACGGCACCGAGGAATGTGGAGCGCTTATTGTTTTGAACAATTCGTTGGTTATCGAACAGGCGTGTGAATCTTTGGATGCGATAAAGAGAGATAGCCTGCTAGATGACGATCGATCAGAGCAGATTGATAAAACTGAACAGGTCATGCTAAATAGTCTCAGTAGAGTTTCTCGAGATATGGACAGTCTGGCTGGTGAGAATGATGGATTTCCAACACCTTTAGATGGAAAGGAAACTTGCCTGTAAAACCATACAGATAAAAACGAAGATTTTATCCGTTTAATGAAATATTCAAAAGGTAGACCTGAAACCTTTATTTATTATATATATGTATATATATATATATATATATATATATATATATATATATATATATATATATATATATATATATATATAATTAAAACTTAGTATTGTTACAGGTTACTTTTACAGATACATAGTCCTTTAGGCAGCTCTACACGTAGTATTCCAATGAAAATAAACAAATACATCAATTTCTCACAGGCACTGCACCTAAAAGTGGCTTAATTTGAAAACAAATCGATCTACTAGACAACTGTTTCGGCATAATTTAGCCTGTCACATACGTATAAGTCTGAGCCTGTTAATTAACTGCAAATTATACACTGGAAATACTGTGATAAAATTTTTAGCAAACAATATGTGGGATTGTGATGTCAAAATTGTAAAATTAATAAAATTTGCCAAAATCATTATCGTTACAATGATGTAGTTGCAAAATTATTTACCGGTACTTGTTGTGTCAGTTGTTCGAACCCCTTTGGTACTCCTGATTACTACTAACGTGATGGTCAGTAAACACGAACCTATAGTCTTGTAGCAGGATTTTCTTTCCAATTGCACTTCGACAGCGCATTAATCATGAGATCAGCATCAGAATTCATGTAGTGGACTTGACCTATCCGTTAGCAGGTGCGAAAAATGTTTGTCAATTTATCGCAAAATTAGCTTATGAAAGCATAAATTTTACATTCGTGTATTTATCATGACTAACTTTGATCCTGTGAGGCAATTTATCTGCAATATATTTACTCCCAATTTATCAGAAAATATATTGTACTAACTTGATCATTCCGTCTTTTTGACTATCATACATGTTATTGATTTAGAAAAACTACTATTTTGAACCAATATATAGCCGCAACGAAATCATTTTAAAAGATGTATTTGTTGTCTCAGTGCTGTCCTTTTTGTTTCGGATTTGACCGCATTTTGCTTGTGCGGGACAATTGGTAGCACTCATAGGTCGGTAAAATCTTGAACTTCCTTCATCTTCAGATGATGTAATTTTTGGCCTCAATTGATGGGTTCTCACTTGTCCCTTCTTCTTTAAGCCTTCAATTAGCTGATTGTCTGAAAATGACGTTGGATCAAGATTTTCCATTGTTCTTTGTCCTAATTTTCGAGACTTCATTTCCAGTCTCATCTTCAGGGTTGACACAATACGCACAGGAGTAAAATGACCACATTTGTCACAAGTTGTGTTTTACTCCTGTGCGTATTGTGTCAACCCTGAAGATGAGACTGGAAATGAAGTCTCGAAAATTAGGACAAAGAACAATGGAAAATCTTGATCCAACGTCATTTTCAGACGAAATCATTTGTTGCACGTTACCTATTTAAACATGCTATTGACGTTCCCACTGACATAGAACTACAGTGCACGTAACTCCATATTGAAATTGTAATAAAGCATTGAATTAGGTGATGCAGATAATTTGAGCATTTCTTATGTACATTTTGTTTTGACTTATTTTTGTTCGTATTTTTCCCATTTATGATGTTATTTCCGCCATCGTATCTGTTTTTAAACCGTTCTGAAAATAATCTTTAACTATTGAAAGCAGGCATCTACTGACTTGCTTTCTAAACTCAAGACAATCTTTCAATATAACAGCATATATATATATATATATATATATATATATATATATATATATATATATATATATATATATATATATATAAATGGATTTATAACTGAAAATAACTGTTTGTTTCCTTATCTATACAACGGGCAGAAGCCCTGCATGACGTTTATATATATATATATATATATATATATATATATATATATATATATATATATATATATATATATATATGTAGAGAGAGAGAGAAAGAGAGAGAGGTTTTGCAATTAGTTATTTTGGCATACATATTTAAATACATATTTGCATAAATATTAGAATGAAATATTACGCTTTATCATCCCGCGTAGAGGATTTTAATATTCTTTTTCATCGTTTGCATTAAATCATTTGAAAAAAGATATTTTTATTGTAACAAGCGCTGTTATGGTTCCATTACATAATGCTTATTTGTGATTTTATGATATATAATGTATTCTCAGATGTTATTTTCTATTCTATTCTAAATGTTGAGCGCTTCTTTGCTAAACTTTTCAAATTTAACGGAGCATCATCATTTATCCTTCATATTGATCATGTTCTATTTTATGGCCATCTTCTTACGTTTTTTTAACTAAAACTATTAAATGCTCAACTCATTCTTGTCTTTGTATTTTTATTTTAAAATTAGAAGGGTTTTCATGAAATTCAAGTTTTGATTATTTCGAGAACATGGTCAGATCCTAGAAACGCTACGGTGGGTGATATTTTAATAACTACACAAGAACAAAAAGCCGAATGTACGCTTGCTACAATAATGGCCGCAAATTTATAATAGTCAAACTGTTCACGTGCTCAATTTTCGCAAAAGATTCGGAAAAATTTGGTGAATGGTTTGTCCTTATGATTCAAGCCAGCACCGGATGCCTGCTGAATGAGTATACTTATTCATGTTGCGCTTTCCATGTGCAAATTTAAAATGAAAGTTCATCAGTTAAAATAACCGTCTTTTCTCATATTCCTTGCAAGAAACTAAAATTATATCTGATAAAATTTCTTTTTTTATGCTTGTACGTGGAAAAGTTAATTTTAATTGCATTAAAGCTCGCATTCAAAAAGAATATTCTACAAATAATGATAATTCATCCGTCGCTCAGTGGTTAGAGCAACAGATTCAGTAGTAGACGTGCCCAGGTTCGAACCCTATCCACTGCAAATTCTGGGGAGTACGTGATGAGTTTCCAGTAAGCACGAACACGGCCTACTTGATGAAATGTCTTCTCTATATTATACGACGCATAGTTTATACTGACAAATGTATGTACATAATGGGTCAGGTGTTCATAGCAAGATCGCAATCCTGATTAAAGAAATAGTCCATTGACTTTTCTTTCTAAACGTTCCTGCGTCTCTAACACTATCTTAGTAATAGAAGCTACTTGAATCGCACATCTAGCAATGATTTTCTCAATTTTTGAACAGCAAAACGGTGACTAGCAGCAAATCGGTTTACGGAATTGTGGGATGAAATTGTGGATGAAAACGACCCTAAAACTCTCCTCAAATCCAAATTCCTGATTGAGTGATGGCGCTAGTATTTATAACCGATTTATTGATTTCTTTTTAATTAATCTTTAAAGGGCATTATCGCATTTCTCATCTCAGCTTTAATGTTCCTTTTCGCATTTCTGTTCATCTTATTGTTCGCTAACTAAGCGTGATTTCATTAGTGGAAAATATAGGAAATAAGTAATTAATTAATAAATTCGTAAATAGATACTACTTCGTATGTGGAAGTAATTTTTAAGCTAAATATAATGTTTACTCTTTTTTTATTAATACTGTAAGAAGTCTTTTTCAGCAAACCCAAAACTACACGTGTACTAATCTAATGCAGTCGTTTTTAATAAACTCAATTGTAATTATTAGACCAGCATACATGAATAGATTTTTTATGAAAATCTTTATTCCGTCTCCATCAGCTGCCAGATTCATCTTGTTTTAGTTAATTTAGAACATATCTATGACAAACTAATTACAACCTGTTAACCTTCAAGTCAAGTTTGCGAGCTTGAAGTAACACCAATCCCATTGTATTTAACCAGTCGTCGGAAAACAGCAAAACTACCGCCAGTTTAAAAAAAAACGAATTACTGCATAATGTAGAACTCGATATGCATAAACTTAAACGATTTCATCTTCATTGGCAACTCGACAGACGGGCATGAAGGCATAAGTAGTTTCTGGCGGTAGTTTTGCTATGTTGTCCGACGACTGGTTAAATACAATGGGATTGGTGCTTATTTCAATCGCGCAAACTTGATTTAAAGTATATTTATCACCACTTGCGCAATCAATTATTGTTTAACTTGCTAACCTATTGCCACAGGCGTTTGTCTGAGCAATAAAATAACAATTGATTGCGCATATGTTGCTAGAAATGCTTTAAGTCAAGTTTGCCAAGTTGAGAGAAAGACTAATCCAAATAAATCGAATAAGCCACACAAAATAAAGAAACTGTAGTCAATAGCACGTATTATCGCGTTTTAACATATTATTGTCATCATCAGAGCACGACGGCAAACCGACTAGCGAAGTTAAAACTTTCATGTAGTTACGATCAAAAATTCTTCCACATATCACCACAAGACGGCTTGAAAGATAAAGCAGTCGTAGACGAATTTATCGTTAGCACAAAGTTCTTCTTTCTCTTAAACTAGTAAGATTAGTGAAACTGAATTAATCAGATCAATCCTGTGTACAATCTGAGTGGTTTGAAGGAAATTTACTACGTGCATGGGTTGTTTGGTTTTCTCATTTTATCACATAATGGCATGTGGTTATGATGAGTATTTATGATTTATTGGTTTCCCCTCTAACCGAAAAGGTATGAGCGACACAATTTAACAATAATAGATTGCGTGGGCAGTGGTAACAATTATTTAAATCAAGTTTGCGGGCTTGAAGTAAACACCAATCCCATTGTATTCAACCAGTCGTCGAACAACATAATAAAACTACCGTCAGCCGCAACGAACTGACGTGTTTCGACCTTCCATGGTCATCATCAGAGTACGACGGCAAACTGACTACCGAGGATCAACCCGCATTGAATATATATGGAAATCAAAGTTAGATGTGCGGCTCTCACCTCTAGCAGTCTGGCATACATTGAACTTGACTGGAAATTTCGTCTCATGGAAGGTCGAAACGCGTAAATGCGTGCGACTGGCGGTAGTTATGCTATGTTGACCGACGACTGGCTAAATACAACGGGATAGGGCGTTTACTTCAAGCTCGCAAACTTGATCTAAATAAATGTGTGAGTGACTTCAGTTGTGTGTAAAAAAATAGTCCAACGCATGTAAATGGTGAATTCATATTCAGGTACAGTAGATTCACATAGTTGGATGAGCATAACAGTTATGAATTAATACACACACACACACACACACACACACACACGTGTCAGGCAACTATCTAGTGACAGGTCAGTCTAACTTATAAATGATATGCCTAGAGGGCATAGCATGCTTGCTTTACTAGTTTTTTTTAACTTGTGATGATAAGTGAACTGAAGAAAATGGCCACCAAAGGATGTCGAAATATCTTGAAGAAACAAAACAACTGGAATTCAGCTTGTGTTAGTGAAAACGCGTATCAGGTAATTCTTCTCTCTCTGTCAATCAGAGAGACATAAAGAAGCTCGCACATTTGTCAATGAAACCATGCTTAATCATATTATTTAGAGTGGAAGTTTCGACGCTGATCGAATGCTATTTGGAATAAGAAATTGTCACAGGTAAAACCACCAAACTGTATATAAGGACATAAATAAATAATATTTACTTGATTTCTACTAGGCACGCCATGTCTAAAATATATATTGAAGCATGTTAGTTCCTCAGAGCCGAAATTTACTATGATTTTTTAAATAAATTCATAACACAAATATTTGATAAACATAAACGGCATTGATAATTTGATAAACATGCAACACTGATTATATATATATATATATATATATATATATATATATATATATATATATATATATATATATTGCTAGTATAAAATAAGCATTGTATAAGGTAGCAAAGGCAATTCATCCAGTAGACAGGTTTCGTTCTTATTGGGAACTCTTCAAGTACTGTCCAGAATTTTTCCCGCTGACAGGTTTCGAACATTGGCGTATTTGCTTCGGACTTTGTGACTCTATCGACTGGGCCACACTATCGCACACAACCAACAATTTTCATGTATATACTAAATTTTGTTTTTAATTTAGCCTTTCAATCAGATGGAGCTTACTTGACATCTTATTTGATCTAAAATTCCAACTAGACATCACGTATATGTCATTTAAGAAGAGCTTCGACGCTATGTGGGGAAATGTTATTGCATTGAATAATTATTAAATAAAGCAATTATAAATTGCACCAACGGTCATAGTCATTATTTAAATCAAGTTCATCATTTTGATATGAACATCAGTCTGGTTATATATATATATATATATATATATATATATATATATATATATATATATATACTTATATTTAAATGTTTTCGCCTTACAATCAAATGTTAGTTTAATCGTATGAAAATTCAATACAATACCACTTACACAGATGGCGTGGTGTCTGTTCTATAATGACAAATTTGAGTTGGCTAGTTGGAACTTTACTTACAATAAGATGCCAGATAGGTTTCTCCTAGGCGACAGGCTTATCAAAAAGGAGCAGATGTTATTATGAAATATAAATTGTTATGTATTTAATGATATTGTGTTGCAGCCGAAAGAGTGCAAGACTCATTAACAAATGCACTCAGGTACGAGCCCTGATCGCGAAAACGTACTGAAAAGTAAATTTCAGGTTTCCAATGAATGCGCAACCTATTTACTGGATGAAATACGTGTTCTTTCTTACGCAAGGCTTAGCTTATAATGCTAAATATATGTATAGATAATCCAATTAAAATATCAGTTGTTGCGCTAGTGTTGATAACACTTCTTTAAATCAAGCTTGCGCGCTTGAATTAAACACCAATCCCATTGTATTTAATCTTTCTTCGTAAAACATAACAAAACTACCGCCAGTCGCAACGCACTGACGCGTTTCGACCTTCCATGATCATCATCAGAGTACAACGGCAGACTGACTAGCGAGGATCAAACCGCAATTCATATATATGAAATGCAATATTAAATATGCGGCTCTCTCCTCTATTCTTCTCACATATATTTTACTTCAAATGCCAGCTTCAAAATTTCTATGCAGTCACGAACAATAATTTCTTTCAGCTGTCAACGTTGATTTAAATAAATGTTACCACTGTCCGTGCGATGAACGCTTGTTTAATTATTGAAAACTTAGCAGCAATAAAAACACAAACACATGCGCAATTTCGACGTGATATATATATATATATATATATATATATATATATATATATATATATATATATGAGATTAGCATTATATTAGTATAAAGGTCTCGGTTTAAATGGAATTTGAACACTTACATTGGTTGTTCTTCTTTATTTTGATGATGAGCTGTAGACTGATAGAGATACTCGGATAAGAGTATAAAAAGTTATCCGCTGAATGGAGGAATTGGGAACAATATGGAATATGTATATATGCCACAGTCAGTAGTGCAGGGCGTACATTCCAGGAACCATCTGGCGTGTTGCGACCTACAAATCGTGAGCAATATTGAAATATATCGGATAATTGTGAATGCCCAAAATAAGTCTATCCTAGGTATATGCAGAAACCTTTAATCTCTTTGAGCTCGCTGTTCATTGCTTCCCAAGTAACGTGCTAGAATTCTAATGACAGAGTACACAGAAATAAGTTGTTAACGAAGGCTACAAACTGTTTACGGAACAGGAACTGTTGTCCTTTGCAAACAAAATGTTTTGGTCGATATTTATATCAAATGCAGCAAATGCACTACTACCATGGCTAAGAGCTGCAGCACGGGTTTTCAAAATATATTGTATTTTCCTTATAGCTTTTTGCACACTTGTTAGCTATCCATGACGCTCTGACGTGGGCAATTTTAGGTTGAAACGAAGGTAATAGGAGCAAGCACGAAACGCATGTGTATGATATTATACTTTCCGTTCATGCTGTCTTTGATTTATATTTCTGGTCATATTTGAACTAATTTGTTACTATGTGCACAACACCTAATACACAATTTAATAATTGGAGGCTGTTGCAATATTTTATCGCATTCCGTGCCGTAAATACTTTTTTCAACAATCTGTCTTATTTTCATGACATGTGACTCTGGCCATCTGTGCAATGTTTATTTTAAAATTAGTTTACCAAATTAAAATAAACACCAATAACAGGTTTTTCCAATCATATTTGACACGAACTAAGATATAAAACGACATGCGCAATGAATCTTAGCATAACTATGTCACATCTGTGCAATGGTCAATTATATTTGTATTAAATATGATACTTGATTTAATTAAGAAATTGAGCCGAACTCTTAAGAAACTATTTGCAGAGGTGTGTAAAAGTGAACTCCCAAAACATAGGCTAGATACTCGTGCCACATGTCAAAATATACACTGGACTTTGGAAGCATAAACAATGCACAGCGTGTATTGAGCATGGTAGCTTCTGCAATGAAAGTTACAAATAAAAATAAGTTTTGCAATATTTAGGTATATTTCATTTAAATGGGCCTAATATCAACAGAATCTAATACAATACACACTCTATGCGATAGAGGATATCACCATTATTACTTATATTTCATTGTGAATGCTGACCAAATTGCGCACATCACTGGACAAAAAGTATGCTATTTCTATAAAAAACATTCTGATTTTTAAACAATAATTGATTGCGTGGTTGATGTTAACAATTCTTTTAATCAAGTTTGCCAGCTTGAGGTAAACACCAATCCCATTGTATTTAACCAGTCATCGAGTTCTTACCACCACCCGCGCAATCAATTATTGTTTAATTGTATTGTCTATATACATATGTGTGTGGCGAAAGCTACAAACAGCTAATATTCGTGACTGCATAGAAATTGTGCAGCCGACATTTCCAGTCATGTTCAATGTATGCGAGACGGCTAGAGGTGAGAGCCGCATATCTCTATATTTGATTTCCATATATATTCAATGCGGTTTGATCCTCGCTAGTAAGTTTGCCGTCGTATTCTGATGAGGATCATGGAAGGTCGAAACGCGTCAGTGCGTTGTGGCTGGCGGTAGTTTTGTTATGTTGTTCGAAGATTGGTTAAATACAATGGGATTGGTGTTCGTTTCAATCTCGCAATTCTGATTATTACATGGCCGAAGCCTTAACGAGGTGGACATTTTGGGAGAGCAATCATTTTCAGTGGTCGTTTCATCCGATTGGTCTAATAGTTTCTCCATATTGTCAGTTAAATTGAACAATGCATTAAATCGTCTTTAGCAAAATGCACGTCACAATATTTTTGAAGCCCTTGGTGATATAAATCTATTATGGTGTATAATATGCATAATATAAAAACACCTCAAATCTGCATTGCTAATGGAAATTATTATTGACCAGTCAAAATTTCATTCTGCATGTAGAAAGTTGAATTTCAAGATTTAACCATAACTTATAGTTAAATCAACAGTGTGCGTAACATGTTCCTCTCTTAAAAAATGAATACTTCGAAGCAATTAATTGTTGCCGGTTAATGGGCCCACCAAATAAACATTGATGTAGAAACTGTTTGTGGTGGAAATATTATATATATATATATATATATATATATATATATATATATGCAATTGTGTATTAGTTGTTGCACACCTAGTAACAAATCAGTCCAAATATGTCCACAAGGACACTCCAAAGACAGCATGAAAGGAAAATATGATCTCGTGCACATTACTGACAACTCATCAGTAGGAGCCGGTATTACCCCCTTTACCCATCATATATTTGGGTGAGGAATGTGGGAAAACAGGACGTACAATCTCCTATACAAAAGTGTAAACGTGTATTAGTAAAGCTAACTACATATAATGTCTTCAGAAATGCAACTTCAAACGTTGATTTGTTAATTTATCAGTTGCGAGACGGTTTGGTAGGGATATCTATCGTACAACAGCTTGAAATATTAACTTAGCTTCGATTTACCCTTGTTGGCGGACTTCAGATTCACACTAATACCAGCCTTTAAACCAGTCGTGAAACGGCAAACGTACTGTCAGTTTTGATATGCCGCACGGTTGGACAAAATAATGATATTTGTGCTTATCGCAATTCCGTTAGCATGATTTAAATTTTTTGTCACCGCCAACGCAATCAATTTTCGTTTATTCTTGTAATTCTGATTGAGGAAGGCAATTTGGCCTTCAAAAATATACGACTGACCGCGGCGATTTCTGAGAGAATTATATTGTTGTTCATTTTAAATTTAACAATAGCACTGCACAGTTACATTCACTATTTCATAACATGTATTATATCATATGGACTACAATCAATTATCTGTAATGTAAATTCTTTCATTCTGAAGATCCACGAAGAAATTAAATTTAATTATTCTTAAAATAATTATGGAAAAAATTAATTTATGTGTTAGACATTGGTGTTTATCACATACAAATAAGCATATCCCACAAGAGAATTTAGCATGTTATTTACAATTGTACATACTGTGAGGCAGGTTAGCGCAAAGGATAAAATTCATTATTCCAAAAAAATGTGCCCGGGTTCAGACCTCAAATTCTGACAATTACTTGACGAGCCCTATCCACGGTAAATTCTGGACAGTACGTGATAAGCTCCTAATAAGGACGAAACCGGTTTTTTGTATAAACTGCCTTATCTACATTATGCAATGCTTAGATTATACTGTCACATATTTGTACATAATTGGACAGGTGTTTATATCAAGTAAGCAAACTTGACTAAATGATTGCTATTAAATTCCGCGCAATCAATGTTCATTTAATTATTATAATGTGAAACGCAATACCACATCCACAGATAGCATGGTGATTGTTCTCTAAATAATGATTGGAAATTTAAGTCTAAACGTACGCCATATAGGCTTCACCTCAAGGAAAGACTAACTAAGATTCAATAAAGACAAAACCGGTCTACTAGATGAATTTCCTTTTCTATACTATAAAAATTTTAGCTTATACTTGAAATTACCCGATCTGCGTTTTGACTAACGCAGCTTTCATTGTTCCAGTAGTTTTCTTTTACCGAGATATTTCGGCTAAACTTATCGATAGCCTTCATCAGTCGCAATATACCTCACAAGTTTAACAAACGAAACTAATGAATAAAGCTTGCTTGATTGATGGGTTCTCACTACTCCCTTCATTTTAAAGCCCTCCGTCATGTTAAGTAGTCTACTGTTGTCCTCTAATGATGATTATGAAAGTTCGAAACCAATTAGACGTATGACTGCTGCGAGTAAGCTCTTTTTTGTCACTGGTTATGTACAATTGGATTTGTTTATTAACTAAAATTACTGTTGATAGAATTCTGGCTTGAAAGAATTAATAAACAATATTAATAGACAGTTACGATCTAACTGGGCCAGTTTGCCCTATAGCGTTGCTAAGTAACTTTATTCTCTACTGTCATAATTCCGATTCAAGAGCTTTCGAGGATGGCGCAATAAGCCGTGTCCTGAGATATAGGCGAAGAAAAGAAGGAAATGAGCTCGAAGCAGATTGTGCCGAATAGATCAGCGCAATGATTGCAAAAATACGCTTGACATTCAAGACGGCAATATTTTATCGGACAACATAAACTGAACATACAAAGAGTTAGCTATTTTATTCAAGGTTGCGATCTTGGTATAAAAACTTGACCCGTTATGTGCAAACATTTGTCAGTATAAACTCATTATTATATAGTGTAGAAAAGGCTATTCACCGTGTAGACCAGTTTCGTCCTAATAGAGAACACATCACGTACTGTCCAGAATTTGCGGCGAACAGAGCTATGACCTAGGCACGTCTGCTTCGTAATTTGGTGTTCTAATCAGTGGGCTACCCAATAATAACAAACCGGTCTACTTTATGAGTTGCCTTTTGTGTGGCAGAGTGGCTCAGTGGTTAGAGAAACAGATTCCGAAGCAGACGTGCCCCAGTTTTGAGCCCTGACCGCAGCAAATTCGGGGCAGTACAAAACCGGTGTACAGGATGAATTGTCTTTTCTATGACATAAAATACGGTGTTTAAACTGACATATGTTTGCACATAACGGGACAGATGTATACATCAAGATTGCAACCTTGATTAAAAGTCAGTACTTGACGAGTTAGAAATACAGACAAAACATGTGTACTGGATAAATCGCCTTTGCTAAATTATACAACGCTTAACTTATACTGACAAATGTAAACATAATGAGATTGATCAAGCTAGAAACCCTGATTTAAATAATTGTTTTCACCTTCATTGCAATCAATAATTGTTTAACGATTTCTTGACAGTATTCTTATAACAGGTTATATCGATCGATTACGACGAGAGAAGTTACAAATTTCAATCCGTCATGGTTTCGTTTGAGGACATTTCAACGTGCATTTCAACGAGTTTCCTCTGCAGTCTATCCATTATAAATCGAAGTTCCAGCAAAAGCACATTGCAGAAGAACGGATATCCAAATCTTGTCGACATAAACAAAAGTAAATTATTACGAAATTAACACTACAAACCTGTTATTGCAATACACGGATCAAGTTATTTTGCAACAAATCATAGCGCAAACACCATAATTTGATTATACTCAAAAATTTGCTAGATATTTAAAACTGCACAATATTTCAGGCCCCAGGACCTTCTGTAGGTGACGGGCCACAACAGTGAAATTCGTGACTAACAATTCAGCCGACAATCTCATCTAGCCTTGGAAAGTTTATTATTGGAGATTTTAATGTTTCCATTAAACATTTTGGCTTTAGCTAAGGTTTATAGAACGCCATCAAACTATTAAAATCATTTTTATCCGGAAACATCTCGACTTTTCTGGTCGAAGTAGCCTACCTATTTAAAATGCATGTCGTATAGAACCAGTGTATGCCTTATTTTCGGCCTTAACCAAAATTTTGATCTTGTTTATTTATGAGAGTTTTTTTACTTGAGACTTATCAGTAGATGTCAGCCCTACGACCAAAGCCCACTTAATTATTGATCAATTAACGTTTCGCTCTGTACATTTGTTACAGTGGACTTTGCCAGTTTAATGGTAAGTTTTATTTGGTGCTAGCATCCAATGATTGTTTGACAAAAATCACAACACGTAGGCCTCAATGGGACTAGACGATATTTCATTCCGATTTAGGCTTTTCATTGTAGTTTTATAAGGACTGACTTGTACCGTCCTATTATTCCACATTCTTATACCACATATATAGTGGTTAAAGGGCGTAATACCAGCTCCTACTGATGAGTCGCCAGTAAGCACGAAACGAATGTGCATGAGATTATACTTTCCGTTCATGCTGCCTTTGGTTTATCCTTCTGGTCACAACTGAACTAATTTGTTACTAGGTTCGCAAAACCTAATACATACTTGCATATATATTAGTTCTTCGCAACAAACAGTATTTAACTGACTTGTTAATATTTGCTTACATAAAAGTCAGCAGAATAGTTTTTGTACTTACGCCAAATATATTATTAAAGACTATACTGTGATTATGTAAATCTAAATAAAGATCTTGATATAAACTCCTGACCCATTATGTACATAAGTTTGTCCGTATAATCTAACAATTTATAGTGTTGTAAATGCAATTCATCCATTAGATCGGTTTTGTCCTTAATAGGAACACATCACGTCCTATCCATAATTTTGCCGCGTACAGGAATCGAAACTTGGCACGTCTGCTTGGGAATCTGTTGCTCTAACCACTGAGCCAACCTGCCGCACACTACACACAATCTACAGTTATACATTATTTCAGTGGTTAGAGCACCATATTGCAAAGCAGTCGTGTCCAGGTTAGAGCCCTGTCCACGGCAAATTCTGGCCAATACATAATGGGTACCCAATAATGTCGAAACCGGTCTACTGGATGAATTGCCTTTTCTAGACTATACAGTTCTTAGTTTATACTGACAAAATGTAAATACTCAATGGGTCAGGTGTTTATATCAAGTTCGCAACCTCGATTATCATGCAGAGCTATACAAAAGCTAAAAGTGACTAATGTTTCACTGCCATATAATCACATAAGTGATTCATGGTTATATGTGGACTGTAAAAGAACACCAGGTTGCCCATTCCTAGTGATGGTTTCTATTCTTAGTTTTCCTTCTCTTAGATTGACTGCCAACCAAGGTTGATGAGCACTATCTGCGAGATGCCAGTGGCCAAAGTTTCTTTCAGCAGATAGTCAAAGTTCGAGGCTTCACATGAATCAAGATGATGGATGTGTCCCCGATTATAGTAATTGTTATCACAGCCCACGCAATCAATGTTCGTTTAAATATACAAAGAGTCAGTTACTAGGCCTCAAATTGCAACTGACTTGTGTCGTAATGATAAATATTTCAAAATATTTATTTCCCTTTTTGTAGATTTACAAAAAAGAAACCCAGTGAAACTGCGGTCTCAGGAACACTCGTTAACCCTAACATGACCGAACCATTGTGTTCATGAGAAATAATAAAAATACACGCATTTTCCCCTAACATTGCAGTTTAATTTCCTTATCAAATAATGCACGAATGCAAGCAAATAAGAGTCAACATTTTTACATCACGAAATGTATGCCAAAATCCAATAGAGTCAAAGAAAATGACAATAAACTTATAAATATGCTATGCCAAAAGTAACATGTATCTAACACCATTATATATACGTCACTCAGTGGATTTATAAATTCATTTCAAGCTGTCTAGCAAAATGTACACCAAGATATCGATCAATTTTTATTCACTTTTATTCATTTATCTATAAATTTATCAATAAATCCTTTATAAATAAATTCAATTATCTATACATCATGGTGCTGTCAATCTATTTATAATTGTTTTAATAAATCTATCAATTAATTTTGAATTCATATAATTAAATAAATAAAATCTGACTGTCCATATAACTATAAATTTATTTATAATAATGTCAGTTAACCAGGCTTTCAATGGATCCATTAATTTAAAATATCTATACATCTACCGGCTTTTAATCTAGATTCATTTCAGTCATCCTACAGGTTCCACATATAACAGGTTATCAATATATAATTATATATCTCGATCAGTTTATCTTCAAGTCTATTCAAAATCGAATTCCTTTTAGTGTATTTCACGAAATACCTATCGAGCCATCACTATGTAATTCAATCTAATTTTATACATTACCTAATTGATCCAATTATTTGTTTGTATGCGCGTTTATCAATATTAAATTTTTTGCATAACCTTGTTTATAAAAGTATTTATCTACTAAACAACCATTATTCATAAATCTCCCTATTACTTTGTTTGTATTCTATCCGTCATTTCATATGGTAGCCTATTGATATATCACTTCATATCCAAATATTTTATTAGGTGAGCAATCAATCTTTCTATCAATTTATAATTATATTAATTATTTTATCAATATTTATTTCAATTTTTCTACCAATAAATATGTATAGATAAATACTCACACGCATATATATATAGATAGATAGATGATGAAAGTTATCTAACTATAAATCTATAAATAATTTTACCTTCCTATCATGTGTATATTCATTTTTGCTTATTATCCTATATATAAATGTATCTACTGGTATATTTAAATGTTAGGAATTTCTTTATTTATGTCGAAAAGTATAAGATCTCTGTATGTTATACGTCTTTTCCGTGTGTCTATCGATGAACCCATTTTCCTCACAATTGGTGCATTTATTTGTAAACAAGTACTCGATCTTTTTAGTCTATTATCTGTCGCATAAAGTTTTTATTTTTTCTACAAACAACCATTTTCTATAGCCTTCTATACAGATGACACTTAAAAAGCCTTTCTGTAATTCACTTCATTCGCGTAGCAACGGGATCTTTTTGCCTTCTGTCTGTTATTGCTGAATGATGCGTTTTACGCACACTGTATAGCATACACAAAATAATGCTAATTTGCGTGATTAATTGTCACGCGCACACTTCTGATTTGCCCGCGTTCGCTGCTAAATTCTGATTGGCTAATCTATGTGGTCATGTTTGCTTTCGCGTTTTCGTGAAACACGATGTTATGCCACTTAAGTTAGAATTGTGATCAAATCAAGTGGCAGTCAAATATTGCCATATTATAATTTATTTTTGCAAGTTTTAAATCTGGATCTCCAAACTTCATTTTTGTAATTAGAAAGAGTCATAACAGGACGTTTGAAATATGGCCAAATATGCCAATTACTACTGTTATGATAACGAGATGATACATTCCAGCACCATATCGAATACGACAAACCAACAGGAAATTGAACTTCTTCAACAGAGCGCAATCGAGTCTCCTTCAAATATATCGCCTATTTTCCCACGTGAAATCAGTGCTGAAGTGAGTGATGTAAATCCAGCTGGACTAGCATTGGAGTTTCGTCAAACAGAACAGGATACCCTACCACATCAATCCGATAACACAACGCTTAGCAGTTTCAATACTAGCAGTGGCCCGCGAAGTTTTTCCTCACGAAGTAGTTTGTCTCCGAACTCAATAACGACAAGAAGTAGCTGCAGTGGTAACAGTTTCATGCCAATTGACACATCCTACTCAAACAATAATAACACCAACAATGGAGACAACTGCAGCAGTATAAGTCCCGATGGTGTATGTGTATCTGTAGATACCAATAACAAAATTAACAGTAGTTGTCAGTTCTACACATCGAACTCAAATGAAGTACCGTACCTTTCTAGTGCCTACGAGACTGAATACGAAAAAAATTGGTCATTGCGTAACGATTCAAGTCACGAACATGTTCTACAACCGTCACAAGTTGAAAATCAACGGATTGGCGACATGTGGCGAGCTGAGCCTGCCGTAAACAATGGATTTTATCCAACCAGTCTCATTAAACCTGAGCAGAAAATAGCTGACATTGAAAATATTTTACCCTCCGTGTCAATGCAAAGAAGTGCCTGTGGTACTAGTGTTATTCATAAATATGACGAGAATCTGTGCCTGTCGCCACCCGTTGATGCGATTAACATGTCAATGAATAGTGTGACTATGGCGATACCATCTTACTCCTTGCCTATGGAAGGTCAAAGCCATCGAAATGAAATACACAGTTATAACAATTCATATTTTTATCCACAAAAAAACTATTCTCCGTTTTATGAAGAGAACTCAGCTGCTCCCTACTGTGTTAATGATTTGTACATTTCAAACTCACCCGTGGATTTGCCTTTCAGTTCTCAGAGTCACAACCTGTCATCCGTTACCAAAGGTAGCAATTTGTCACCTACAAAAAAACCTATAGACAGTAGACAAAATCAATACGAGGTTTTCAGTCAATCAAACACCATCAGAGACAGCACAACATCAAGACATACTAGGCGAACTTACCTTCAAAATACGTGTTCTACCAGTGTCCCACAAAACGGTTTCCAAAATCAATACACTTCAGTTGGTCAACAATCAACTGGATTACCAGCTCATGAAAATCGCCAATTTTTGCATCCTGATTTGGACACTAATCAGAATATTCCTGGCTTAAATACTAATAACTATTACACCAATCAATTTTCAAGCAACGGCACAAGAGATAATCAGCGAGTGGTTGCGAGTCCAAACAAATATTCATATAATATGCAAATGTCACCCGAACAGGTCTATCCAACTAAGCCGCTTTCTATGGCTCGTGTTTCCACATTGCATGTTCACTATCAGTCGTACCTGATGACGCCCGGACATACGGCACAATTTCGTTTCAAATCAATGGCTGACCAGCCGATCACCAATCCGACTGATGCAATAAATGCTACAAAACCAGTCGGTAAGAATGGTGGTAATGATCCTGTCTGCAATTTGTTTCCCACATTTGAACATTCTGCCTGCCAGAATCTGTCCATTCAGATTGGTAGTAACAACACGGCTTCAATCTTTGGTGCACATGAAAAGAAATCGCCAAAAAAGCCCACACGCAGTCGCATATTAACAACATGGGATGTTCCAGCATCAGTGCTGGAATATGATTTGAAATGTGGTCTAACCAGAACGCAATCACAGGATCAGCAACAGAAAAAATTGCAAATTGAAGATGGCAAGGAGAAACTCGAGTCTATTGTCAGCCAAGTACACTCGTCACAACTATCTAGTCGTCAAGGTACTTTGTTTTCAGCTTTGCATGAACAAGCTAAACATTTTGACAAAATTTTCAAAACAAATACTACTAATGATAATGCAATTGAATCTACGATTATTGACATAGGTAGAGATACTAGTGATGCTATTGACGACAGAGTTAACAAAATGTGTCGTAGAAAGACAAGTACGAGAAGCCCTGCACTAGTAGTCAGTAAAACTGGCATTGAGGAGTCAAAACCTTTGGAGTATGCGCTGCCAGCCAAGCGATGTCACACCACTGAGGAAAATGAAACCGACTGCAGTTCGATGCCTGCAGCAAAAAGAAGAGAAAGTGAAACATCTGCTGCTTCTCCCTCCACTATCGACCGACCATACGTTTGCAGTTATCCAGGTAGGCTTTGCACAAATTGCATGTTTTTTACTAAATAAACTTGAGGTAAACTTGAAATACTGCTCAGCAGTCATTTTTATGTTAAGACAAAATATCGTGAATATTAGACTGGAGAAACGACCGAATGACGTTCCACTGTATTTGGCTATAAATATTGTCGATGAATAAATATAGCCAACGTCATTAAATGTGAAATGTTGTCTAAAATTGTAAATATTGCTTGAGTTATAAAGCAGGTGACGAAACCTTGATTGTAGAGTTAATCATATAAAACAGTTCATGTATATATTTAAATACATTTTGTATATGTAGCTCGTATAAGTAATTAATAACAAACAAAACACTTATTATAATCAGGGCTGCCATTTTGATATATGCACCTGACCCATTAACTTCTTAGATATGTCAGTATAAACTAAGAATTGTATGGTGTAGAATAGGCAAATTCTGGCCAGTACCTAATTAGTTCCCAGTAAGGACGAAAACGTTCTACTGGATGAATTGCCTTTTCTACACTATACAATTCTTAATTTGTAATTAATTAATGCGTCAGGTGCAACTTTGATTATAATAATTGTTACCACCGCCCGCGCAACCAATGTTCGTTTAATTATTTTTTAAAAACACCTCTTTTCAAATATATCTATTCACAAGACTTAAACAAACCTTGGTTGCGCGGGCGGTGATAATAATTTTCAAATCAAGCTTACGATCTTGATACAAACACGTCCCATTATGCACATACGTATGCCAGTATTGTCTATAATTTGCCACGGACAGGGCTCGAATTGCAGCACATCTAACCACAGGGTGGCTCAGTGCTAAATGATACCGCGAATTTTATATATATATATATATATATATATATATATATATATATATATATATATATATATATTGCAGCTGCCACGACATTGGTGTCCCACATGAATTGTGAATCCTACAATGAAATCTAATTTTTACAATTTTATTTTAACTGGATACAAATCGTTTCGCAAAGATCAAAGGGGAGACATTTATTTCCTGTTATTTATAGTTTATGATTGACTTATTGGGCAAAAAGTGGTCATTTAACCTCCAAAAAGTTAACTCACTTTGTCCACTTTGACTTATAATTAAAATAGCTCAATATTTGCAATTTTCAGATGTAGCATTTAAAAATAAAATTTTAATCTTGGGAAATTAATCGCGTGACAGTTTTCCGAAATGTAAACAATCATATATTTATATATATGGCTTGCAAAATAAATATTCATGCATATAATAGGTCAGTATTCTGAAGCTAACACTCCTAAAAATTCTTTGGAAGAAAAGGGTGTGTCTTGCGGCAAGGCATTCATGTCACCTTGATGATCCATTGGCTTTAGGTGAATCGAAGTCACTTTCGTTGATGATTTAAAGTTTAACGGTAAACAGAAAGAGGTCAGCAATTATATAAAATGTATTTAAAACGATATGTCACAGCTGAAAAATCGGGAAAATATTTGCCGCGGAAAAGTAAATGTCAATCGAAATTTTTCATTATAATTTTTAAAAATTCATCGAACATGTTAATTAGCTTTTTGCAATTGCGAATAAGACCAAATATTATGCGTGTATTTTGCGTTGCGTACAAAAAAGATAATTTGACTAGGAGAAAAAAGCTTCAGCCTGGGCATAATATAAAATTCAGTCAACGTATGTGCTTCTCGAATTGACGGGATAACTTTTAAAGGAATGTCTGTGAAAAAACTCAGTGGTTAGAACACCAGATTCCGAAGCAGACGTGCCCACGTTCGAGCCTTGACCCATTATATTCACATATTAGTAAGTATACATTAAGTATTGGATAGTGTGGATGAGGCAATTTGTCTGGTAGATCGGTTTCGTCCTTATTAGGAACTCATCACGTACTGTCCAGAATTTGCTGCGGACAGGGTAAGTCTCTAGCGGAATCCGTTGCTCTAACCACTGAGTCACCCTGCCGCACATTACACACAATTATCAGGTTTCTTGGTTAGCTTTTCATTTAGGTTATACTGTCTAAAGCGCCGATTTTGTCTACTTTCGAATGGAGTTTTGAAATTAAAAAATTCTCAGCACGCTTACATTAAATCGTGGTATTATTTCACTGCACAATTTTATAACTCCTATTTTTCAGTGTCTTTTATTTTAAATTAAACCAATTCAATCCTAGTTTTACATATCAGGATCGAGGTTTTTTCACTAGTTGTGGCACTTATATTTTTTATTTTTTCTTACTGAAGTATAAGTTTTATTTATATTTATACACAAATTCGTAAATTGTAAACAAACGATGACACAAGCTTCGACACTAAATTGTGAGGTTAATATTCTTATTCGAACAAGATCCACATTCTTACCATTCATAACCTTCTCGAAGTGATTACTTCAGCTCATTTGTGGTCTATGTGTAAGTATGTTCTGCTATGCTGTAACCAATACGTCTCTGGCTCTATCTTTCTCTATGTATTTATCTCTCCAACTTTTCATGTCTGCCGAATAACTGACCCTTATGCCATGAACACGAGAAGATTAATGACACGCATTTTAATGGAGTGTCAGCTTACCAATAATTTTTATTTAGCTAGAATATCTGATATTAGTAATGATATCTGTGTTGGATGAGAAAGATTGTTGATTTCCCCCCAAAATTATTGTCCCCTCAAATTTCAACAAATTTAGTTCGCTTGCCATCTCGTTGAAATTTAACCTGTAAATATACAAATGACCTATGATAGCTCTTCTTATCTTTGTAGCACGAATGTAAACAATCCTATAGAATTTATCCTCTGTAGCAGAGGGGTGAGCCACAAATTGGGAATTCGCTACTTTAGACAAGGGTTTTCGAGCAGATATAGTTTCTTACCTCAAAATCACTTTGCATTTCGTAAACAACTACAGGTTATAAGTACAAATGAGCCGTGTACGAGGCACTATAAATATTTATAAAATAACATTTGACATTTTTATCAAGTCGCTTGTTATTTCATGCATGAATTACGAATATGTAGATATTTAAATTGAATAGAATATATATAAATATAGTGACAGCGACGTAATTAATTTTACCGTGACGAAATTAAATATAAATATAAATATAAAGTGCAAGAAGTTCCGCTGGCTGTTGAAATATGATAACTGGGGGTATATAAACTGCCAGATCTATTCATTTGGTACAGGCGCAAATTTATGACAATAATACACAGACTGTATGCTTGTATTTCTTTGGTAATTCTCAAACGAGTTGATTAAATTATTTCCCGTTTTTGGACGAAATGGTTGCATTTTTATAATTTAATGAAATAAAACAACAATTCTTATATATAAAATTAAGTATTTTATTAAATTCAAGGTTGCAATTTTGATACAAACAGAAATGTCCCACTCTATGCATACATTTATCAGTACAAACTAAACATTGGATAATGTAAATAAGGAAACTCATCGTGTAGACAGGCTTCATTCTTAGTAGGAACTCTTCATGTACTCACCTGAATTTTGCGCGCACAGGACTCGAATCTGGACACCTCAACCCAATAGGGATGAAACCGGTCTATTGTATGAGTTGCCTTTTCTACACTATACGATGATTAGTTTATACTGGCTAATGCATGTATAGATTGGGAATGGTGTTTACGTCAGAATCTTAAATTATATTTAAGTAATAATTATCACTGTCCGCGCAACCAATGTTCGTTTAACGTATGTATTTGTTTGTACGTCTCTTGTCGAAATTATTAACTATTAAAAGATTTAGTGGAAAATTTTCAGAATTCCTGTTATTTGATACATAATCGTACCAATTGATGCCGAAATCTTGTTATTCATCACGAGGAAATAAGTAATTGCATACGAGCATTCCTATGCAAATTATGTTTTAAAACGAAATAATTCATCAATTGTATTTCTCCTTTTAGTAAAAGAACAATACTATTCTTACATATCCTACGCGTACTTGTAATAACGACAACATGAAAATGAATTTCAAACTATTTAATTAATTTTAAATAACACCTACGAAACAATTTTTTTCGAATTTAAGCCAATACTTTGTTTGGTGAGATTTTTGTTTTATCAGGTAAAGGTTAATGATAAGAACGAAAATGCATAAAAATACATATCTATTAAAGATGCAAAAATTATATATATATATATATATATATATATATATATATATATATATATATATATATAATGCGAATTGGCAACAAAATCGATCAATAGCTACAATAGATTTGGGTATTGAAACAAACACCTGAAGCATAAATGTTGTCAGTGCACTATGTCTCTATGAGGTGTCAGGGTTTGATCTCTTAAAACGATTTTGTTTGCTGCTAGGAGAGCGCTGTTACCTGCTTATTTATTTGTTTGTTTCGAAGTGTGTCTGGTGTCCATTTTCAAATTTTCCACTCCATTAGACTGATCGGTCATTGAATTGCAGTTCAGTGTCAAAGAAAATTTCGAGTTCATTGAAGAACTCCCACGCTTCTGAGCACCGACTGTTTTGGCCTAAAACACTCTCTCACACACACACGTACACACATAAAATTATCGATTAAATCTACTTTCTCTTATTGATAAAAATTTAGGCAAATAAATTTCTGCCAATGACAGAGTCAATACTTGGCTTTAGGCTATAAAATTAATCAGACACACAATCCGTTGGGTCTTAATCGAGAAGTGATTATTAATTTTCAAATACACCTGACAATAAATCATACGCGTCTAGTCGGATAAAAAATAATTACAAAGTTGGCTGGAGAATTCCGTACTCTTTACTTAACTGCTATGAATAACATTATCGTCAATTATAAGTAAACTGATAATCGTTAGCTATAGAATTTCTAACCGCACCTAATATATATGGAAAGCAAAATTAGATATATGGCTCTCAGCTTTACTAACCTCAAATATATTGTACTTGACCGGAAATGTTGGCTGCATAATTTCTATTCAGTCACGCCACATATATATAGGTAATATTATAAAACAATCATCGATTGCGCGGGTGGTGGTAAAAATTCTTTAAATCAAGTTTGCGAGCTGGAAGTAAAACCCAATTCCATTGATTTGAATTAGTCATCGAACATCATAGCATAATTAGACGAACCGTATTGAGTTGTAACAATACCGTCATCATCTACCTGGCTGGTTCTCTAGAGACATACCTATTCCTCTCTTGAAATCATTAAAAGGCTGACACCATTTCAAGAACTAACAAGAAAACACAGAAGAATTTGACTGGCGTTTATTTTATATCTGTAAACATGAATTAAAGAATTATTTTTCTTTAAATCAATTAAATGTGCTTGATATAAACACCAGTCTCATGATATGTAACTAATCTTACAACAAGGAAAAATATTCTCATTCAAATTTGATACCTTTATGCGTTTTATGTAATGTATCAATTAATTAAACGAACATTGGTTGAGAAAAATTACTATAATCAAGGTTGCAATCTTGATATAAGCACCTGACTCATTAATTACTTATATATGTCCGTATAAACTAAGAACTGTATAGAGTAGTAAGGCAATTCATCCAGTAGACCAGTTTCCTCTTATTGGGAACTCATGTACTAGCCAGAATTTTCCGAGGACAGGACTCAAACCTGGGCAAGTCTGCTTCGGAATCTGGTGCTCTAACCTCAGAGCCACCCTGCCGCACAGCTATATACTAACTAACACGGTGGTTAGAGCACCAGATTCTGAAGCAGACGTGCCCAGGTTCGAGTCTTGTCCGCGGCAAATTCTGGCCAGTACATGATGAATTCCCAATAAGGACGAAACCTGTCTACTGGAGAATTGTCTTTTCTACACTATACAATTTTTAGTTTATACTGACATATGTAAGTAATTAATGGGTCAATGATTATAATAATTTATCGATTAATTTCATCACAGCCAAGTGCTTGCTTGAATTCATGGCACATGTGTGTTTGCGGCAAATACTGGACAGTTCGCGATGAGTTCAGATTAAGGACTAAACCCGTCTCCTGACACTACACTATACAATGCATTGTTTATACTGACAAATGTATGTACATAGTGGTTCAGGTGTTTATATCAAATCTCAAACTTGTTATCACCACCCTTGTAAATCAATGTTTGCTTAATGTATATGACACTACGAATGCAACAGACGATTTTACAATTTTTCAATGCAAAATGTAAGTAAAAATTGTTCAGAGATATAAATTTATTAATAGATAATATGTTTATAGTTTATACAATTAAAAAACCTTTGATTACGCGAGGGGTTACAATAAAAAAAGAAAAAGAATGTAATGTGGTTTTGTGCATTACGATATGTGACAAATCTACTCACGTTCCTATGGCTAATTTGTTTCACGTTTACATTGGTTCCTTTGATGTGAATTAGTTTGACACCTGAACGGCAGTTGACCTAAAGTGCATATAACAAAAGAAGATATCCGTTTGTCACATTTAGTTGCTATCCGGCCTTGCGACTCAATCATCTGGGTTAAATCAATCCCCCGAGTTTTGGTAAATTGACACAATTAGTCAAAACTCAATGAACTAGAAGGCGTACTAAATTATGAGGATCATACCTGATCGCATTTTTGCGCATTATTTCATTTATAGTTGTGTATACATTCATATATATATATATATATATATATATATATATATATATATATATATATATATGTGTGTGTGTGTGTGTGTGGATCGTGGTAGAACGAAAGTGTAATTAATGTTAGCACGCGCCTGAGGTAAGCTCAAGAAATACGTTTAATGGCCAGTGTTATATGAACCATGTTTGTGGAACTGATAAAACAAGCACGTATACAACCCTAGTTACCTAATGCAGGCTAATGTCCATCCATTATTTTAAAAATTATGCCTCCGAGATTATAGTTGCATAAACGAATTTTTACGCCTCAAGGTAAAAAATTCAATGACAGCCAGATTCTAAATTGCTATAAACGAATCTCAAGCAAACGCATCATGGACCGGAAACAACCGCTGGTAGTCTACACAGTGTTTGCTGACGTCATTTTTCTGATGGTGAAGTGACGATATCGGGGTCTCTAATGACAAATGAGCGAAATCAAAGGAGAGACAATAACTATTTTAACAATAATTGTTTGCGCGGGTGGTGGTAAAAATTCTTTAAATCAAGTTTGCGAGCTTGACGTAAACACCAATCCCATTGTATTTAACCAGTGGTCGAACAGCATAACAAAACTACCGCCAGCCGCAACGCACTGACGCGTTTCGACCTTCCTAGATCATCATCAGAGTACGACGGCAAACTGACTATTGAGGATCAATATATATTCAGTGCGGTTTGATCCTCGATAGTCAGTTTGCCGTCGTACTCTGATGATGATCTAGGAAGGTCGAAACGCGTCAGTGCGTTGCGGCCGGCGGTAGTTTTGTTATGTTGTTCGGCGACTGATTTAATACAATGGGATTGGTGCTTACTTCAAGCTCGCCAACTTGATTTTGTTTAACAAAAATTCTGTCTTAATTAAACAATCATTGTTTGCAAGTATGTATTAGGTGTTGCGAACCTAGTAACAAATTAGTTCAGTTGTGACCAGAAGGAATCATTGTTTGCGTTTTTGGTGTTGACAATTATCCACATAAAGTTTGCAAAGTTGCAATAATTAGCAACTGCAAGTTTTAATCATTCGTTCGACATGGTAAATTTAATGTTAATTAAATCGACTTTGCGAGCTCGATATAAACGCCAATCCTTTTATATATGCAAGGGAAATTTATCCAGTCGACCGCTTTCGTACTTATTAGGAAATCTTCAAGTATAGACACGTTACACACATTTATCTGTTACATACTAACTTTCATTTCTGGATAGCCTTTCCTTCAGATGGAGCCTTAGTTGCATCTCTTTATACCTAAATTTCCAAATAGCTACCTGAGGAAGTGTTATCGGATTGACGATTTGTACAATTAAACGATATTTGAGTGTGTGTGGGTTAATAGCAAATGTTAAAATATTAATTCAAACACCAATCCCATTATATAAACACTGATACCTTATATATCAATAACATGTCTTGATCAATTATATAGTGGATATAGGGCTTAATACCGGATCCTAATGAGAATTCGTCAATAAGTAAAATTTTACCTTTTGTTAAAGCTGACTTTGCTTTATCTTTTTGGTTCTATTTGAACTAATTTGTAATTATGTACGCAATATCTTAAGCAAAATTGTATGTATATTAGTCCTCCACAGCAAACAATAAATAACTGTAAGATAGACGAGTGTAATTCAGTGTAACTACCGGCCATTTATAATATTTAGCGCGACCGATTACAAGTTAATATTTATTTGGAGCGCGCAAATTTGCACTTAATAAACGCTTTTCCCGGTCTGTTGAATTATGATTACTTAAATGCTGAACTATAAGTAAACTATACACTATATACATCATTTTGCAGCCAAAGTTTACTTCAGAAGCCGAAATTTGCTTTCAGTATCTAACACATTTCCTATTACAGGGCTATTTCTAAGCAAAGAAATTGAGATATTGATTGAGTATTAAACATGAATTCTACATATTTCAAAAGCACCATTCAAGGACACGCTGTGGTTTAGCTATGTGACATTTATTTATCTTGCCAACGTGGAAAGTTTGATAAATAAATACATAAATGCACGTTTAAGTGTGTTTGCTCGAGAAAGAGATGAATTACAAGAGTGTGCGTGGGAGAGAGGTACGGAAAAGGTGAACTTACTCTTGCATATTCTATTAAATTTGGCATCGGAATATTGCCGATGATTGCAGAATTGATATTTTGGCCTTTTGGGGCATCATGAATGCAAATTTGAATTAATTAGTCCTTATGACAGAAACTAGTTAGGCATAAAATTAAAACACATGGGCGGTTAGTCTCTTGTATAGTCAAATCACAAAATATCCAAGTAAAGTTTGCATAATGTTCTCTATTTAATCTTCTTTGGTTTATTAAAATGTCTATGTGTGCATGCGCTAACAAGTGCACATTATTATTACAATATTGATTATATATATATATATATACATATCTCGAATAAAAAATTCGAAAATTACTCGATCCTTCGAGGCAAAATTTTTTAATCCAAAACGAGCATAAATTATTCCATTTTCCTGTCGTCATTAATTTTAAAACATTTACGAACCACATTTTGGAGATTGTGAATGCAATTCTAAAAAAAACAGCCTTCGTCTGAAGTGTAGGTCAGTAATAGAGATGTTTCATTCAGTTACCAGCATAAATTCGAAAAATCATTTTCTCAGAATCTCATACATCAGATGTTAAAAGCTGCACAAGTGACATCCAGTTCCAGTTTCGGAAATACTCCATTCGCGTACCAATAAATATAAACTAATCCCTTCGGCTGGATGATCAAGTGGTTGAATAACATCTGAAATGGTCAAACGAACATTGGTTGCGCGGGCGGTGATAACAATTATTATAATCAAGGTTGCGGTCTTGATATAAGAACCTGATCCATTAATTACTTAAAAAATGTCAGTATAAACTAAGAATTGTATAGTGTAGAAAAGGCAATTCATCCAGTAGACCGGTTTCGTCCTTATTGGGAACTCCTCAGTACTAGCCAGAATTTGCCACGGACAGGATACGAACCTGGGCACGTCTGCTTTGAAATCTGGTGCTCTAACCACTAAGCCACCCTGCCGCACACTACACTATACAACATTTTCAGTTATATACTAACTAACTCAGTGGTCTGAGCACCAGATTCCGAAGGAGGCATGCCGAGGTTCGAGCTTTGTCCGTGGCAAATTCTGGCCAGTTCATGATGAGTTCCCAATAAGGACAAAACCGGTCTACTGAATGAATTGTCTATTCTACACTATACAATTATTAGTTTATACTAACATATATAAGTAATTAATGGGTCAGGTTCTTATATCAAGACCGCAACCTTGATTATAATAATCTAACATGGTCTCTGCAATGAAGTTATATAGCTCAATTACCTAGTTCCATTTGAACAAATTCATTTCATATAATTCATTAATTAATAATGCAAACAAATAAAAATTCGAATACTTATAATCTGTAAAAAAACGTTTGCAACAGGTTATTTTGCTTAAATGTGTCTGATATCCACGAAAAGATAAGACAGATTCGAAGAAATATCCATGATGTTTCGTTGGGTTATTTTCTGGCAATAAATAGCCTGATTTAATTTTTTAAGTAGGCATGATATTTTTATTTCTTTAAAAATAAATATCTACCATCCTTGGATATAGAAACCATAAAATGCACGATTTACTTCTATTAGATGACCTACCAACCAAGACTCGCGAGAACGGCATAAACGGCCCATAGAGTTTTAAAGCGATACCCTCACTTTTGCTGGTTCTCCCGTTACCGAGAGCATACCGGCTTCGTGCAGGCCAGGTGCACACTTTATCAGTCAGAGACGGTTAATGAAGCATGCTTAATATGTATTATTAGCATCGGGAGCGAATTTCTACTAACGCAATGTAATTGGAATACGGGAAAAATCAGGATTATCAACATTAATAAAAGAACATGGCAAAAGTCTTGATTTCACACACTTTCTGTAAACTAAATTCCTGTCAAGCAACTTACGCAGCCTATCCAATCTTGGCAAACGGCTTCTCCTTTTACTCTGATGATAACCACATTTTTAAGATAAGTGGTAGTACGAGGATTTGGCATTATTTTAATACACCAGACTGATAAAGATTACCATATTGATTAATTTGACTATTAATGAAAATAATGGATGAGCTACATAGTTTATTTTTCTAATATATTTTTCAAAATCGACTCAGGTAATTCATTTCTATAAATTTTTGTATTAAACTAAATTTAATACTTATCCCATTTTAAAAAATCTTCTCAAAAGTAAATTTGCTGCCATAAATGTTCGATTATAAAGCACATGCATTGATTTATGTGAGACAGTCACAAATACACCCTAGACATTTTGATTTCCATCTCACGTTGACCCATCATGTCTTGCTGACATGGACGACATATGTGCAAAGATGATTTGCCGAACTCCATCACGCACTCGATTCCAGGTACACTAGTGTGTTTCTATACGCCACTTTTTAAGGCATCAACCCGACGTGTACAGTTCGCTGAAAAATGACTGGCTCCGTTTATACAGGCAGTTAGTATTTGCCGTTCTGATGTTCTCATAACGATGTGTTGTGGTAGATCAAGGATATATACATGTTGTGCACCTGAAATCAGTTACCTTTGCCAGCAGGAGACGGTAGATCTATATGAGTTTACGACACTGTGTCCATCTTAAACAGACTTCAATCTGTCGACTTTTGGTGTAATCCACTTTTGATAATAGCCCTACTAAATGCGCCTGGAAACGATACTGATGGCAGCAAAAGTAATGGTTCTTTACAAAAAATTTAATCATTAATATTTTTTGTTACAGACTGCAATCGTTTTACATCATCAGAAAAATAATTCTGTTGCGTTAATTCTCGTTATTAAAAACATGTCAATTATATAGGGTAAATAAAATTATTGCAAAATGTAAATACCAGGCCCATATAAGCTACGTTAAACCTTTTTGACAATGTACCCTCATAATTCTAAACTTCTAATATAACTTGCAATAATTAAACTTTACATCCTATTGAAATTGTGGTCAGTTCAAACTATGTAGTAAGTTAATTACTGTATTGGTTTCAATGCTTCATCTAGCCATTTATCCTTATCTTTCTGCAGTTTCCAACAATCCGACAGATTATGGAACACTATTGTCATGTTTTACTAGATCGTGCCCAGTTTTCTTACTTCAACCCTTTTGATAGAACCCCAAAAATGGACAGGCCTTGTTCAGTTTCGGTCTAATCATTTGCCAGTTAGCATAGTATTTCTCTCTCTCTCTATTTTACTCGGTATACTTAGTTGTCTATTCACAAGTCTCCCTTCCCTCTTTCTCGACACACCCACACGCATTGCAATGTATTTTAATGTACTTAATATGCTAAATATTTGATCTGACCACGACACCTGCCCCACTATCCACTCCACAACGTGACTTCTCGACCCCTAATCGCGTCATATAATTTGATCAAGTGTGGATAATGGGATAATGAATTTAATGATCCATAGAATATTTAATGCGTAATATGCCCCAACAAAGCCGTGCAATACTAATGTTTGCCAGTCGTTGACAAAGCGATGGATCACAGTGTGCATGATCTAGCTAAGTAGTCCCAAAATACCTACATGACAGTGCACCTTAGCCACTTTAACGGATAGCTAGCTTGAACCTGACAACACCTCGCAAACCCATAGAAATAGTAATGCAGTTTTATATCATGCAATTCTTGTATACGTTAAGAAATAATCTTTATGCGGTATTATAAGCTGCATATCTTTACATTTGGCGGTGTATGGGAGACATAAATAACAATGCACAAGTGTGCATGACTGAGAAAGGGGCAGTAGAAGATAGATCGAGTTCGCAATAAGTACACGAATTAATTCCATCTGATTCGCTTTACCTGATGTGCAGTTTGTAAAATATTATAATTTTTAATCTTTTTTTTTTAAATTTCATCTAGAATCACGAGCTTCCTGATAACTTCAAATGCAAGCAAGTTGAATAATATTAACAGGATAGTATATACATTTATAAAAATCGAGGTTGTGACTTGGTGTAAACACCAACCCGATTATGTATGCAGTTGTTGGTAAAAAGCTCCAGTTTAGGCATTTATCTGGCGAAAAGAGCCGCGAATGGCCACACAGCATTAGACAAGCATAATATGCTGGTGTTTGACAGTCGCATAATAATAAAAAATCATATTTATTCGTCGAATATTAATGAAAAAATTATTGCCAATATCTAATAGGTGATTGAGAAAATCATCTCACAAACGGCGAGGTCCGGCTCTCAGTGACGAATGTAAAGTTGAATTACTTTTTTAAGATATATAGGTACGACTGCTAATAATATTGGTGGTTTCCCAGTTTACTTCAGACTTAAAAATAATTTCTGGAATATTGTTCTTTCCATTCATTACAACTTCAATACATCTACATACCAACTGGTTTACTCTCAAGATGTCTTACAGTAAATTATTAAAAAAATAACATTTCAACACTATCTCTCGTCTAAATTATTTGCTGCTAAGCTTAGAGTTTAATTCAAAAAAAGCTTTTCAAACCAAACGTGCATAAACAGGTATCAAGTTTTTTTTCGTTTTTATTCCACCTTTGTCTTGTGCGGGACAAATGACAGTACTCGTGGGTTGGAAAATCTTGAATCCTATCCAGTTCCAGTTGCACTAATTTTGTTTGGCCTTGATTGACATTTTCTCACTTATCCCTTCACTCGGAATACATCCATCGGCTGCTTACCATGCAATAGGATGTCTGTTACCAGTAAAAATAACGAAAAAATGTATCTGTTCAATGTTCTAATGTGTAAGATGGCCGAACATTTGTCAAATTTCTGTCATAAATAACCTTCAGATCGGGACTTACATAAAATGGGGAAGCAGGCAATTTATGTTATTAAACGAACATTGGTTGCGCGGGCGGTGATAACAATTATTATAATCAAGTTTGCGATATTGATTTAAGCACCTGACCCATTAATTACATACATATATCAGTACAATCTAAGAATTGTTTAGTGTAGAAAAGGCAATTCATCCAGTGAGATTTACCACTCGTTTTGTTCCGATATTTCGAGACCTTATTTCTAGTCTCATCTTCAGTGTCGTATACATGTGTATATAGGTTGTTATATGCGGGGAGGGGTGACATAGATAAGTTTGCGTATACATTTGAGTATTAGAGATTAGGCATAATGACTGGATATTAGATCGGTCTTAAATGAGGATACCACATTTGACACAAGTTGTTTTGCCCTGTACGTATTGTGTCAACCCTAAATGAGACTAGAAATAAGGTCTCGAAATATCGGAACAAAAAGAGTGGAAAATCTTGCTCCAACGTCATTTTCAGACAAGCAGCTGATTGAAGGCTTAAAAAATAAGGGAAAAATGAGAACCCATCAATCAAGGCCAATAATCGGAGAACCTGGAAATGTACAGTATTCCAGATTTAACCGACCTACGAGTGCCATCAATTGTCCCGCACAAGAAAAATGCGATCAAATCTACAACAAGAAGGACAGCACTAAGCAAAACAGTCCAACATTTAAGTAATCCAGTAGACCGGTTTCGTCCTTATTGGGAAATCATCACGTATTGGCCAAAATTTGTCGCGGACATGGCTCGAACCTAGACACGTCTGCTTCTGAATCTGTTGCTCTTACCACTGAGTTAGTTAGTATATAACTGTGTAGTGTAGTGTGCGGCAGATTGGCTCAGTGGTTAAAGCACCAGATTCCGAAGCAGACATGCCAAAGTTAGAGCCCTGTCTGCGGCAAATTCAGGCCAGTTCATGATGAGTTTCCAATAAGGACGAAACCGGTCTATCGGATGAATTGCCTTTTCTACACTGTACAATTCTTAGATTGTACTGACAAAATGTAATTAATTAATGGGCCCAGTGCTTATATCAAGATCACAAACTTAACTATAATAAGCAGGCAATTTGTTTGATCTAATGACTTTGTTTCGTTTTATGGCCTTTCTCATGCTATATCACAAAAATGGCTCAATCCGTTAATAACACAATATTTGGTGCGAATTTCTAAACACTAAACAGTTACCTTAAATACGGGTTATTTCAGAGAATATGGTTTTATTTCAATCTTTAACCAAACTGAACAATTTCCAAATAGCGTGCATGACGGTGACTTTTTCCTTATCAAAAAAGGGGAAATGTTGAACATTTGTTTGCCTCGATTATCATTTGTCTCCGCACAAATAAACATTGAATCGGATTCCTGGCTACATCAAATGAACATGGTTATTTGTCTGTTACCAAGAGTTATAGAAGTACTCCAATAACATGATCTTGGCCAAAACGAATTTCTACCCATATTGCATACCGACAAATGTCCAGAAATGGCGCGACTGGTCGTAGCCCTCATGATTACAAGTCCACATCACGTGTATCAATAAATTCCTTTTAAATTACAACATATACACAAATTAATCTTGTAATTTTTGTTAACATGACGGTTGTGCTTATAATTGTCGTTTAATATCACGGTGCAGTCAAGTGTCCACTGAATATCAGTGTTTTTCAGTGCAGACAGCATAGCTGAGCGATATTTGTTGAAGTAAGCTAATAACATTTTGGAGAACACATGCATTTGGCAGATATAATTATTGCCTTGGTCCACAAGAAATGGACATCTGTCCGCCAAAGTACGGACATTAAATCAAGAACACCGTTTCCGATAGAAACATATTTAGCACTATTCAAATTTCAGCTACTATCTTAGTAATTACGACTGTTATTTATTTGAATACAATCATTGGGAAATTTGACACGTAAAATGAACAAATATAAGACAGAGCTTAGCATGGCTTTTGTAAAATAAACAAAGTCAATTACAGAATGACGAAATTTAATTTCACGTTTTCTTCTACTTCACATTATTTTCTTCTTTTATCATATAATAATAATAATAATATATAATAATGTAATATATAATAATAATAATAATAATAATAATAATTAGTAATATATATAATATATATTAATATATTATATATTATATAATATTATTATTATATATTATATTAATAATAATATATAATTAAACTAATAATCACTTATCATCATCGTTGGCAACAATATTAATAAGAAAAGTAATATAACTTAGCATAAGAATTATAAAGCAACAAATACTACTACTAAATATTAAAATTATTGCATTTAATTAATTTTCGTAACATTATTTGTAGCTGTATTGGTTTAAGAATTAATAGTATTGGCAGTAGTAATTTTCGTATTAGTGTGCTAGCAGCAATAGATTTATAAAAGCAATGCCAGGAAAATGGAGGAGCGAAATGAAATTAAAAGTAACCACCAATTTGGATACGGTTAAACATATGGTGTAAATATTAGAAATTTGTTTAAAATGTTTAACAGAACTAACAGTGACTCCTTTAAACGCTATTGCAAGGTAATATAGTTGACAAGGTGGATTTACAAACACTGATATGCTGTTTTCGTAAACTGAACAGATATTTAGTGCAGAAACAAGCATAGTTACAATTTTACTGTTCCGCCCATAAGCGATTAAACCACAGCTTGTGAATGCACAAAGCTGATATGTTATATGTAACTGCAAGTTGGTTAGATAAAGCTCTTAAGCATCTTGAAATTAGTTAAAATCAGGTGGCTATTCTAGTAACAAAATCGTCTATTACGTTTTAATGATTGCGAATTAGTGCAATGATATAATTTAAAAATATAAGTATTTCAGGCATTCAGATTATTTCTGATATATGATTGCCAGGTAAAAATGATACGTAAAATTAGCTGATCGGCGCCAAGAAACCTAAAAATACATATAGAAGACAAAATTTTAAATTTAGTTCAATCCGAGTAACAGCTATTTTTGCCGACTGGTTAAAATGGAATTCTTGTTTGTATTATTTCAGCACACTTAATCTGAATGACTGTAGCCGTCACATACGCAGTCAAGGTTTGCCAGATGTTCAGGACTGAACTCTGAATCAGGAAAAGCTTTTAATAATGGTTAGGCATTTAATGGTGTTCCGCGTTGTCGGTTTTGGCTTTAACCAAAATTTGTCTGATCTCGCTTGTTAATAGTCACAAGCACACGTGGTCATCATGATATTAGATTGTAGGTAACATTTGTAATCGTGGTTTACGCTTCTTCCAGGCAAAAACGCGGCCTTGTTATGTTTTTCTGACGTGTTGTGCATCTTTTTTGCCACTGTTATGATGGACCTACTTTTAGACGTAGATGATACAACCAGACAACGCAGCCGTCTGGAATATTCAGTAACTTTTCAATTTAATAAACTATTAAGTGAGATATTGAACACCGTTTAATTTGACCTTTGCCGTATATCTATGGACGATTTCGTTTAATGACACCACATGTTTTATTTCGATTATTGCTAATGGCATTTATGATTACAACAAGCACATTTGAAGAGTTATTTTAGTTACTATCTCCATTATTACAGCATGCCATGGTACACGAGTAAAAAATGGTAATACCAGAGAACGCCAGGCCCTCGTGTAGTACTTGATTCAAGTCACCTGCTATGCAATTGCGTAAACTTTGGCTAAAGATATTTATTAATCCCATGTGAACACTGCTGTTACCTTATTGAGCATTGTACAGGCATGCTGGAGGTAGTTCAACGCGTTGCTAACGCCCGTCCTGGAATAAATAATTAAACGAATAAAAGTTAAAGTAATTTCAAACTCGGAAATATTGTGAACCAGTGTAATGTCAAACCAAGCCAGAAATTTATTCAGTCTTGTAAGTGTGTGAGAAGTCTATTCATCGCAGGTAACAGAAAACAATATTTGTTTCTAGAGCAGTTGAAAAAAACTTATTTGTAAAGCTTCTTTGTTAAGAAACTAGATTTTTCATCCGTGTTATTAATTAAAGATCCGATTCTGTTTAAAAATGACATGTTCCCAATAAAGACGAAGCCGGTCTATTGAATGAATTACGTCATCTAAACTACAATGCTTATTTTATACTGGCAAATGTATGCAGATAATAAGCCAGGTGCATAAAAGTTGTTGTTATCACCGCCCGTTTAATTATATAAATTTTCAATGTCTGTTAAAATCTGTTTCACAAATTATGTTCGAAATAATTTAGAACCAGAATGTGTGAATTCTTGTATTAATTTTGCATCGCATTTGATTTAACTTGGCTGTATATAACTAAACCTTTATATTGAATTTTTCTTGTTATATAACATAAAATTGATTTATGCTATTGTTACAAGAAAACCTCAACGAGTATTTAACTCAAAAAATTCTTATTCTTTTTTACGTTTAGGTTGCGACAAGCGATATTTCAAAAACAGCCATTTGAATGCCCACGTTCGTGTTCATACTGGTAAGTAATTTTCTCTTTGCCAGTTAGGGCTGAATTAGCAGACTTCCAATAGCATTCGAAGAAGTCATCAACTGATATTGTGTGTCGAACACTGCTATTTTTCAAATATCGGCCGTTGAGTTGCGCCTCATGTGATATATCTATGCTCTTTTCTTACGTAACTGCTAGATGGAACGTCTTGCTGCTTCATATAGAATTTGTGCTATACCACCGGTTTACTTTTATAAATTTTCATCCTGCCTATGGTTTGTGCTTTATTGGATATGACCGTAAAAACATACTCAAGTATTTTTACTGTCATTGAGTCAAATGTTATTGCGAATAAAGGCAATACTTGCTATGGATAATTTAAAGGCTAACTGCCTAGAACACATTTCGGCAATAATCCGTTTGATGCTCATTTCCAAGCACGCGTTGTGTTCAGCATCGGGATGGTTCAGTGCTGATACGTCCCGTCACTCGGAAAGTTTTTACTGTCCAAATCTCGTCTTGTGATTAGTGTACTGATTATTATTAGATTTCTAGAGGTACTGGAATTACGGTACCGTAACGTCATATGATCGAGATCAGGTTGAACTTCATTTCCGGTGGTTAGCACGAATGGTGTGGAAGCCTTCGGAAGACGGGACGAATCAGAACCCAGCCAACCTGAAGCCGAAAACGGCGCGTTCATGCAAAATAGGGATCAACCGGATCATTACGGAACTATGACTGCTAATAAAAGAACCAAAAAAGAAAATCGTGGATACGGTAAATGACCATGAAAGCCGGAAGTCTGTCAATCTGTCTAAGTGGCATTTTTTATATCATGCGATCGATTAAACGATTGTATTCAAATAAGCGTTATCACCCGTGGAGCACATAAATGAACTTGTGTTTAGATGTAAATTGTCTGCTACACACGTCCAATATTTATACAGAGCTTTGCAAAAAAGAATAACTTAGCCACCAATGCGTCATATACATGTATGGGCTTATGAAATGTTTAAGCTGAATTCAACACTGTTTGTTTCATTCGTCTTAAACAAATAAAAATAAAATTCCACTTGTTAAATTCTTTTCTGATGCGTAAATAACAACTTATGTCGCGAAATTCCAGAAATTTCACATAACAACACCACAAAATTCAATATATTGACACTTTCTCCATCTCATGGTGATACTTTGAAGTAGACCTAAAGTCACTATAATTAGAGGTTTGCACCACTTGCTCATTAATCAATACATTTTATGAATCTAAGCTATCGTGATTGTTTATGTTATTTAATTTGAAACAGCTGATTGAATTTTGTAAATTTTCGCAAAAATCCACAACCGAAGAATACACACTTGAATCTCTCTCTCTCTCATATATATATATATATATATATATATATATATATATATATACCATATATATATCATATATATCATATCATATCATATCGTAGAATCTAATGTGCCGGTTCCATGTACCGACTCAGTAAACAGTATCGAAATCAGGTACTGACACAAAAACGTTAGTGTTGGTTCATTTTACAGTCTCGACATATATTTTATATTTGGAGAGTTTGTTTTGAAGTTGCATTGTTGAAGAGATTGTATGAAGTTAATTCTAACACCGCTGGTTTACACATTCATATATTAAATTTTACCGTCAAATTGTCACAAATTTCTCACCCAAATATAATTCAGGTGTGGGATGTAATACCGGCTCCTACTGATGAGGCGCCAGTAAGCACGAAACTAATGTACATATGAGATAATACCTTAAGTTCACGCTGTCTTTGACTTATCCTTCTGGTCTTATTTGAACTAATTTGTTACTAACTGCGCAACATCTAATACACAATTGCATATATATATATATATATATATATATATATATATATATATATATATATATATATATATATATATATATATATAGATAGATCCGAAGGACACAGTATCTAAGTCTATGTCTGATAATCGAAAAATCATTAATTTTCTTCGCGCCAGCGGTTCTTGTTACCATTGGATCGTTTTCCAGCATTGTTGAAACTTTGCTTGAATGTTTAAACCTGAAACGTACATTTGCCAGATTAAATAGAATTCAAATGCTATGGGGCCATTTGTTATTGATGTTTTGATTATTAACTTAGTGTCAGGTTAGTTAATTGCTTTGATGAATTTATTGCTCTGCGTGTCTATTGCTATTAACGTTGTCCTAGCAACTCGACCAAATGCCATTCTGGTTTATTTATAGTTAAATAAAGTCACCGAAGGACTTGCTCTGGTAATGATTGAACAGTTATGCAATAATATTGACATCGTATTAACTAGACAATTTAGAATAATTTATTGAAATAGTGCAATGGGCAACACAAAACACGCGTAGGGTTGCAATGTTTGAAAAATGAATCGAACTTTGACACTTGTTTTATGACTCAATTCTACTTTGCATTGAGGTCTTAAGAAGATGCAAATAGTTACAGTTGTTAGGGCTGTGTTCGCATACCCGAATATGTGCCTGTGTGTTTGTGTGTGTGTTTATATGTGCCGGTTATGCTATCACTTATCATGCGACGCTAGCCACAAAATTGTTGAATTTATTTATGTGGTAAGTTATGCTCACTTAGGTGCATCATTCATTTTGAGCCGAGAGCCGGATTAGCCATAATATATCCTTGTGTGTTTTGGATTCTATAAGCTACAGCCAAATATTTATGTAGAAAAGGCAATTCATCCAGTAGACCGGTTTCGTCCTTATTGGGAACTCATCAGGTACTGGCCAGAATTTGCCGCGAACAGGACTCGAACCTGGGCACGTCTGCTTCGGAATCTTGTGCTCTAACCACTGAGCCATCCTGCCGCAAGTAATTAATGGGTCAGGTTTTTATATCAAGACCTCAACCTTGATTATAATAATTGTTATGGTCATCCGCGCAACCGATGTTCGTTTAAATATTATTGTGGTATATCGTCTTGAGTTATAGGCTAAATTATCATTTAATTTTTAATTTACATAAAGTTTGCGATCTTGATATAAATATAAATATATAAAAATTTTCAATATAAACTTAGCCTTGCATAATGTGGAAAAGACAATTATTGACCTATCTGAACTACTACGTTGCTAGGTGCGTAAAACCTAATACACATTTCATACATCAGATCGGTTTAGTCCTTGTTGTCAACTCTTCACGTTCTGTGCAGAATAAATAATGGTTATTAACGTGTGCGCAACCAATGATCGTTTACTTATACAATTGTTCAATTCAATACCACTTCCTTAGGTGGCGTGATTTCTATTCTATAATGACAGTTCGAGGATGACTTGTGGGAACATAATGCCTAAAGAGATAAATTGCAGGCTCCTACTGGAGGAAAGGATAAAAAAATAATATGTAGCATGTGATTGGGTGCCTCAGTGGAAGGAGTCCCCGACTTCGTAGCAGACGTTCGCAGATTCGAGCCCTGCTCGCAAGAAAACTCTGGACAGTTCTTGAAGAGTTCCTAATATGGACGAAAACGGTCTACTGGATGAATTTCCCCTGCTATTTCGTACAATGCTTAGTTTATATGGTCAAATTTATGTTTGTAATCAATATTGCAACTTTGATTTTAATAATATTTATTGCCTCCCGCACAATCATTGTTCGTTTAATTTACTATTTCTTGTTAGGTAAACTATGAACATATTTCCATAAAATATTTAGGACCCACATAAGCATAAACCAAGATTAACGGCCGTCACAAATAGGCCTCAACTGAAAACTCGGAATAAGGCCGGTTCTTTGCGAGACATTCCGAGGAACCGTGATACGAAGGTGAGATATTTGCTGCAAAAATAATCAGATAAAACAAAAACAAGCCAACTAAGAAGTCACTAATTTACACGGGTGGTGCTATCTTAAAAAAATGTATAATTAAACGACCATTGGTTGCGCGGGTGGTGATAACAAGTATTATACTCAAGGTTGCGTCCCTGATACAAGCACGTGACCCATTAATTACTTACATATGTCAGTATAAACTAAGAATTGTTTAGTGGCCAGTACCTGACATATTTAAGCAATTAATGGGTTAGGTGCTTATATCAAGACCGCAAACTTGATAATAATAATCTTAAACAATGATTGGTCTATATTGACAACTCTGATTTGAATGTCTGTCTAAGCTCCAACTTAATGGATAACGAATCAAGTGGTATAACACGCATTTGTCAGTGATGTTATTTGAAGTTAATTTAAATATCATGACTGTTTGAAATTACATGTTGTACCACATAATGTTTATGAAATAAATGAGCACCGTTTTTCGTTCACTTTTTGTATCGTCAACCAGCATGGATTTTATTCTCTCAGTCAAAATTTACCTTCAAATTTTGTCTTCATGATTAAATTTACTAATATATAATTATATTTCTGAATATGCAGGTGAGAAACCGTTCCGATGTAACTACGTTTTCTGCCGAGAAGATGGCCAACCAACAGGAGAAGTTTGTAACCTTTTTTTCTCCCGCTCCGACGAGTTGACCAGACATAGGCGTCGACACGAAAATTTGCGTCCTTTTGGCTGTCCATACTGCAAGAAAACTTTCCTCAGATCGGATCATCGAACTAACCATGTCAAACGCCATTTAAAGGTGGAAATAACACGAGGACAAAGAATAGCTCCAGTTCATGCAACTGGATATACCGGTCTCAACGGTCAAACAGACGTAGCAATTACTGAGAATATTCCGTCTGATAGCCAATTTAGACGAGTTATCAAAAGAAGAAACACAACAAAAAGCGAAGTTTCTCAGGTAGGACAAGCTATCCATCCGTCATTTGCATCCAATTGTGACGCCAAAACTCTCAATTTACCACAGATCTTAACGGACAGTAACTGCGAGACAAAAAACTGGCAACAAGCACCTGAGCATGCTCATAATCAATTGGATCATTACATTTTAAATAGCGAGTATACAAGTCGGCAGTACACCCCCGCCAGCGATGCGTCTTCCTATGTTTTTGGACAAATCAAATTAGACAGACCTAATTATAGACCAACAGAATGCTCAATCCTATCGGAAGAAAATCAAATCATTGCTAAGCAGAGTCCGTCTACAAGTTATCAAATGACAAATTTTAATGGCAGTATGTGTACTGGTATTGGCCACAGTAGTCACATTTATCCATATTAGTAGCATCGACGCTCTTTTCTATCTAGTATAACATTATCAAAGTTTTGATTGTACACCAGAGTATCCAACACACCTAAATGCGCCATAACGTTTATGTATTGATTTGCCCATCACCTATCTTAATGAACCATTACCGTATCTCAATTTATTCAGAACCGCTAATATTGTCAGTTCCGTTTAGTTTGTTTCCGCATGATCAATAGTCAATACAAAACTAGTTAATATCAACAAAATTTGTGAAACATTATCCATTTATCCCAGTTCATTTGTAACTGGTGTCCTTTCATTTTAACTAATTACCTTTCTCACTTGTCATGAATATTGCATTTTTTTATTTTAAATTGTCCTCATTCGCTCAATCAATGCTGTCATTTTTATAGATTTATTAAAATGATTTTTTTAAACATAAATCTTGTTTTCATTGGTATTTAAGACGAATGCTGAAATTGGGTTCTTTTGTGAGTAAAAATTTGAAGGGAAAATGCTCTATTCTATATTAGTCTAAATTTTTAACTAAAACTGCCGTTCGAAATCTATCGAATTAAGAATTAAAATATTTTGTTTAAATAATTATGATCATTATCTTTCAATTAAAAATTGATTGAAGTGGATGAAATGCAAGGCAGAAAACAGTTTACTTAAAATGCGATTTTTCAATTGTTGGTATTATGACGGAAAACTCGGAATAGCGTAAAGTTCAGACATAAAAATTCTATCCATTGGCATCAGGTTAGTTCGGAGAGTCTATAACGAATACGGAGGATATGCCTCTCCTCTCCAAAAATGAAAAAAATGTGTAAATAGTTAATTGTGAAAATCATATGAAATCTTTTTAGCACTATTTCAATTTATAAAAGGTAAATTTCCTTTTATTAAAATCATAGTTGCGAAATTAATATCATCATTAATCAGATTATATATATATTAGGTATTTGTGACTCTAACAGCTGAGCCATCCTGATACAACCGATACAAAATTCTCGGTTATATACTAACAAATGACTAACCACCACAAATCTGTCATCAAGGAACTGCGTTGAGTAATTATGCAGTTAAAAGGTCATTGGTGGCGCGCGTGGTAATAAAATTAATTTATTTTGAAATGCGAGCTTTAATAAAATTCATTGTACCCTTTTTATGTGCAAAAACAAAAAGAAATTTTATCAGATATAAGAAAATTTTCTTTCGTATGGTCTTCTCAAATATCTACTCATGAACATATCTTTATATATAAATTGGAAAGCAAAACAAGATAGAAATACGTGAACAAAGCGAGTGTGAAAAATAGAAACGCACGCAATTTGATTGGTTTCTATTTTTCACACTCGCTTTGTTCACGTATTTCTATCTTGTTTTGCTTTCCAATTTATATATAAAGATATGTTCATGAGTAGATATTTGAGAAGACCATGCGAAAGAAAATTTTCTTATATCTGATAAAATTTCTTTGTTTTTGCACATAAAAAGGGTACAATGAAAATTAATTTAAATCAAGGTTGGTATCTTGAAATAAACACTAATTACATTATATTTATTTTAATACGTTACGCAACGCTTAGATTATCTAAGAAATTTAAGAATGAATATACATATATATATATATCTATATATATATATATATATATAATAGTTATATATATTTTTGACAAGTGGTGCGCTATGATTAAAGGATCTTCCATACGTATACGAATTTCCAATGTCATGGTTTTGGTACCGTTAGCAGCATTGGTCTATAGTGTTAATTTTTTTCAAGATAAACTGCAAATGATTTTATTTGAAATTGAGTAAACTTATAATTTGAAGTGCCTGAATAAAGGATATTGGATTATGTAATTGCTCCACATTTCTTCATTAAATATATAGTAAATTTTGGACGTACAACCACGATTATATATATATATAACATGATAACACACAAAAAAGTTCAGTAATCACGCAAAAATCAAGCAAAAAAGAGTACAGCGCACAAGGTAAACTTCGATTCAAGCGGGTAACACGTGGGAATGAGCTAGAGATTCTCTCGAATGATGCTCGACCCTGCGCGCCAACTAGCCGGACGCTCCAGAGACACGGCTCGTATCTCGGATTTGGGCTCGTATCTTGAACGCAAATACGTGTATATAAAAAAACACGTATGTTAGGCTGCTCGTATGTCGAGGTGCCACTGTAATTACAATTTAAAATCTCATTTTTAGTACTTAATTCACGTGAAGGCATGGACCAACTGCATCAAATATTTTGACTAAAATATTTTCTCACATTTGTGTACAGCTACCTATAGCATATCGCCGCCATTACCACAAATTACAATAAAACTGAACATTATCAATTTATTTGCGTGGGTGCTGATACAAATTAATTAAATTAAGGTCGTGATCTTAATATAAGCACCAATCTCATTGTAGATACATTTTCAAGAATAAAGTAAACAATTTATTTTGTAGAAAAGGCAATACAACCAGTAAATTGGTTTCTTTCTTATTTGGAACTTTCAAAGTACTATAAAAATTATGTGCAATGGACAGTGATCGAACCTTGGCTTGTCTGTTTCTCTTACTAATGAACCTCCCTGTCACATACAACACAATTTTCAAGGCGAATTGTAATTTCTACATTATATAATGCTTAATTTAGGCTGACAGTTGAATGCATATACGGAGACAAGTCTTTATACCAAGATCGCAAATTTGATCTAAAAATGTGTCATCACCGACCTTGTAATCAAGGTTCATTTATCTAAAAATATTCAATTCAATACCACTTCCCCAGGTCACATGTTGCTTCCTCCATAATGAAAGATTGGGGATGCTCAGTTGAAACTTTAGATCTAAATGGATGTCATATAGGCTCCACCTAAAGGAAAGGCTAATCAAGAAACATTAGTTATTTTATAACTGAAAATTACATGTGGTGTGTGGCAGTTAAATACTGTTTGTTGCGGAGAACTAATACATATGCAAGTATGTATTGGGTGTTGCGAACCTAGTAACAAATTGACCAGAAGGATAAACCAAAGACAGCATGAACGGAAAGATTAATTTCATGCACATTCATTTCGTGCTTACCGGCGAATCATCAATAGGAGCCGGTATTACGCCCTTTAACCACCATATATTTGGGTGAGGAATGTGGAATAATAGGACGGTACAATCTCCTAGACGAATGTGTAAACCTGCGGTAGAGTAGCTAACATTATATAAAGTTTCGACAATGCGACTTCAACGCTAACTGACTCTATATAATATATATATACCGAGTCTGTAAAGGATATTAACACTATGGCTATTGTGTTAGTAACCGATACCAACATTGTAGTACCGAAGATGTACGTGGTACTAACACTATGGTTTCCGAGTCTGTATTAGTACCTAAATGATAGATATCAATGTATGCTATAGTACACCGACATTGAGAATTACAACTTTTTCTGAACACCTGTTACTCCAGTAAATCCAAACACTCTGGCTTTGATCGATATCAGATAATGAAGCAGACGTGCCCCAGTTTCGATTCTTTTTTGCGGCAAATTATGGTCAATACGTGATGATCTCCCAATAAGGAAAAAACCGGTCTATTGAATGAATTGTATTTTCTACACTAATCATCAATATTTCGGAATTCACATTTTTCTTCAGTTAATTCAAGATTGAACAACAAATGTATTTGCAAAATATATATTTACAGTAAGGTTTGAGAGCTTGATATAAACACCAATCTCATTTTTTAATTTTTTGAAATTTGATTGCGAAGTGCCAGCTTCATATTTTCCAATGCCGCGTTTTGCGTACGCGGGTAGTAGCTTTGCACGGACAGTTTCACAAAGATCCGATTGATCACAATTTCCAATTTTGTTTTGTCTTCGATCGGGCTGGGTGCGTATTCGTCCCAATGGAAATGCGGTGGTTCTATCACATCTTTGTTTACTAGCAACGTTTTGGAACGTAAATCCCCTTTCCATCTTCAAGCCAATTTGTCAACTTATATACACAGCACAATACTCACAGCACAATAAACAAAGATGTGATAGAACCGCATTTTCATTTTATATTTGTCAGAATAAAATAAACAACGTATAAAGTATCAAAGGCCATTCATCCAGTAATACGTCCAGAATTTTGCGAAGGACAGGAATTGAAAGAGAATAGATGCTACTTATGCTTCTCCATCGATCAAGTTTATTTCATTTACTGGTGATATTTATCGTTGGGTATATTTGGTGCTCGTCTATCTATAGAATCGTCAGTAATTCATATTAGGTCAGCCAGTCATAAGTACAAATGAAGCCGATTTAGCTAATTTTTTTCAAATGTTTTGTTACGGCTATATTTCAAAAGTTGAACCGATAGACATGAAGTACACTCCTAAGAAATTTGGAAAACTTGTAGTTAATAATTTGGACGGTGAACAATATCTTTAGCAGCACAAAAACAATCAGTTAATCTAGTAATTAATATATACTTTCTTATGATGCACTAATATATATGAAATTGTATATACATACCCGGTAGAAAATTAGTTCAAATACGACCACAAGTATATGCTTATTGGTGACTTGTCAGTAGAAGCCGGCATTATGCCCTATATTCACCACATAATTGGTCAAGTAATGTGCATTCTCCTATACGAATGTGAATTCAAACAGTAATGGAGTTGACGTCATATAAATTAGATTTTAAAGTCAGTTAGCTATGTATAACACATACCAAGCCTGTAAAGGTTACCAATACATTGGTTTGTGAGATACCGAGTCTACATATAATGCCAAAACGACAGTATTTTATAAAGACAAAATATAACTAAAATTGAGAATTAGAACCAATTCTGAACAATATTTACTCCAGAAAATCCATACAATTTAGCCTTGTTCGACATCAATAATCACAGTTCGTGGTAATCTTCATATAGTTCAATTAAATAAATTATAGTTTCATATGTTTTGTTATGGAGAATTAGTTTATTTGCAATTTTTTGCAAGTTTACGTGAACCTAGTTATATATTAGCTCAAATAGGACCAAAAATATTTACTAAATGCAGCATGATCAAAGGCATAATCTTATGCAGACATGCGTTTCGTGTTTACTTGCAACTCATCAGTACGAGACGGCATAAAGATCTTTACACACTCTACATTTTATCGATAAATTTTTAACAGTTTGACGGAACACCCTCCATTATTCAAGGTGTAATGGAGTTCACTTCATACAAAACTTCGACAATTCGACTTTAAAGCATACTCATATTCCTTATATACCGACCTGTTCAATTATAAGAACTATATGGTTTTCAATACTCCGATCCTGTTCAATGAATCAATAAAGTGGCCTGCGAGATGAAATTCCTTTAAAAAGATGAGAATTACAACTGAGTAGGATTACTTGTTACTCTAGAAAATCCATAAAATTGACCTCGGTTGACACAACTTACCACAAATATGCATTAGATGTTGCGAACCTAGTCACAAATTAGTTCAGATGTGACCAGAAGGTTAAACCATACACAGCATGAACGGAAAGTATAATCTCGTGCACATTCGTTTCGTGCTTACTGGCGACTCAACAGTAGGAGCCGGTATTATGCACTTTATCCACTAGATATCTGGATGAGGAATGTGGGAATATAGGATGGTACATATTACCAACACATTGGACTTTATAGTGTGCTAAATTTCACAAAAATATAGTGAGTTAGCTTTGAAGTCGCATTGTCGAAGACTTTATACGAAATTAGCTCTACCACTACAGATTTACACATTCCTCACCCAAATATTTACTGGGTAAAGGGTGTAATACCGCCAGGAGATTATGCTTTCTATTCATGTTGTCTTTTGTTTATCCTTATGATCATATGTGAACTAATTTTCTACTAGGTGCGCAACACATAATACATTATTGCATATATATATATATATTTATTTATATATATATATATATATATATATATATATATATATATATATTAAATATTGAATATTTGTTGCGTAGTGCTGTCCTTCTTGTTGTAGATTTGACCGCATTTTTCTTGTGCAGGACAACTGATGGCACATTCTCAGGTCGGTAAAATCTTGAATGTTGTACATTTTCAGATGCTCTGAATATTGGCCTTGATTGATGGGGTCTTACTTGTCCCTTCTTTTCTAAGCCTTGCTTTAGTTGATTGTCTGAAGATGACGATGGACACCTTATTTCCAGTCTCATCTTCATGGTTGACACAATACGCACAGGAATAAAACATAACTTGTGGCAAATATGGTATCCTCATTCAAGACAGATATTTATTTTAATTCAAAAAGTATTTTTTATTTAATTAAACGAACATTGGTTGCGCGGGTGGTGATAACAATTATTATAATCAAGGTTGCGGTCTTGATATAAACACCTGACCCATTAATTACTTACATATGTCAGTATAAACTAAGAATTGTATAATGTAGAAAAGGCAATTCATCCAGTAGACCGGTTTCGTCCTTATTGGGAACTCATCAAGTACTGGCCAGAATTTGCCGCGGACAGGATACGAACCTGGGCACGTCTGCTTCGGAATCTGGTGCTCTAACCACTGAGCTATCCTGCCGCACACTACACTACACACAATTTTCAGTTATATACTAACTAATGTAACTTGGTTAGTCAATTTTTCCTTTAGGTGGAGCTCATATGGCATCCATTTAGACCCAAAGTTCCAACTAACCATGCCCAATCTGTCATTACTGAACAGACACCACATTACATGGGGAAAGGGTATTGAAATGAACATTTATATTTTTATTGTCTGCCCTAATATCCGGTCTTCATAACTAGTCTCTAATACTCAAATTTATACAAAAACTTAGTTTGCCACAAACAGTATCTAACCACTTACCATCTTTCGTGGTAATCATGACTTCATTCAATTAAATTTAAAAAATTTATTGCAGAGAGCCTATAAATTCAATTGTGCTTTTAACTGCGCACCTTAAACAGATATGGTCAAATGCAAAACGATGTACATGTCATATTCAACTTTTACAAATAATATAATCTCTTTTAAATGTGCATTTCATGCTAACTGGTGTCTCAGCAATAGGTACTAAACCTATCATGAAATGAAGGATGCAAGATGTCGCAATTTGCATCAGGGTGCATTCATTCATAATGAAAACTAATTTCAGATTATACATATATATATATATATATATATATATATATATATATATATATATATATATATATATATATCCCATCGTTTTATTAGACGCACAGCAGAATAAGGCAACTAAATAATCATTGATTGCGCGCAGTTAATCAAATCATGGTTTCGAAGTTGATATAGACATCGTTTGCCAGTATAACCTACAATTTATATAATATAGCAACGTAGATCAGTTCATCCTTATTGGGAAATCTTCAAGTATTGTACAGAATTTTGCCCCGGGTAGTTTGGGACTATATTTTTGCGTTGCCGTGCCGAACACTACACAATTTCCTGTTATATAAAAACTAATGTTTTTTTTTCTGTTAGGCTTAGGACCTAAAGTTCAATTAGCCAACCAAATCATAAATCCCACTAATTGCGAAGTTGTATTGAATTGAGGATCTATAGAATTAAACAATTATTAAAATCAAAGATGCGAGCTTGAAATAAACACCAAACCTATTTTATATGAACTTGTCTACTAAATCAAATTAGTTCAAATATGACCAGACAGATAAACCAAAGACAGTATGAACGAAAGTATAATCTCGTGCACATTCGTTTCGTGCTTACCATGTAAGTATGTATTAGGTTTTGCGAACATAGTAACAAATTATTTCAGTTATGACCAGAAGGATAAACCAAAGGCAGCATGAACGGAAAGTATAATCTCATGCACATTCGTTTCGTGCTTACTGGCGACTCATCAGTAGGAGCCGGTATTACGCTCTTTAACCACTATATATTTGGTATAAGAATTTGGAATAATAGGACGGTACAATCTCCTAGACTAATGTGTCAACCTGTAATAGTGAAGCTAACATCATCTAAAGTCAACGACAATGCGACTTCAATGCTAACTCACACTATATAATATATATACCAAGTCTGTAAAGGATACTAACACTATAGCCATTGTGTTAGTAACTGATACCTTTTTTTGAAATCGATGAGTACCGGATACTAACACTATGGTTTCCGAGTCGGATATAAATTTATGCTAAAGTTCACCCAAATTGAGAATTACAACAATTCTTTAAATCAAGTTTGCGAGCTTGAAGTAAACACCAATCCCATTGTATTTAACCAGTCGTCGAACAACATAACAAAACTACCGCCAGCCGCAACGCACTGGCGCGTTTCGACCTTCCATGATCATCATCAGAGTACGACGGCAAACTGACTATCGAGGATCAAACCGCACTGAATATATATGGAAATCAAATTTAGATATGCGGCTCTCACCTCTAGCAGTCTTGCATACATTGAACTTGACTGGAAATGTCGGCTGCACAATTTCTATGCGGTCACGAACATTAACTGTTTGCAGCTTTCGCCACATATACATATATAGGCAATACAATTTAAACAATAATTGATTGTGCGGGTGGTGGTAAGAATGCTTTAAATCAAGTTTGCGAGCTTGAAGTAAACACCAATCCCATTGTATTTAACCAGTCGTCGAACAATATAACAAAGCTACTGCCAGCCGCAACGCACTGACGCGTTTCGACCTTCCATGATCATCATCAGAGTACGACGGCAAACTAACTATCGAGGATCAAACCGCATTGAATATATATGTAAATCAAATTTAGATATGCGGCTCTCACCTCTAGCAGTCTTGCATACATTGAAGTTGACTGGAAATGTCGGCTGCACAATTTCTATGCAGTCACGAACATTAACTGTTTGTAGCTTTCGCCACATATACATATATAGGCAATACAATTTAACAAAAATTGTTTGCGCGGTCGTTTTGTTATGCTTTTCGACGACTAGTTAAATACAATGGGATTGGTGTTTACTTCAAGCTCGCATATTTGATTTAAAGAATTGTTACCACCACCCGCGCAAACAATTATTGTTAAATTACAACAATTTCCGAACACCTGTTACTCCAGTTAAACCATACACTCTGGCCTTCATCGATATAAGTTATCACATTTCGCGGTAAGCATGACATCATTCAATTCAATATATTACAGTTAAATACTGTTTGTTGCGAAGAATTAATATATATGCAAGTATATATTAGGTTTTGCGAACCTAGAAACAAATTAGTTCAGTTATGACCAGAAGGATAAACCAAAGGCGGCATGAACGGAAAGTATAATCTCATGCTTACCATGTTGATAACCCGTGCACGATAAAATACTATCGATTGAGATTCAAACCTTAATGCAAATTTATGGTATGCAAAATCATTAACAAGACTCTCAATCCTAGTGAACTGAAAATAGAAGTTGCACAATTTCAATTTATTTGTGAATATGACATTATCTCGGCTGCACCCACATTTTGAACAATTTGAACAGTCAAGAAATCATTGAATGCGTGAGTGGTAAAATTGTGAGTCGAAGTCCAGATTTCAAGCATGCGGTAACTACCAATCCGACTATAAATAACCAGTAGCATAACGTAGCTAAGCTGTCGTCTGACGCGCGTGCTGCCCCTTTTCCGCCCATCCATGTTCATTATCTGTGCGTATTGTGTCAACCCTGAAGACGAGACTGGAAGTTAGTTCTCGAAAATTAGGAAAAAGAACAATGGAAAATCTTGTTCCAACGTCATTTACAGACAATCAACTGATGGAAGGCTCAAAAAAGAAGGAACAAATGAGAACCCATCAATCGAGGCCAATAATCAGAGCACCTGAAAATGGTCAAAATTCAAGATTTTACCGACCTAGGAGTGCTATCAATTGTCCCGCACAAGAACAATGCGGTCAAATCCACAACAAGAAGGACAGCACTGCGCAAAGAGATTCAACATTTAAATATGGATCTATTATCCGTAATAGTCTATTTACAGAAAATTTTCGACCATACCGTTTCTATTCATTAACGTACATTAAATTTACATGGCTTACTTTCCCTAAAAATAAGTTACACTCTTAAGCAATCACTGATTGTGAATATGGTGATAAAGACACCATGCAATCGAGTTTGCAAAACTCCAATTACATTTCATTAAAGTAGTCACACAACAGAGTTTAATTAACACCATTCGCGTAAGGTGACGCCTCTCTGTCATTTATAGCCAGCATCACAGAACACTGGTAAACTAATTAACAAAGATGAAATCGTGATAAATAAAAAAATGTGTAAAATCGTATTTGCGGCATTTCGCTCGAGTATTCTATAATATCTTGCGCTTGACTGTCCTCAATTTTCATGGCGATGAACGTTTGATTTAGAGGTACAATCTTAATCCGAAGCATGTTGAATTCGACCACGTATTTCACCATATCTGAACGGTATTTTTTATAAAAAATACTTTTCACTTCTCCATGTCGCGTTCCAAACAACGTAGCTACGAATAGAGTCGCATGTCAGGTGGTAATAAATAATTCGGCATTATTTGATTCTCTCATTACCATGCGGATTTGATGATGATTTTAAAATTTTAGATCACGTTGAAGATCAGTTTTGCAATTTATGCAATCTATCTGGAAGCGGAGTGACAGAGATTCTCGTAAACATCGCCAAAAGAGAAAAAACAATCCCAGACTGTCTTTGACGCTTACCTGGTCTTTGCTTAGCGAAACAAGGTGTTTGCATCCATTTTGCGCACAGCAAAAGACAGGTAATTAACCTACTCCTTGTCGCGCAACAAGTTTCGTTTTAAGCTATATCACTTACTAAAGTTCCATGATTGTATTTGAAGTAAATTACCGACTACCTGATGTTTCAGCGATTCACGCTCATCTAGTAGCTCTGGCTACTACTTTCGTGCAGCCTAACAAGGATGAAACCACGGTCTAGTGAGCACAATGCGTTTGAGGCATGCGTCGTTTGAACATCGGTTGTATTCATTATGCTTCTTTTGAAATCCATTTATTCAGAATTCATTTCATCTACGCGATAATGCAGACAAATTTTACACCACTTATGTATGGTCTTTCGAAAAATTTTTACATTAATTCTGATGTAACATTGCAGATCTTCTTGGGATTAGTAGTCGTCCCCTAATAAAAAAATCGTCAAATAATATATTATTAGTTCTTTACGCATAAATTTGGATCTTCGTGACTGTAAACAGTTCATTTTAAAGTTATGCATAATCTGTACGTAAACTTATACTAATTTACATTAGAAATATAATACCACGTGCTCCGTTTACCAGTTAGCCATAATAACATATTTAGTCGATGAATAAACGCTTCTACTAAAAAGCATATTTCAACTAGCCCCCTCTCCTAACTCCACTTTTCGATAATCCTCTACGCAGCTGATCAATCACAATATAGCACCTGATGCTTTATTGTTGGTGGATTAGTAATGATCAGCAAACCCTCATTAGAATGCATTTATTTCAATTGTAACACATGAAAATACCAGCGAGGCAAAATTTCTAACTTTGTTGAATATATATATATATATATATATATATATATATATATATATATATATATATATATATATGCAAATAAGGCCGAAAAATCACTTGGATTAAATTTCATTTGCTCATAAAAGCGAATTACGACTAATTTGACAATATGTTAAAATTGTCTCCTAAATTTTCATTTTAGAATTCTGTGAAAATCGTATTGCAGCCAACCCTAATGCATGGTCCCTTTACGATGAATAAACTGAATCATTTCATTAAATGAAAAATCCATATTTAAAAAGACAGGAAAATGATTGAATTAAACAATCAATGATTGCACGGATGGTGGTAACAATTTTTAAAGCAAGATTGCGAGCTTGAAGTAAAAAACTATTTCTACTACAGCAAAAACTACCGTCAGTCATATAAAGAAATAATTATTCCTTTGAGAGATAGTAGCCTGTTTTATTCGTATCTCGGTTACGAGCTTCACATAAATACAGATACTATTTCATATATACATTTGACAGTAAAAACTGAGCATTATATAATGTGGGAAATAAAATTATGCCAGGGTCGCGCACTGCATAGAATCAAAGATTTGGAAGCTGACGTACCTACTTTCGACCCTATGCAGCTGCAAATTTCTGAATAGTACATGAAGAGTTACCAATAAGGACGAAACCTATCTACTTGATTAATTCACTTTTCTACATAATGCAATATATCGCGTCCAAAATGGCTTCTTTAATAACACTTCGGAGATGAAAATATGCGACAACAAGGTTGCAATATTGATATAAACACCTGACCAATTTAGTACGTACATTTATCAGTAGAAACTAATTATTGAATAATTGAAGACAATTCATCCAGTAGACGAGTTTCGTCCTTATGTGGAACTCATCATGTACTGTCCGCGAACAGGGCTTGCGCTTGGGGAAAATAATCAAAATTATGTGATCTGAATTCAATCAAATCTAACTTCTTCAATTTACATATTGTCTAAACGAATATGGGTTGCGAGGGCGGTAATAAAAAAATATTGTGACCCAGGTTGCGATTTTGACAAAAACATGTGTTGAATTATGTACATAATTTGTCTTTATAAACTAAGCATTGTATAGTCCTAAAAAAGTAATTCATCCTAATTGGCAACTCATCATCACGAATTTGCCGCGAACGGGATTCGAACCTGAGTATGTCTGCTTGGGAATTTGGTGTTCAAATCACTGAGCCGACCTGCAGCAGCGAATTCTTGACAGTACGTGATGAATTCCACAATAAGGAAACAACCACTCTACTGGATGAATTTCCCTTTCACTATACAATACAGAGTTTATACTATCTATCTATCTATCTATCTATCTATCTATCTATCTATCTATCTATCTATCTATCTATCTATCTATCTATCTATCATCTATCTATCTATCTATCTATCTATCTATCTATCTATCTATCTATCTATCTATCTATCATCTGTCTATCTATCTATCTATCTATCTATCTATCTATCTATCTATCTATCTATCTATCTATCTATCTATATAATTATCTATCTATCTATCTATCTATCTATCTATCTATCTATCCATCTATCTATCTATCTATATCTTTATATATTTATATAACAGACAGTCTATCTACCTATACCTCTACTAATCAATCTTTCTATATATCCATATATATATATTTCGATGTATTTTTCTATCTATCCATCCATCTATCTAACTATCTA
>JAQBSW010000150.1:132500-270016 GCA_029291075.1 Eudiplozoon nipponicum
ATTTCGCACATATTACATAAAAATCTTACTGTAGACATGAAAATCTATACAATTTGTTTATTGCGCGAGGCCTACTCCAGCCCACTAAATGTCTGTGCTCACGTAGTTTTTCCAAAGGATTTGGCTTCTTGTTCTTGACAATGAATATACTAATTAGGGCAACACCCCAACGTGTCTAAATTACATAAATGAACGTTAGATGTCGATGACCTTCTTGAAAAACATTGATATTTTGACAAATTCAATACTAAATTATTCCTAATGTCAGAACATTGCGCTGGCATTCGGCTTTTTCATGGGCGCAGAAATATATATCTATAGAACGTTACACGTTTCATTAAATATATTTAGGATTATTGGTTCTAAGAAATTGTTGCAATCGCAAAGTAGACTTATTTTATATATATTTTTTCGGTATAAAATGACCAATATATCGTGTAAAATTTTTTCCAGTATACCGGTTTCGTACATATTCGGACCTCGAAAGTACTGTCCAGAATTTGCCGCGGACAGGGCTCGAACCAGGACACATTTACTACGGAGTCTGGGACTCTGCCCACTGCACCATACTAAACGACATTTTAAGTCAAATATCAATTTTAGTCACAGAATCTGATTCAAACTGGTACGGATTCGATTACAATTTGCCGAAGAAGTCTGGACAGCACTTAAAGTGTTCGCAATAAGAATGAAACCAGTCTACAAGATGCATTTCTTTTGCTAATTTATAAAATGTTTATTTTATGCTGAAAAATTTATATATAATACGATTATGCAAAATTTTACTCGATATAATTTTTTTTTGTGTACATTTTCGATTAAGTACCACTTCCATAAGTAGCCTGTTGTCTGTTCTAAAAATGACAGATTTAATGTAGCCAATCGGAACTTAACCTCATACGAAGTGCCACTTCGGCTTCACTCGAAGGAGAGACTAACCAAAAGCGTTATTTAGCACCAAACTGTAAAATGTATAATGTGCGGCACAGATGGCCGGGCGGATATAGTGCCAGACTCCGAAGCAAGTATGCTCCGGTTCGAGTTACTTCCGAAAGCAGTATTAGACAATACATAGACAGAGTTTAATAAGAATGAAACCGAACTATCGGATGAATTACCTGATCTGCGTTTTGACTAAACCAGTTAGTTTTCTAGTAGTTTTCTTTCTTTAAAAAAAATATTTCGGCTGACTTTATCGGCATCCTCACCAGTTTAACAAATGATGAGTTTTGATATAAGCACCTGACCCATTGATTACTTACATATGTCAGTATAAACTAAGAATTGTATAGTGTAGAAAAGGCAATTCATCCAGTAGACCGGTTTCGTCCTTATTGGGAACTCATCATGTACTGGCCAGAATTTGCCGCGGACAGGACTCGAACCTGGGCACGTCTGCTTCGGAATCTGGTGCTCTAACCACTGAGCCATCCTGCCGCACACTACACTGCACACAATTTTCAGTTATATACTAACTAATGTAACTTGGTTAGTCTATTTTTCCTTTAGGTGGAGCTCATATGGCATCCATTTAGACCCAAATTTCCAACTAACCATCCCCAATCTGTCATTACTGAACAGACACCACACTACATGGGGAAGTGGTATTGAAATGAACATTTATATAATTAAACGAACATTGGTTGCGCGGGTGGTGATAACAATTATTATAATCAAGGTTGCGGTCTTGATATAAACACCTGACCCATTAATTACTTACATATGTCAGTTTAAACTAAGCATTGGATATCATAGAAAAGGAAATTCATTCTTATTGGGGACTCATCACGTACTGTCCAGAATTTTCCGCGGACAGGGCTCGAACCGTCCTATTATCCCACATTCTTGACCAAAATATATAGTAGTTAAAGGGCCTTATTGAAAGAAATTTTTTCATGAGGATTCAAATAATAAGAGTAAAAAGACACACGCCAAGATGATTATAGATAAATAAAATGAAATATAAATTTGGGTTTACTCCATTTTCATCACATTTCTGACTTGCTCAGAGAATGACCACGGAGCGCTTCCAGTAAGTGGGACTCTCGATAGCTACGCTAAATTGTGCAACTCGTAAATGTGGTGGAATTGATGCGTATATTAAGACCACAAACAAAATGAAAGTAATTTTTTTATCGGTGTTGGGTCATCTAGCTGAATCCTTTGTTGCCTAAAGAAGCGTTTGTACCTGTCTCTGGATATTTTTTCTCAATTATACGTTTTACACCTGAGATTCAGATCATAGTGTTATTTTAAACCTGAAACCAAGAGCACTATCCCCGATATGTGGTTGAATCACGCCTTGAACAAAAATAATGCCGCGTAGCATGCTGCGAAATCTTGTCCCCTGGCAAGGTGAACAACGATTACAATTTACGGTACTGAATGATAGTTATTTATGAATTACGCACGCAATTTTAGCTATGTAGCATATGATCAGTATGAGTCATCACATCGCTCCAAACGTACTTCATGTTTCATCCATTGTTCACGATTACTTTGCAGATCATTCTGGTCCTGTATGAAAAAACAAGTCACTAGGGCACAATCAAATTAGTATATGATTAACTCCTGATCTCGAATTAAATTAACGCACATAACAGTCTGATCTAATCTAATAACAAAACTATGCATGTTTAAGATCCATTGAATGTCAAATTAAATAACTAGCTCCCTGTTGAAGAAGCATAAATTTTTTGTTATTCACTTTTGTCAGGTGTAGATCGAGCAAAGTATTTGCATACAGTTGTATATTACCAAGGTAATTCAACTGATTCGTTTTTATTATCTATTCAGACTGAGTTGAGATCTTAAGCGAGGAAAAAGAAATTATTTTACTGGAATAATGATGACATTTGGCTAATTCTACTAACAATACACAAGTAGCAAAGTCTAGTTATTAAAAATCCGTGCGTAATATTGCATGGCAAAGAATTTTGACGTACGTAAAACATATTTCTATCAACACTCGTGCAATCAATAATTCCGTATGTCGCGCTATAATTTATATTTAACTATTTGTATTACAAAAACTTGAATAAAGTCACTGTCAGGTCTTAAATAGTCTTTAAATCAAGTTTGCGAGTTTGGAGTAAACACTCATTGTATTAAACCAGTCGTCTTACAACATAGCACAACAACAGCTAGTCGCACGCACTGACGCGTTTCGACCTTCCATGATCATCATCATCAGAGTACCACGGAAACTGACTAACTAGAATTAAGCCACATTTCATATAAATGGAAAGCAAACTTAGATATGCGGTTCTCACCTCTAGCAGTCTTGCATACATTGAAGTTGACTGGAAATTTCGGCTGCACAATTTCTATGCAGTCACGAACATTAACTGTTTGCAGCTTTCGCCACATATACATATATAGGCAATACAATTTAAACAATAATTGATTGCGCGGGTGGTGGTAACAATGCTTTAAATCAAGTTTGCGAGCTTGAAGTAAACACCGACCCCATTGTATTTAACCAGTCTTCGAACAACATAACAAAACCACCGCCAGCCGCAACGCACTGACGCGTTTCGAACTTCCATGATCATCATCAGAGTACGTTATGTTGTCTCAAGACTGTAAATACAATGGGGTTGGTGTTTATTTCAAGCCCGCAAACTCATCACATACCAGCTAGAATTTGCTGCGGACAGCTCGAACCTCGACACGTCTGTTTCAGATTCTGGTGCTCTAACCACTGCGCCACCCTGCCTGCGTACAACACCATTATCGAATGCATTAAATGAATTTTAATTGCAATATGTTAACTAAAATTGTAATTAATATGTGGCTTACAGTGAAATACTGTTTGTTGCGAAGAACTAATATATATGCAAGTATGTATTAGGTGTTGCGAACCTAGTAACAAATTAGTTCAGTTGTGACCAGAAGGATAAACCAAAGGCAGCATGAACAGAAAGTATAATCTCAGGCACATTCGTTTCGTGCTTACTGGCGACTCATCAGTAGGAGCACGAAACGAATGTGCATGAGATTATACTTTCCGTTCGTGCTGCCTTTGGTTTATCCTTCTCGTCACAACTGAACTAATTTGTTACTAGGTTAATATGTGGCTTCTCTGAATGTATATGCTCGGAAATATGTATTGAATTAAATTTATGCATTAAAGTTATCAATCAATCTTTCAGACTCGTTAGCAAGAGATAATAGTTGCTCTTAATAGGATAAACTGAACACAATATGTAAATCTAAAACTGTAAATTTTAAATGTATTTTATATATTTATGTTGATTACTGATATATAATAAGGGTTATCTAATAAAACAAAGATAAACTTAATAATAAATGCAAGTTTATAAAACAACCAACTGAAACCGCAGAGCAAAATGTAGAAATTTCTATTTATTTTACTTCTGGAGTAAATGAAAGTCTAACATTACAGTGCATGAGATTATACTTTCCGTTCATGTTGCCTTTGGTTTATCCTTCTGGTCACAACTGAACTTATTTGTTACTAGGTTCGCAAAACCTAATACATACTTGCATATATATTAGCTCTTCGCAACAAACAGTATTGAACTGTAATATATTGAATTGAATGATGTCATGCTTACCGCGAAATGTGATAACTGATATCGATCAAGGCCAGAGTGTATGGATTTACTGGAGTAACAGGTGTTCAGAAATTGTTGTAATTCTCAATTTCGGTGAACCATAGCATAAATTGATATCCATCAGGTTGGTATCATGTACCGACTCGGTAACCATAGTGTTAGTACCATGTACCTTTTCGGTACAATAATGTTGGTATCGGTTAATAACACAATAGCCATAGTGTTAGTATCCTTTACAGACTCGGTATATATATTATATATATATATATATATATATATATATATATATATATATATATATATATATATATATATATATTATAGAGTGAGTTAGCGTTGAAGTCGCATTGTCTAGACTTTATATGATGTTAGCTTCACTACTGCAGGTTTACACATTCGTCTAGGAGATTGTACCGTCCTATTATTCCACATTCTTCTACCAAATATATAGTGGTTAAAGGGCGTAATACCGGCTCCTACTGATGAGTCGCCAGTAAGCACGAAACGAATGTGCATGAGATTATACTTTCCGTTCATGCTGCCTTTGGTTTATCCTTCTGGTCACAACTGAACTAATTTGTTACTAGGTTCGCAACACCTAATACATTACTTGCATATATATTAGTTCTTCGCAACAAACAGTATTTAACTGTTTTGCTCTGTTGTTCGGACGAGTGGTTAGATACAATTGGATTGGTGTTTTCTTCAAGCTCGCAAATTTGATTTAAAGAATTGCTATCACTACACGCGCAGTCAATGATTGCTTACTTTTATCACCTATAGATGAGGCGAAAGCTGTAAAAGGTTTATGCTCGTGACTGCATATAAATTGTGCAGCCAAAATTGTCTGTCATGTACAATTAAACGAACATTGGTTGCGCGGGTGGTGATAACAATTATTATAATCAAGGTTGCGGTCTTGATATAAACACCTGACCCATTAACTACTTACATATGTCAGTATAAACTAAGAATTGTATAGTGTAGAAAAGGCAATTCATCCAGTAGACCGGTTTCGTCCTTATTGGGAACTCATCAAGTACTGGCCAGAATTTGCCGCGGACAGGATACGAACCTGGGCACGTCTGCTTCGGAATCTGGTGCTCTAACCACTGAGCTATCCTACAATGTACGCGAGAATATTGGAGGTGAGAGCCGCATTTTAACTTTTGCTTTTCATAACTATGCATTGCGGTATTATCCTCGCTAGTCAGTTTTCCGTCGTATTCTGATGACGATCATGGAAGTCGAAACGCGTTAGTACGTGTGACTGACGTTAATTTTGCGGTTGTTCGCTGTCTTTGGTTTATCCTTCTGGTCACAACTGAACTAATTTGTAACCAGTTGTATTGTGGTTCTAAATAAATTGTATATGAATTACTGTTTGACTTTCATAACTAATTTTTCAGATTTTCTCTGATAATGACCTCTAATAGTCGAAAGTTGGCAGTATGCAATTGTGTATTAGGTGTTGTGATCCTAGTAACAAATATTTCGAATATGACCAGATGAATAAACCAAAGTTAGCACGAAGGGAAGGTTTAATCTCATGTGCACATTCGTTTCGTGCTTACTGGTAACTCATCAACAGGAGCCAGTATTACGCCCAATACCCACTACATATTTGGGTGAGGAATGTAGGGTTAATTAGACGGCACAATCTCCTTACGAATGTGCAAACCTGCTGTAGTAGAGCTAACTTCATATATATACTTCGACAATGCGAATTAAAGCCACTACTACATTTAATATATATATATATATATATATATATATATATATATATATATATATATATATATATATATATATATATATATATATATATACAAAGACTATTAAAGGTACCGACATTTTGTTTGTTGAGTCAATACCTGGTACTAACACTATGGTTGCCGAGACTGTACATGGAGCTAAAACAATGGATTTGGTAGTATGCCAAAATTCAAAAAAATATAGTGAGTTGGTTCTGAAGTCGATTTGTCAAAGACTTTATATGACGTTAGCTTCACTATTGTAGGTTTACACATTCGTCTAGGAGATTGTACCGTCCTATTATTCCACATTCTTAGACCAAATATATAGTGGTTAAATAGCATAATACCGGCTCCTACCGATGAGTCGCCAGAAAGCACGAAACGAATGTGCATGAGATTATGCTTTCCGTTCATGCTGCCTTTGGTTTACCCTTCCGGTAATATTTGAACTGTTTGATACTAGGTGCGCAATACCTAATAGACAATTGAATTTAGATTATTTCTCCACACCAAACATTAATAAACAGTATTTAAAGTGTCAGTATGTTTGAATTTGGGTAGGTTTGCAACGTTGTACGATTGATGATATGACTGTGTCATATTGTCTCGCAACAGCAGATTGCAATTAAAAATTGAAAGCTTCATATGTGAGTCTTAATTCCGCAAGTATGTATTAGGTTTTGCGAACCTAGTAACAAATTAGTTCAGTTGTGACCAGAAGGATAAACCAAAGGCAGCATGAACGGAAAGTATAATCTCATGCACATTCGTTTCGTGCTTACTGGCGACTCATCAGTAGGAGCCGGTATTACGCCCTTTAACCACTATATATTTGGTAGAAGAATGTGGAATAATAGGACGGTACAATCTCCTAGACGAATGTGTAAACCTGTAATAGTGAAGCTAACATAATCTTAAGTCAACGACAATGCGACTTCAATGCTAACTCACACTATATAATATATATACCGAGTCTGTAAAGGATACTAACACTATGGCTATTGTGTCAGTAACCGATACTAACATTATAGTACCGAAAAGGTACATGGTACTAACATTTATTATAATCAAGGTTGCGGTCTTGATATAAACACCTGACCCATTAATTACTTACATATGTCAGTATAAACTAAGAATTGTATAGTGTAGAAAAGGCAATTCATCCAGTAGACCGGTTTCGTCATATTGGGAACTCATCAAGTACTGGCCAGAATTTGACGCGGACGGGATACGAACCTGGGCACGTCTGCTTCGGAATCTGGTGCTCTAACCACTGAGCTATCCTGCCGCAAACTACACTACACACAATTTTCAGTTATATGCTAACTAAAGTAGGATAGCCCAGTGGTTAGAGCACCAGATTCCGAAGCAGACGTGCCCAGGTTCGTATCCTGTCCGCGGCAAATTCTGGCCAGTACTTGATGAGTTCCCAATAAGGACGAAACCGGTCTACTGGATGAATTGCCTTTTCTACACTATACAATTCTTAGTTTATACTGACATATGTAAGTAATTAATGGGTCAGGTGTTTATATCAAGACCGCAACCTTGATTATAACAATTGTATCACCACCCGCGCACCTGTTCGTATTATGTCAACTGTGGAATCAATGTACGCTATATTTCACCCAAATTGAGAATTACAACAATTTCCGAACACCTGTTACTCCAGTTAAACCATACACTCTGGCCTTCATCGATATCAGTTATCACATTTCGCGATAAGCATGACATCATTCAATTCAATATATTACAGTTAAATACTGTTTGTTGCGAAGAGCTAATATATATGCAAGTATGTATTAGGTTTTGCGAACCTAGTAACAAATTAGTTTAGTTGTGACCAGAAGGATAAACCAAAGGCAGCATGAACGGAAAGTATAATCTCATGCACATTCGTTTCGTGCTTACTGGCGACTCATCAGTAGGAGCCGGTATTACGCACTTTAACCACTATATATTTGGTGAAGAATGTGGGATAATAGGACGGTACAAGTTTGTTTTGGTATAATAGTTTATACACTTGCGCGATCAGTCAATGAATAATGGAATAAAATATTTATACTTTGAACTACACTCAAAAATGTTATATAGGTAACCGAACAATTTTTTCTCGGCATTCCGCCAAGTATAATTTTTATGAGAATTATAAGATGCCTCTTGCTTTTCAATACATTGTATATGAATTGATGTTTATTCCTAGTTAGTCGGTTTGCTGTCGTGCCCAGAAAATCAAAACGCGAGTATTAACACCAGTAAGTGTACCTGGCGGTAGATTTGCTAAGTTTTGTGATTTGTTAAGTTGATTCAAATAATTGTTATCACAACCCAAGCAATCAATGATTGCTTAGATGAATAGCTTTCAAATATTTGGGACACGCCAAATATTTTCTCTGCAACTGCAAGCAAACATTTCCTATGATATTCCATTTATGTAAAATATATGTTTCACTGTTAGAAGTGAGACGTATTTCAATTTTTAACCAATTTTTTTATTATTTCCCGTTTGATCCTCATTGGGGACTTGTCATCATTTTTTCTGAGGACTATTGAAGAGTGAAATGCAGGCGTTTTGTTGACTAACAGCATTTTTTAAATGATATACCTTCTCGTGGCACATTTGCCACAAGTTGTGTTTTGCTCCTGTGCGTATTGTGTCAACCCTGAAGATGAGACTCGAAAGTCGGTCTCGAAATATTGGGAAAAGAACAATGAAAAATCTTGTTCCAACGTCATTTTCAGACAATCAGCTGATGGAATGCTTAAAAAAGAAGGGACAAGTGAGATCCAATCAATCGAAGCCAATAAGCAGAGCACCTGAAAAAGATCAAAATTAAAGATTTTACCGACCTAAGAGTGCTATCAATTGTCCCGCACAAGAAAAATGCGGTCAAATCCATAACAGCATTTTTGCTGCTTTATGTCTGGTTAAAAGAAAGAGATTTGCGTTTATCCTAAGTACGCAAACTTAATGTAAAAATAACTTTCATAAATGTAAGGAAAACTAGTCTATCCGAGTGGCGGCTAATTAATAATTTTTTCGAATCTCTGCGTCAACTTTTAAGACTATTCATTTTTACCTGTGTTTCACAATATTGGAGATTTAGAAAAGAAACAACGGGGTAATATCACCCATACGTCGTAGCACTATACCTTAAAAAATTACCGATAGGCAAGGCGAGCAACAATAATTATTTACGATTATTATTCGCAAACCAATTGATATCAAACTAAACGAACATTGGTTGCGCGGGTGGTGATAACAATTATTATAATCAAGGTTGCGATCTTGATATAAACACCTGACCCATTAAGTACTTACATTTGTCAGTATAAACTAAGAATTGTATAGTGTAGAAAAGGCAATTCATCCAGTAGACCGGTTTCGTCCTTATTGGGAACTCATCACGTACTGGCCAGAATTTGCCGCGGACAGGCTCGAACCTGGGCACGTCTGCTTCGGAATCTGGTTCTCTAACCACTGAGCCACCCTGCCGCACACTACACACATTTTTCAGTTATATACTAACTAATGTAACTCGGTTAGTCTTTTTTTCTTTTAGGTGGGGCTCATATAGCATCCATTTGGTCCCAAAGTTCCAAATATCCATCCCTAATCTATCATTATTGAACAGACACCACACCACATGGGGAAGTGGCAAACTCTGGCCAATACGTGATGAGTTCCAAATAAGGTCGAAATCGGTCTACTGGATGAATATCCTTTTCTACACTATGCAATTCTTAGTTTATACTGACAACCTCGATTATAGTAATTAATGATATCTATTTATGAATTATGAATTACTTAATTAATAGCATGCTAAATCTTTTAGGGCAGTTAAAATATATCAAATACAGCATAAACTAAAGCTTCTCTTATTATTGCACATATTTTTTCTAACTAGTAGATCGTCATTATGAGTCGGCACAAAGCTGCAGCCCAACAAATTATCCACCTAATTTTCATGCTTCCTTTCGCACATTCTACTGGTCCTGTGTGAATCAGCTCGTTACTAGCAATTTAGAAATTTGCAACTTAGAATATTTAATTGATATATATTTGACAGATAATCATAAGTTTAATAGGCGTAAACATTCATCCATTTTGAAATCAAAACAAAACTATTTGCTGTACCTAATACAAGTCAAATATGCGATGCCAACCATATCTCATTTATAAATAAATATCATTTTGTTTCTTTTTTGCACCAAGGGCATAGCTGCTCAATGTTGGTCGAATGTAGAATATTCCAAGGAATTTGCATCCAATCGCACGTAACCTAGGCAATAAAGTTAAATCTCGATTGTCACTGATTTATAAAAAGAGTTGAATTTAGAAAAACGTGACATGTAAATACCATAAATACTGTTTCAGAAGAGAGGGGAATGGAAAATCTTAGGATGGCAGAACCTCATGCTACTTCTAAAACGTAAGTAGCAAAATGAAGAAAATGAAAATAAAAGTAAAGATATTTATCCAGTATTACTTCACGTAAAGTACATGAGAAAAATTTAATTGTTTTATCAACAATCGCGCAATCAATGTCTGCTGAAATTCCATTTATGTCCATTAAAGAATCTTTGTTCTATGGAAACTGTCATCGTGACATTTGGAGTCCATTATTTATGCAAACGCGAAATTCTTTTTCGGCTTTTGCGTTAAGAAAAACATCTGGCAGTCCGCCTAAATTTAGATTTTGATTTTTATAAAAAATGCTTTTATGTATTCCGGACATATTCTCACTTTTGCCAGGTGTTCATATCGGGTAATAAATGTTTTGTTTATCTGAAGTAAATAAACTCGTAGCAAAATTCTGCCAGGGTAAATGATCAAGATTTATTAAAATATAAAGGCTAAAAATAAATTAAAGCTGGAAATGAACATTTTTGAAATGTAACAAGTGAAAAATATTTAAATCTATAAATAATTAAATTTATTTTTGGATACACCACGACAACATCAAATAAAGAATGAAATCATGAAATAATCCTCAAAATATTTAAGAAATTGTTAGTTTACAGCCCCATATAAGTAAACCTTTATCCAAAATTTTTTTTATTAGGGCGTGTCTCCGTTTCTGAATCGTTCAATTTTAGCTGGACACAAATCAATCACTAAAAATCTACCCAGCATTTATTACTGACATGGATGACTGATTTCAACTTGATGAGTTACAGAACTTAATGCCGCTCTCCTTTCCAGGTGCACGGCATGCATGTTTTCTTGAGGCACTTAAACCCGTCGACACGACGTATACTATCCACTGAAAATTGAGTCTGACTCCATTCTGTAGAGTGAATGTTTTAGAACTTTGTTTCTGATTCCATTTCTAGATCTTGAATACACATTACTTCCGTATTATAATGTTGCAAGTATTTAACCATACACATGTTACGGATATATATATATATTGAAAGTTTCTAATTTCACCATTTTTTAAAATGTAAAGTTTTTTTATGCAGTACATATATATATGATACCACACAGGACTTCATAAAAACCTACGAAATTTTGACTACTAAACCGCGATATCTAATGGATCACATGAGATGAAAAATAACCTGGATGCACACAGTAAGTATCATGACGCGAAAACCGCTGCGGTAATAATGAGGTAGTGTTGCCAGTCACATACCTGCTCCCCAATTAGAACAGCTCTCTAGAGAACCAACAGTTGCACAATAAAACAACAACTGATTTCGCGTGTGGCGGTAACAATTCTTTAAATCAAGTTTGCGAGCTTGAAGTAAACACAAATCCCGCTGTATTTAACCAGTCGTCGAACAACTTAACAAAACTACCGCCAGTCGCAACGCAGTGCAAGTTGTTCGATGACAGGTTAAATACAATGGGATTGGTGTTTACTTCAAGCTCGCAAACTTGATTCAAAGAATTGTTGCACAATATTTATTTTAATTTACAAGATGTATAGTTGTATCAGAAAAACCGCGATCTCCAATGGACAACTTGAGGAAATTAAAAATAAACTGGATGTGCATAGTGAGTATCATGGTGCGAAATCTGGTCCGGTAAAATAGTTATAGTGTGGACATTCCAATTAAGACAATATTTATTTTAAATTAAGAAGATGGATAATTGTATCACTGCAGTAATAGAAGAGTCAATACACAATTACCGGTATGTCGAAAGAAAATGATCACAAACTGCATTGCTTTACAATTACTTAACTTATTCAGCAGGGCATGGTCATTTTATACATCAAATATATATTTGTCAGCTTTCCTAACAGTTAAACAGTATCACGCAAAATACAGGTATTGTATCAAATTTCACGACAGAGCTATCAGGATAGTTAACCCGCAAGTACAAAAAACAAGTATTTCCAGATATTAATTTAAATAGGTTAACATTTTTACAGAAACCATTTCGCTCCATCTTATCAACTACATTACGCGCAAAATAGAACACAAGAATTAATTTGGCTCAAATACTATAAGCTTTCCAAATAAAAAGTAGTTGTGTATTAGGTGTTGCGGGCCCAGTAAACGTTTAGTTTAAGTGTGATCTGAAGGATAAAACAAAGAAAGTATGAACGGAAAGTATAGTTTCATGTGCACTTTCCCATTTGCTTACTGGCGACTCATTAGTACGTCCTTAACCCACTATATATTTGGATAAGGAATGTGGAAAAATACCAGCTCCTACTGATGGATCGTCAGTAAGCACGAAACGAATGTGCACGAGATTATAATTGCCATTTATTCTGTCGTTGGTTTATCTTTTTGAGCATATTTTTTACTAGGTGCGCAACACCTTATACACAATTGCATATATATTGTTTCTCCGCCACAAACAGTATCTAAATATAAATTTTTGTTATATTTCTCAAGTAAATTAGTTGATGAGATAAAGTGAAAGCGCTTGAGTACAAATAGTGTTACGAGCACTGGCGCCTAAAAACCTGATACAACGTTAGATGATATTCGTTAACCTTCGTTGACAGACTATATATGAGAACAATACATATTTAAACAAACCATCCGCGCAAGATATGAGTACCAAGTGTGGCTCTACAAACTCTATTTCTTACTCTCTACTCGTTCTAATTTATTAATTTTTGTTTTTCATTTCGAAACCTTATACATATGCCTATTTGGAGAAAATTATAAAGAAACGTTTCCAACATGACATATTTTTTTCATTTTTGCACCTATTTATGGTACCATTGAATTTGTAATTACTTTACGAGCTAATGCGCAAACACTTCTTGTCGCGTTAGAGCCTACAACACCTTATCGTAAAATTTTATTACCAGTAAGGTAATCCGATAATGATGTCCATATTCACAGCTTTTGTTTCGATTTACAATAAATGTCATTATGAACCAAGTTCTTCAAAACGTTGAGGATGTAGGCCTCGAAGACCTCCCAGGTAGCGGATTAGTCAAACTTGAATATGCAAACAGTATTGCATTTTTTATTGACAAGCGTGATACTGCCAAGGTTGTCTTAGGTCACTTGTCTTTCGGTAGAAGATTCACACTTCCGTAAGAGACTACCGTAAAATAACCCATTACTCACTTCAACTCTGCAGTATCAAGGAAGTTGAGCCGTTCGCAAATTTTGGTAGCTGCCTCAATAGCTAAGATTGTGAGAGTGGCAAAGTGAATTTAAGAATAGGAAAATCTAGCGTATTCTTTACCAAACTTCGTCATTTATGACGAAATGACAATATCTCACTTAACCTTAAGGTCTTAAGCCGTTCATCCCTACATTGAGAATTATAATTCCATTGTCAGCCTTGTATTTAACCAGTCGTCGAACAACAGAATATTACCGTCAGTTACACGTACTGACGCATTTCGTACTTCCATGATCATCATCCGAGTACGACGGCAAACTGACTAGCGAGAATCAAATCGCAATGGGACGAAACTTATCCGAGAAGAATAGCTTATGTAGGCTACCAATAGCGACACTGAATGTAATTTTGGACGTATCAAAAAGTGCTCCTTATTAAGAAGGCAACTAAAGCCATAAAAACTGATCGGGTTCGGTCATGTTTCACGTATCTAGTCCGATTTGCCAGTAAAATAATGCTTTCACAGCCAGCGCCCGATTAGCTTTGTACACAACATCGACAGACTTTGGCACGTCAAAACCAATTTAAGTAAATCACAGATGAATTCGGTAGCAAATTATCAGATTATCCGCCAGGATTAGGTACACATGCTCACAATAATTTTTGGTTATAAAACCGTAAAAATCTTTATGGCCGCTGCCGATTTACCATTGAAGTTGTCTTGACCTAGGTTACGTAATTTTTCGAGTTCTGGTGGATTTTTGCTGTGTATTCTATAGGCAGTTCTCTGTATTTAGGCTAGATTTACCCCTTCCTAAAAAGCTATTCTTTAGTTTTTTATAATTTTCTATTCTGTATTCTTATTTTTCTTTTTCTTATGATGGTGCAGCAGCGAAATATTAGTTTTACTATTGTGTTGTACTGCTGTTTATGATGGTAGTGATAACAGTATAAGTGCAGTAATATAAATTCAAATTCGCAGACGTTCCGTGGTGGCCATGAGTTTGCGTTACTACAATAAAAAACAATGAGAAAACATATTAGCCACGGATTTATTGCGCGGGTGGTGATAGGCATTACTTCAAACAATTTTGGTGATTCAAAATTATTAGTAAAACCACATATTTTATTTTTCAAGCCAAAGACGAAACAACGTCACAAATATTTTCAAGTACTGATGCGTTTTGACCTGTCGTTGTTGTCATAAGAGTACAGCGATAAGCCTGCTGAGAATTTTAGGTGTAGTTCATATTTGGGAAAAAGGAAACGCTGGTCATTAGCGTAAATGATGCAATCAAATTGACCCAGGCATTTCGTGCTTACTGGCTACTAATCAGTTGAATACGGCACAAAGCCACAAAAAATAATCATTTTAGAAATTGCGTCAACTATTTATCCACATGACTCACTTTCATTCACACAAACAGTAATATAAAAATCTTTTAGGACTGACGCTTCACTTTGGCGTAGACATGTGTAGAAATAATTATAAAACGAATAAAAATAGAACGTAAAATTGATATACGTATGATGATTAGGAAAGAAGTGAATCGAGTCTAAATGAACAGACCTGCCTGGACGAAAACCAAAAATGCGATTACCTGGACTTCTAAAGGACATATAATCTAAGAAAATTCAACTTCACGGCAAAATGACATTGCTAATCCACCTTCATTGCGGTTTTCGCTGTGTGACTTCAGTGGCAAAAGGAACAATCGCAGTCTCCTGAATCAAAGTAAGGCGTTACAGTTATTTTGAAGATGTATATAATAGTAAGAAAACTATAAAGGAAATATTTGATTGTGCAGCGTTGTCATTATACGTGTTCCACCGATCTTCACTTTTGTGTATCTCTGAACGACGCTTGAAAGTCGATAAAATTGTGATACATTTATATTTCCAGGTGTACAGTGCGTCAATCTCGTTAATTACCTGATCTGCGTTTTGACTAACGCAGCTTTCATTGTTCCAGTAATTTTCTTTTTCTATGATATTTCGATCTTCATTACCGAAGATCTTCATCAGATGCATTTCACGAAACAAATGCAGCATGAAGATCTTCGGTAATGAAGATCGAAATATTATGGAAAAAGAAAATTACTGGAACAATGAAAGCTGCGTTAGTCAAAACGCAGATCAGGTAATTACAATTATTCCAGTTGCGCATCAAGGAAACTCTTTCAAGAAACATTTAACATGGAACTATAACAGAAATGCCGTTAAATGGTATAATAAATATACGCTAATGAAACAACAAATCGTGAGGCAAGTGAATGCTTGCTTCATTTGTTTCGTGAAATGCATCTGATGAAGATCTTCGGTAATGAAGATCGAAATATCATAGAAAAAGAAAATTACTGGAACAATGAAAGCTGCGTTAGTCAAAACGCAGATCAGGTAATTACAATTATTCCAGTTGCGCATCAAGGAAACTCTTTCAATCTCGTTAATTGATGTGTCTTCCGTGGTCCGGTCGCTCTAAGACCTTCCATATATGCACTTTTCATTGGGAACGTTGTTACCTTAGATTTAGACGATTTTAGACTTGCGTTTGGGCTATTTATTCTACTGACCATAATAATAGATACAATACATGTCTCAAAATTTGGTTTATTAGTTTTGTGAGATTTTTATGAAAGTCGTGAATATATTCCGAGAAAGAACTAACCTAAACGTAAACCTAAAATCGTCTAAATCAGGACCAGGGAGAACCTATTAATCAATAAAACTGACGCGTTTTGCACCTGGAAATGTAAATGAATCAAGATTTTACCGACCTACTGGCGTCATTCGGAGACTCGCAAATGTCAAGAGGGGTGGAAAAATATGTACCATTAATCTGTAATAATGTCTTCTCTGGGCACAATTCGACGCGCTTTCGCCCTCGATTTCAACCAGGAACTTTAATGAGTACGTGTACCATTCTTTGGGAAACCAAACTGTAGGTATAAGTAAATTGTCAAGGAGTCAACGCAATTGGTGGAGTCTTTTATGCTTTTATAACAAGAATCACTTATTGAACGATTCTAAAACTTCGTCTTCAGATGTCTGAGTTTCGTAATTGTTGTTGCACGCTTTGCAGCGTATAAATGTATGTAAAGATTCACTGCGCACACAAACTTTAAGACGATCTGGGATTCAACAGATATTGATACAACTGAATAAATATGTGAACCGGACGACTAGTTTCTAATCTTTATCTTGTAGCTGCAGTGTTGAATTGACTGATGAGTGATTCTGCAATGAATTAAAATATGGCGAATTTTACACCGAAAAACAACAACTATTGCTTATCGAAAAGCAACCCAATATCGTCTTCAAAGTCACGGTCGAATAATCTTCCATCCGGGAGATCGGTGCTCGTATCCTGAACACCTGGAGGAGTGTAGTTCCTGATATAAACCATTAAAAAACTAAACGAAGATGGAAGAGGTGAACATCAATGCAATAATTAAATGTAGATCCTGTTACGACCAGGAACGTTGTTATAGAATAGCTAAGAATACACAGGGATCTACTAAATGAAATTCATTCTAAATACCTACGAAGATGGCTATTGACGTATGGTGATATACATTCCGCCACAAAACCTTGTCCCGGCCAGAATCCAGCCTGCTATAACATAATATGATTTACATAATGCCCTGTCACGATATAAAATGGTCAATGCGAACAACGTAGCTACGACTGGAGCCAAGCTTGCCCCGCGATGATTATCACAATAATTACGGATGCCATTTTCGAAGATAGGAATAATGCGTTCTTAATTCCATATTGTAAGCAATGGAATAGTTATCTCACCACAATTCATATCACTACCACACTTAAATAGTTTGAAGAAGGTGAGTCAATGCTACAGTTATAGTCGCCACCATCTTTAAGTTCGGAAGCAAATCATCGGCGCCTGCATATTTACGACGTTTAAGAGATAGGATTGCATTCCGTATTTCTAACTCTGATGGTTGTTCGAGATTAACGCTCCACACTGTTGACACAGGCATAATTTCAGAGATCGGGACTGATGTAGGTAGCCAAAAAATTGATTATTGTTTTGTTCAGCCGAACTATCAAGACGACGCATTTTAGCGTTTATTAGATGGTTGTTACTATCGTTTATAGTTTCGCTAACTTTTTATATTTTCGGATCTGCAATACGAATAAACTGTAACAAACATCGGCCTTTACTTTATGCGAACGCTACTTCCGTATCTTCGGCCTTACTGGTCCAAAAGGACTCAATACCGACTTTTAGACTGGGCCTATGTTGTTGTCATAAAACTGTTCGAGTAGTAGTTTAAGGCGAGGAAGCAGGAATTTGGCGCCTAGTTTCTATCATCTCAACGACTAATCCTGCTGTAGCCTACAAAGCCATATTTTTTTCGGAAAAACGGTTTCTCGAGTTAGCCTCCATCTATCTGAGGTTTACTCTTATTTATATTTCCGGAAATCTCCAGAGGACGTCATGTGACGCAACACCTCACACTACGTTACATGTTTGTGTTACTTGAGTATAATCCGTTTCGTGCAGCTTCTCAACAGTCGTTCATCATTATCGCTGCGCATTTAGCTCAAAGTGTATCTGCGACTTAAATGAAATTCTGCGTTGTTTAAGCGTCAGACTTGAGCATTTATGTCACTCCAAATCAGGGCTATATCTGAACTTCTTGCCCCAATTAGTAAAGAGCTCAGATTGGAGTAAATGAGTCCATGTTTTTCGTTTGGGCTGCAATCGGCTGGAGCATATGCAGATACAACAAAAAGACAACAGTCGCCTGTTTACAAGGATCAATTCAGTTAAAAGAGCTACAGCTCGTGGGCTTAGGACGAATCCGACGCACCATTGATTGGCTTGATTAAACTCCACGGAACCAAGTATACAAAGTCAATGATGCGTAGAAAAGAATGATGCACTCAGTTCTGTAATATTCGTAGGATCCTCTATTCTTATCTTCATAACTTCCTTTTCTTATGTTAGCAGAATTATTTGCCAGGTTTGGACGTGTTTATACCGCGATACAGCGAAAATGGTGTTGCGTAAAGGTTTAGTTTGCCACATTTTTGTGATATACAGGAAAGTATACTCATCAGTTACTAATGACTTTAACACTGCTTCCCGTGTTGATGATGATGATCCATAAATAAGTAGAACTGCCATGACTTGCTATCATCCGCAACCCATTTGCACTATATGATCTGCTATACATTCTGCAACCCTCACCTTCAGGTGCACGTCGTGTGTACTTGATAAGAGTTCAACTTCTAACCATCGCTCTGAAGGAATCGACACGTGTAACATCCAATGAAAATTAACGTCGCCAAAATTATTCGTGAATCGTCAATGTTTAAACTTAGTCTTGAAGTTCATCATCAGGACTTCATATGAAACAGGACACTTAAGCACGAAAATTTTGACAGTGTAAATTACAGAAAAGACGGGCGGTGATAGCATTTACCATAATCAAGGTTGCGAACTTGATATAAACACCTGATCCATTAAGTTCTTACATTTAGCCAGTATAAACTAAGAACTGTATAGTGTAGAAAAGACAATTCATCCAGTAGGAGTTGTGTTTATGCGCACCAGGATTAATTGAAATTACCTGATCTGCGTTTTGACTAACGCAGCTTTCATTGTTCCAGTAAATTTCTTTTTTCATAATATTTCGATCTACATTACCGTAGATCTTCATCAGATGCATTTCACGAAACAAATGAAGCAAATGTGTTATTTCCTCTAGTCATAATATTTATATACCACAGACTGATCTTTCATTAGATATTCGCGTGTCACATGTGTGTGTGTGCATTTTTCATAACCGTTGTTTTCATCTAACTAATTTAGACCAGAGTGGCTGAATAATAATTTATCAATTGCATGCAATAACTATTATTATAATCAAGGTTGCGGTCTTGATATAAACACCTGACCCATTAATTACTTACATATGTCAGTATAAACTAAGAATTGTATAGTGTAGAAAAGGCAATTCATCGAGTAGACCGGTTTCGTCCTTATTGGGAACTCATCATGTACTGGTCAGAATTTGCCGCGGACAGGATACGAACCTGGGCACGTCTGCTTCCCGATAAGGACGAAACCGGTCAACTGGATGAATTGCCTTTTCTACACTATACAATTCTTCGTTTATACTGACATATGTAAGTAATTAATGGGTCAGGTGTTTATATCAAGACCGCAACCTTGATTATAATAATTGTTATCACCACCCGCGCAACCAATGTTCGTTTAATTATATACATGCAATAACTATTCGTTTTTTTCACACTCAATGTAAATGACGTAACTGAGATGGGGAGACCCATAATTCAGAAACACTCGTCATAAAAACATGCCATGAGTGATAAGACCAGAAGTCCGAACGACTAATGCACATGTTAATTTACAATTCAAACCACTAAGTTATACTCAAGATAGATAAGTTAATAACAGTTATTGGCGCACGCCACGCATGTGCATGTGTATGTGTATGCATAACTAGAAAAAAACTTGGTTAAATTATTTTGATACACATGTACGTACATCTAAATGAAACTGCAGTCAATAGACATTAATTTACCCTTTGCACGCGTCAGACAAATTATTACTTATAACTATTGTATTATTAGAATATTTCCAATGGGTAGGGTGGGGGTGTAAAACAGAAAATTAAGGTTGAAATCACTATTTGTTTTAAAATCAAATGAATAGTTAGAGATGAAATTTGAAGGCTATATTCATAATTGTTTATTCATTTCTTGAATAAAAGCCCACTAATTAGTCAATCTTAATCTGATGTTCTTAATCTTTTACTGGAGCTAGCTTCAGTTACCAATTCATGCAATTGCCTTTTCCTTCCATTAGCTAGTGCAGTATTCCAAATCGGACCTAAAGATTTTTCAACAGCTGTTTCATTCATAATATCATCTCTAGATTTAATTTCTATAGATTCCCTAATCAATCTCGTCACTCTATTACGACTACATATTGCTATGCGTTCGCGTACTTACTTTTTTTATTTCTCTATTACGGGCTTTATCACTGAAATCCTCAATGCATTTAAAATCAGATTAAGATTGACTAATTAGTGGGCTTTTATTCAAGAAATGAATAAACAATTATGAATATAGCCTTCAAATTTCATCTCTAACTATTCATTTGATATTAAAACAAATAATGATTTCAACCTTAATTTTCTGTTTTACACCCCACCCTACCTATTGGAAATATTCTAATAATACAATATTTATAAGTAATAATTTGTCTGACGCGCGCAAAGGGTAAATTAATGTCTATTGACTGCAGTTTCATTTAGATGTACGTACATGTGTATCAAAATAATTTAACCAAGTTTTTTCTAGTTATGCATACACATACACATGCACATGCGTGGCGTGCGCCAATAACTGTTATTAACTTATCTATCTTGAGTATAACTTAGTGGTTTGAATTGTAAATTAACATGTGCATTAGTCGTTCGGACTTCTGGTCTTATCACTCATGGCATGTTTTTATGACGAGTGTTTCTGAATTATGGGTCTCCCCATCTCAGTTACGTCATTTACATTGAGTGTGAAAAAAACGAATAGTTATTGCATGCAATTGATAAATTATTATTCAGCCACTCTGGTCTAAATTAGTTAGATGAAAACAACGGTTATAAAAATGCACACACACACACATGTGACACGCGAATATCTAATGAAAGGTCAGTCTGTGGTATATAAATATTATGACTAGAGGAAATAACACATTTGCTTCATTTGTTTCGTGAAATGCATCTGATGAAGATCTACGGTAAAGTAGATCGAAATATTATGAAAAAAGAAATTTACTGGAACAATGAAAGCTGCGTTAGTCAAAACGCAGATCAGGTAAATTCATCCAGTAGACTGGTTTCGTCCTTATTGGGAACTCGTGTACTGGCCAGAATTTGGAGCAGACAGGGCTCGAACCTAAATGCTATGCCCGTAGGAATTTGGTTCTTAGCTTCCAAAATCTCCATAGACATCAAGCAAAATTATTACTGATAGAGGAACCTACTGTGCATCATCATCATCATCATGCCCAGCCACACAAAAGTCAAGTGACTAATGTTTCACTGCCATATAACCATAAGGAGCGAAAAAATGTATATAAGTGAATTTAGACAAATTATTATTGAAATTTACGAGAGAGAGAGAGAGGGGCGGGGGTAGAGAGAGAAGTAATACCTTGCTACTATGAGTAAGTTCATCAGAATAACTCACAGAAATGAGGCAAACTAAACCTCTCCACAACACCATTATGGCCAAGTTAGCATTCGGGCAAGGCGACATCAGCAATACAGCTTCCTTGCGGATTTCACTGTATCACGTCATAAACAAACCAAACCTCGCAGCTAACTTTGCCCTACCAAGAAAAGAAAGTTACGAAGATGATTCTACTAGATATCTGCAACAAGATCGCCACTGAGCTCGATTCGATGCAGCGTACGCTATAAGCTTATTATATTTCATAATCTATTCAAACCTTAAGTTAGTTTATATGTATATATGCTTGCGTAGTGTGACTTGACACACACACATATATATATATATATATATATATTTATATATATGAGAATGTAAATATAAAGCTGACTAGTGTATTGTGCAAGACAACATGTGTTTGAAAACGCGATATTGCCGCTTGAGACCACGCAATCTATGCTTAATGTCTCCATGACCTATTCGAGTTTACAGCTGCATAGGATTTGGACGCCAAATAGCGCAACGCCTTACAATACGTCTGAAGTTTTGCTTCGCTTAAGCATCCAAATTGAGCATTCATGTCATCCATGAGCAAAACAAGTCTAAACATCTAGTTCTTATTAGTAAAGAACTTAGTTCCTAGTAGTAAGTGTCCTTGCTTTCGTCTGCGATACATTTGATGGTAGCATAAGCGAATATAACGAAATGGCCATAATGATTAATTATTGACATCAATTTTTCGTTGGATGTCTGACGTGTACGGCACAAAGTCGGCTGTTTCAGAGATGCGACAATTCGACAGGCTTCAGCTATTGAGGACAATACCGACATCCCATTGTTCGACTTGAGAAAATTCTGTGATACCCGATGTTTGGAGCCAATAACGCGTAGATAAGGATAGATTAGAGCTCTGTAGTACTCGTAGAATCATGGATTCCAGTTCCGGATAGGTAAAAATATAATTTATGCAAAAAATGCGCAAAGCCTCTTGGTACCAGAAGTTTTAATGTGCGGACATTAAATGTCGAGATATGATGACCTAGCCTACTTTCAATTCATGGTGATTAAACTAAAATACTCTCCATATTTCGATATACTTCATCAAACTCAGTTATTTGGTCGGGTCACCTTATCCTTACATCATGAAGTTTTCGCTCGACGGAGAAGAGAGTGAATTTAAGAGGCCAAGTTAAAATGGTGATTGTGAAAAACGGAAGACGGCAACTGCCGGTGTAAATCAAATGGTGAATACACATCTTAAATTGCGCGCCATATAATTGAAGTCCCACACGTTTGACCAGCCGATATTGCCTTTAAGGCAATGTCATAACAGTTAGTAATTTATATAGCGCCATGAAGAAACAAATTGCAGCCTGATTCATGCAAACGGAAAAATCATGTTCTGAAACTGAGTCTTAAAGAAAGGTGACGCACGTAATGATTTAGTATTCCACCATTTTAATTTTCAATTTTTTTAATCTTTGGAATTACCTTTAAAAATTCATTTTTTAGGTACTTCAGGAGACAATGAGAAAGAAAAGTTAATATATTTGACAAAATTTCCTTCTATATTTAAACATAGTAGTATTACTTTATTTACGTTTAACAGAATAAATTCTATAGACATCTTGAGAATTTAAATAAAATACGTACTTATTACCAAATCAGGACAGTATTATAATAGAGAAATCGAAACAGCCATTTTGGCCATCCTATAGGGGTTTAAACGATAGTAGAAACCATCGAACATTTTTCCAAGTATGCTTTGATTGCGATACTGTATTTAATTACGTGCCAACATTTTACTTTATACAAACACATTTTCCGTGTAAATAGATGTGCCTCACTTGATAAGTTACGTGTAATATATGTTACAAAGATATTCAATCTTTGGGTGGTGTCAGCACTGAACTCGATGCGCTTTTTAAAACCCCAATGTAGGCTCCTATAACCAAAGCCCAGCTCTTGGTCTAGGCGTGGCGGAAATGGTTGACGCCTGAGTCAGAAGCTCATAGCAGACGGTGCTCATCAGCCTCAAGCGGTGAACTAGTAACCACATATTCAGCGATGAGATAAGCATCAGAAGTAAATCAACATTCGGTAACTATGTAAATCCCGTTTGACTGTGCAAAGGCCAGAGCGGTACCCTAAAACAAAACGGCGAGTGAAACTGCAAACACTGCTCGCATAATATTCCAAAAATAGCATAGGTGCACCCATTAAACCGTCTGAACTCTACGAGGCAATCAGAGAAAATATATAGTAATAATAATATCAAGACAAGTTTCAACTTCATTTCATAGTTACTTTGAGCATAACGATATGATATTTATCAATTCGCAACAACATGGGTATCTTTAAATCGTATCATTTCCAAAACGTTTTTCTCAGTCTGCTTTCTAAATTCTAATATCAACATCCTAAACTATAGATTTTTTTTACTTCACCCTATGCAGGATAACCGTTTATCTAACTTCTGAACACCACTCCAGAGAGATGAGGAACTCATGTTTAAATAAATAAGCCTCACAAATGAACACCTAAAGAACCAAACTTTGGATACTAGTTAATATGAATATAGCGAGTATTTGTTTAGGATATTAGATGTAGCGCCGTCAATTGCATTCATCCTAGTTTTCTCAGGAGCCCAATCACAGACGCAAGATCTGGATTTTAACATGCGAGAACCCTCCCCATTTTTACTGCTATACTATGTTCATAGTAAATTAGCGAGAGAAAAATTGAATTTCTGTAAAAAAATTTATTTAATAAAAGATGTGAGACATGAAAATTAATGCAAAAGATGGAAGAAACAAGAATAACCGGATATTAGTAAGAGTGCTGTACATTGTTTCATCATCCCCAAGTTCACTTAAAGACAACACTTTAAGATACAAACAAGAATGAAGAAGTTACCACAATTCACATCAACAGCCTTAAAAACGCACAACAAATCTTGGCCGATATAATAGCTTGATCAAAGTTATCCGGAACGGAAAATGAAATCTAATGGACGTGTGCTTTATGTGTCAAATGATTTTTTCAACATACTGCACTATAATTTAGCTATTCGAAATGATAAATTGTGATCACATAGGACATCTAGAATTCGTTAATGCTACATTCAGGCAGATAAGTGGACCAATACCCTTCGATCAGGGCAGACCTACCTGACATTATAGAAAATTTAAATTAACTGTAGCGAGTTAATTGTAAGCTGTGTACTTCAATGACAGTAAGGAACCTGAAGACGTTCTATTATTGAATTCCTATTTACGCTATATGCACACATTTATAAACATGAAAACTTATACCAACCAAACATACAATGAAATTAAATATACACTATAAATATATATTAGTGTAACTTTCCTAAAATATACGCTTGTGGTACGTACTACCACGTTGTGACTTATATTGTTTATTATCGTGAGTGCACAGGAATTGGACAGCTGGCAGTCCAATCTAACACAGTACATTAAAAACAGTTTATAATTAAAATGTAGTCGAATTTCATCCATTCGGTTTTCCATCATGCACCGGTCACGTATAACTAATGATAGCTTCGTCAAACTCTACAGTTTTAAAATAAAATATGACTTGTTTGATGAGAGCAGTGGCTAATAAATGTGAGAACCAAAAGTGAATGTTTATATCTATATACAGGCCTGGTGTCACTATCCAAGTGGGTTTTCTCTGTCGGCCGTGTACATCTCGTTCTCTTCGATGGCAGTGAAGTTGAGAAAATGTGACGGTCTGTGAACACGATGGTAGAACTTCTTTGGCTTCAAAGGCTGCAGTTCATACTTCATATTAGGATCATGCCGAACACCTGTTGTATTTAACAAACACGAATGCATAAATAAAGATTAATAGAAGAATAATTTAAAACTAAAAAGGGTCAATTCTCCAGAATAAAGAGTTGAGAGTACCACCGCCAATTTAGACAATTGGAGTGAAGAAAATTTTGTTAATAGAATAGTTCAAAAGTTGAGCAAACAAAACACCACCACAATTATCGTCAACAATCACATAATTCTCATACTCATCATAATCATCATCATCATCATCATCATCATCATCATTATTATTATTATTATTATTATTATTATTATTACAGACAGAAACAAAAGTACTTCGTAAATGATGCTTCACTGCCATATAGTTTTAAAATAAATTAAACTTAAAAAACTGAAATCAAAGCAAATAAGGATAAATGAAATGAGTCACACAAGCGCCCAGCTGAAATATTGATATCACCAATAACAATGACCATATATATGACATACTCGCACTTAGTAGAGAACTTGGGTCGGAGATCCAACGAAAAGGCTAGGCTTATACGTTATTTGGGCATCGGACTGAGTATACGTCTTTAAGTGTACCGCAGAAAGCTAGTTATTGAAAGAGAATAATTCAGTTGAATAAGCTGCATCGTCTGACTTGAGGTGATTCTATAATACCATGGTTTCGAAGTCAATAACGTGTACATAAGGATTGCCTTCACTGTGTTGTGATATTCGTAGTATCAAAGATATTAATATCGAATACAGAACACATAAATTTATCGTTTATCCAACACGCAAGGGAAACTTATTATTGTCAAATTTGTATTTCATAAAATTAAGAAAAATACGATTATGTTCATCTATATTAGCATGTACAAAGAAGAATGACTAAGAAAACCAGATTCCAATTTAATTAGATGCATGCACAACAGCACATTACCCATGAAATTATAATTCCACGATGTTTGTGGAGGAACCATGAAGAAGCCGCAGAATCGATCTGACAACAACATCTGAACGCGTTCATAGTGGCTAGGAAGGTAACCCTTTGGATTGTTCCCCTTATCTGTGTTCTGACGGCCCCATTCATAGCCGCCTGGTGTTAAACGGTACGCACACAATGATACACTACCAGGTGTAAAACTGCATGTTATCACCACAGTTCGGTCGCCATCTTGGTCTTCGTTAAATATTTTTGCGTGCGTAGTAATATCCTAAAAAATAAAACACAAAATACAAGTGTCATCAATATCATATTAATGAGTTTTGAACATGCTCCTAGAAAAATTATATTAAAACTAGTTTAATGCCAATAATTTTCAAAACATATGAGGCCGTAAAAAGATCCAGCTGATCGCCGGTGAGGCATAGTGAGTCGTACCATGTACATACATTCATGATCAAATATGCTGGTCATTCGTGCATAAGGTTCAAGGTGTATCTGGAACTTTGACCAAATAAGCCATGAATCTACGCTAAAATACGGAAAGGAAGAAATCGGTCCACAACATGAATTTCATTTGCTCTTTCGCTGTTGCGTATGCAGATGCCATATATATCCGAGTTATATACAAGTTTACTCACAGAGCAGCATTCATATATATATATATATATATATATATATATATATATGTGTGTGTGTGTGTGTGTGTGTGTGTGACTTAAGAAAAATAGTTCAGTTGTCAGTACTTTATGATCTGACAAGCGTAATCTTTCTGCTGATTTGTAACATCTTGTTTCTCTTATCACTTTCATAATTTTTTATCCTCACAATATATTACTGCCAATACGAGTTCGCGTTCTCATTAGTGCATATTGGGATCATTCAGAAGCATAATCACATATTTGCTTCAAGTTTTTACTACAAGAGGTGAGACAGTCACTATAAGCACATTCTTTTACATCTAATTTAATGTAAAGAATAACATCAATAAGTGTGAGGATACACAACAGCTAATCGAAGGACAAGCAATTTAGTTTAAGAGAAAGTGCTGAGAGACTTAGTTGTTGTATATATGGGTTATAAGAGTCTGGCGACTGAGGTTCACCTATGGTAGTGACCAAAGGACCGATATATATATATATATATATATATATATATATATATATACACATATATATATATATATATATATATATATTGATGATTTGGGTGGCAACTAGTCTGATACGGTGTTTATTATATTTCTCGTTCAGAGCTGATTATGTGTATGCGTGTGCCTGTCTGCGTCAATACTAGATCTCAGAGATCAATTTGCATAACAACGAGAAAGAACGCTACACACAAACAGACACATACACAGATACACTAACTATACGGCCCAAACAATAAAAGGAAGCAAAACCGAGTGAGATTCGTTGACACCAACATAAAATGGAAACCCAGGATGTATATAAAGAAAAGACTGTAAAGTGATGTTTAGTAGTTTCGAAATATATTGTCATTATCCACTCTAATATTAATGTTTTCCTTCCTAATAATATGTATATATATATATATATATATATATATATATATATATATATATATATATATATATATATTATAAGGACAAGTTTAAAACTTTCTAGTCGATCACTCAAATTTAATTTTGAGGCTTCTATTGAGCTGAAGGAACGAATACCATGCGACTAGGCTACACATTTTCAAGTCTACAACAACAAAAAACAAGTCTATTAAGAGAAACCAGGAAGACCGAATGCAAACAAATCGGATCGCAACCCGATAAGTAGGTAAATGATCTATTCTCCGTCGCGCAACATGTTTCTTATAAGTCTTTTAAAGATTTTGAGAAAAGGCTATTCTTACTTAGTAGGTTAACTTAAAATTGAAGAACAATACAAAAAACCGGTTAACTAAAATATTAATCATCCTTATCATCAACATGCCCAACATTTCAAAAGCCAAAAGTGACTAATCGTTCACTGCCATATAACCCTAATATACACCAAAAAGGGAAGAAAAGGAGGCAGAATCGTACATAAAGTTGCCTGCAGTAGCCTGATTTCGTTTATCCATCCTGCACAGCTCAGTAGATAAAACGACCCTTTTTAAACTGCGCGACGGCCGATGCAGTTTCTAATCATTGTAATTCGTATTATTCGTTATATTTGGACTGTAGAAGAAAACCAGGTCGCCCATTCCTAGAGAGGATGGTTTGTATTCGGAGTTTTCCTTCTCCTAGATGAGCACTATCTGCCCAGATGCCAGTGGCCAAATTTGCATTTAGCAGCCGAAATCTACCCATTGCGTCTTGCATGCATGCTGTCATTCCGTAACCACGCTTTTAACAATAAAAGTTACTGTGCAGTTAGACCAAACTCGTGGCTTCACATGAAACGGGATGAATGCTGAGTCCCTTTTAGTCCCGGCAAAGTTCATGCTACCATTCCCGGGCTGACTAGCTTGTGCCCGCCGGTCGACACGTCGGAATTTCTATGGCTACGGCCCAAAACATTAGTACTATGAACCAGTCAAAAGAAAATCTATTAATTTTTATGCTGTCTCCATGCGCTGCGTAGCCAATAATCGCTACTGTCGTGTCCACCGTGGTTGGCCTCAGGCTTATTCGACCTTAGTACAGACTTATTTTTCAATGTCAATTATATATATATATATATATATTATATATATATATATATATATATATATATATATATATATATATATATATAAACAGTGATATCTTATTTCAAATGTAAATGCTTCTACTTTAAAAAAACACCTACCTGAGGTGAAAGCTGTGGCAATTCGTTAGGCTGAGTGTGAATCCAACCCAATGGCTCCATCTCTTTTAAATAGTCATCCTGCGGAAGACCGTTCGGCAAGTGCACAGTCTGATGGGTACCCCATTGTGGCGGCATAACGACACAACGAATCTCTTTAATTTGTGAGTTATCCGGAGGTGATACACCATAAAGATAACCTGCTATCTGTTTGGTCAGATTAGGAAAATTCAATTGTTCAAAATGTCAACAGAATAAATAAAATTTCTGTGTGAATGCAAGTCAAATTTCGAGTTATTATAGTAAATTAAATAACTATATAAAAAATACATAAATTCAATCCTTCGTTTAACTACGAAGTATATTCAAGAAGAATCTTTATAAAATAAAACATTATATTTCCTGAGAGACGGTAAATTTTGAAAGTTAATAACGCGGACGCAAAAAATAAACAAATTTAATATTTCAGTGTATTTATCACATAATTATCATAAAATAAAGCACGTTTAAACTTAACTTATCTTATACAGAGCAACAATATTATAGCCTGGTCCTCACTTTTCATTACAAGGTCCCTACTACTAGAATTTGTACAAATTAACTGAATACCTTACAATTACATGCCAGCATTCGAAAGAGCAATGCAAATACATACATCTTCATCATCATGTCAAGCCATACAGAAGTCAAAAGTGACTAAAGTTTCACTGCCATATAACAATAAGGAGTGAAAAAGTATATAGATGGAAGCAGAAATAATATTTTAAACAAATTATTAATGAAATTTACGAGAGAGAGAGAGAGAGGCAGAGAGAAGGAATACCTATCTACTATGAGTAAGTTTATCAGAATAACTCACAGAAATGAGGCAAACTAAACCTCGCCACAACACCATTATGGCCAAGTTAGCATTCGGGCAAGGCGACATCAGCAATACAGCTTCCTTGCGGATTTCACTGTATCACGTCATAAACAAACCAAACCTCGTAGCTAACTTTGCCCTACTAAGAAAAGAAAGTTACGAAGATGATTCTACTAGACATCTGCAACAAGATCGCCACTGAGCTCGATTCGATGCCATATCGCTAAGAGTTTCTAACCAAGAACTATGATGCGCACGAGGACCCCATCCTGGCAGACGAGTGGGTCCTATACTACCCATTTTGAATGTAAGTGACTTAAACTGTTTCTTCTATGTCAAAATCTGCCCACCTTGTTTTTTACGCCAATCTGGTGCTGGATGAGAGAACAGCTCTACTGAGCAATCGAAATGACATACGAAAAACGTGACCGAGCCAACGAAGTTAATGGGATCTTATTTGTTTTTTTTAACGAGCACTTATTGGCAGGTCAAAAAATACGTCTTCAGATGTCAACGTTAGTTATTCGTTGTTGGTAACCAACATGTGCTTTACTTCTAAAACAACGATGATCGAATGCCAGTAAGCGTCTCAAATCATCAACTTTAAGAGGTCAAGTTTCACTAGCGTATAGTAAAACTGCGCGTACAGATGCATTGTAAACACGACCTTTAAGGCAAAGTGAAATATTGGCGTTTCTCCATAAATGACGAAGGTTCAAAAAAGCTACTCAAGCTTTCGCGATCCGTATTCTCACCTCGTCGGATATATTGCCTACGTTATTGATAGAGCTCCCAAGATATGTAAACCAGTCGACTATGTCAAGATCTTCATTCTGCAGTCGCAACGTTGGAGAGAGTGGTGGATGATCCTGTAACAGTATCTTACATTTAGGGGGTTACGAATTTCATACCGAAAGACGGAACAACGTCTGTTAATCTATTTAAGGTGGTCTGGGCAGCACGCTGATTGTCGAATAATAGTACGATATCGTCCGCATAGTCAAGATCGACTAGTTTATCTCCCGGCAGAACTTCAACTCTAGCGTCCTGAATGTGTGGGAGAGTGTTGTTCATAATAGCATCGATTACAAAATTAAACAAAATGGGGAAAGTGGACAACCTTGACGAACACCACTGCTAGTTGTAAAGTTATGCGTTAATTCGTTGTAGACCTTAACGCTACCAGAAGTATTTGTGTAGAGAGTACGTATAATATTAACAAATTTTGTGGGTACACCGCTTTTCGACAATATATGGAATAAAACATTGCGATCCACCGAATCAAATGCACCATTGAAGTCTAGAAAGACGGTTATTGTGGGACGGTGATATAAATGTCTCTGTTCAAGAACTTGCCTTAACGTAAAAATATTATCTATACAACCTCGTCCTGCGCGGAATCCGGTCTGTTCTTCTCTTGTATGTGATTCACATGAAGCGCCAAGACGACGTAGGATAATAGAAGCAAATAAACTAGATACGACCGGAATGAAGCTTATACCACGATGGTTATCGCACGAATTACGATTTTATTTTTTGAAGATGGGAATGATGGTCGACTCATTACAATCAAGTGGTACGGTTTCCTCGTTTCATATATGAAAGGGTTTGGTCAACGCTCCTGAAACTATATCGCCACCATCCTTAAACAATCTTGGAAACAAATCATCGGGGCCTGTGGCTTTGCGGCATTTAAGAGATAGGATTGTATCGCGCGTGTCTAACTCGGATGGTTCTTAGAGACTTAACGTTCTACACTGTTGATGCAGACATGATTTCGGGAATTGGAACTGACGCTGGTGGCCAAGAAAATTGATCTTTGAAGTGTTCAGCCCACCTGTCAGGACGACTTATTCTATCTGTTATTAAATAGTTGTTACTATCATTTATAGTTTCACTAACTTTTAATTTTCTCGGACCTGTTGCGCGAATAAGTTGGAACAAACAGCGACTATTACCTGACGCGAAAGCTACTTCCATTTCTTCAGCCTTTCTGGTCCAAAAGTTTTCGAGATCCACTTTTAGACTGCGCTTAAGTTGGCGTCTTATATTGCGACGGGTATTATTATGAGTCGAGCCAGGTGGAATTTGGCGCCTTATTTCGAGTATCTCCATAGATTTTACAGAGAGCCAGTGATTATTTCTACGGAGGCCTGCAATGCCACATACAGTAGTACCTGCATTGTGCATAGTGGAACTTATCTTGGACCAAAGTATATTCGGATTTTCGCCATCCAGACCAGTTAGATTAGACTTTAGAATATTTTCATAATTTTGTCGGAAGGACGGTTGTTCGAGTTTGCCTACATCAATTTGGGGCTTATTCTTAATTATTTTCCCGGAAAATTTTAGTGCAAATCTACAACGGATAAGTGCATGGTCCGAGTCGACATAAGTATTCCAAAAAGAACGACAATCCTGGATGCAACCACGCCATCTATAACTAATTGCTACATGATCTATTTGAGTCCACCGTTGTCCGGGTGCTGGAGGACGCCATGTAGCACAACGTTTAACACTACGCCTGAAGTTTGTACTACTTAAATATAGTCTATGTTCAGCGCAGCTATCCAAAAGCCGTTCACCATTATCGTTGCGCGTCGAGCTTAAAGTGTATCTTCCACCTAAATTAAATTCTGTGTTACTTAAGCGCCCAACTTGAGCATTCATATCACCCATAACCAGGACTATATCTGAACTTCGTGCTTTACTTAGTAAGGAGCTTAATTCGGAGTAAAAAGCGTCCTTGCTTTCATCTGTGCTGCAATCGGTAGGAGCATATGCAGATACAACGAAGAGGCAACGATGATAACGGGTTTTTGCTTTGATTTTAGTAGACGTATTTAAACGTGCCGCTAAGGGCAACACCAACACCCCATTTACCGGCTTGAGAGAACTCTGTGGAACCAGATGTTCGAAGCCAATAACGCATAGATAGGGATGGTGCAAACAGTTCTGTAATTCACGTAGGATCCTGTACCCTGGTTTCAGATATGTCGATTTCTAATTTATCCAACGTACGAAGAAGAAAATTTTCTTTTCCAAGTTGTTTTAATGTTCGCACATTAAATGCGTCTATGTTAAAACCTAACCTAGATTTAATAAATGATCGTCTACTAGAAATATTTTCGATATTTGGCAACCTGATATTGGGATCAGTGATATGATCTAAACCAACCATATTCATAGTATCTAAAATAATTTTATTGTTTAATTGAGAAAAGGAAGTGGAAGGAGAGGATGCAGAATTGGAGATAAAGTTTCCTGCAGTAGCCCGATTTCGCTTATCCACCCTGCGCCGCTCAGCAGATAAGGCGATCCTTTATACATACATACATAAATGCACGCATACATACAAACAAACATATATACATGCATACATATATACATGAATACATACATACAAACGTGCATACATGTATACATGCATACACGAATACTTACATACATGCATACATATACACCTGAATACAACATACATACATAAAAGTAGCATAAGATAGTAAATTCAGTTTATTAACTCTACCAGTTTCATTCTTAATGTGAACTTCGAAATAATTTCCAAAATTGTCGCGGCTGGGATTTGAACCAGGGAACATATAGTTCAGTCTCAGTACTGAAGCCTTAATGTCCATTCGTTTCATTTACTGCTACGGCAGTAATATACCAGCTTAATATACTAATTATTTACTGCGTGATAACTATGAAATTAATAAATATGTGTGGAATGTAAATAAACACTAGGTTGCCTGCTCCTAATGTTGGATTGAGAACAGTTAGAGTTTGTGGATTTGTAGCCGCGCAATTAACTGCAAATAATTTTGCATTACTTTCTTGTCGCTCGGAAATATTCCTCCGCAGGTGATAATGATACTGCTGAAAGTGATGTGCTTATAGGTCTTGGTTCGGATTTGTACCCCATCCAGATGAACTTTGTGTTGATATATTCATTATCGTCATTGTTTTACTCTAATTGATCTTGGACTGGATAAATTTTTTATCGTGTGTGGGAAGTTTCTGTACGTTGAGAGTCGGCTCTTGTTGTTTAATAACCAAATGCCTCTTAAATTGGTATTTCACTATACCTTTGCTTTATAAAGTAGTTTAAATTTTGTATGATCTGCTTTTTGGGCTTTACTGATTATGTGAGCTGTTACAGCACTTCGTTAGTACTAGATCTTCGCTTAACAGCTTCTAGGGCGTGTTGATTGCGGCTCATCAACTATTTTTTCTACCTATGTAACTACAGTTACAACTATATATAAACTTGTAGAAGATTAGCGATTTGGATGACTGAAGAAGCTGATATTTAGTGTCTACTCTTGTGATTCGCTGTGCAAGAAAATTTACACGTTTTTTAGGGAAATTAACTTGTGTCACCCGATTTAGACTTCTTATGAAAGTTACCAAAACAATGCCTCTCGGTATGTCAAATTAAGATACAACTTTCAGTACTGCCGTTTGACTTTGCCTGGATTTCATTTTAATATTATATAATTTTTTATTTCTCGAAAAAATGGACAGTGTCGAGGCCAACTTCTATAGATTAATAGGTAATGTTTCACCTTTTGGTTATGAAAATTGATAATACAATACAACAACCGTTGCTCACTTAAACTTCGCTACATCAACATAAGGATATTAAAATAGCTCGCATGATCACTCCTTTTGTATAATGATTTCAGACACAACTGATGACTTAATGTATAGTTTTTGGCTTTGCCTTAAAGCTGCAATTTACGGAACATCGGTACATGAAGCCTAGCAACTCTTGCGAGAATTTACCATTAGAGCAGAAAATCCAAGATGAATACAGATATTTAATTAGTATTTTCCGAGAAGCAAAGCCAATATAAGCTATCTTTTAAATCAAAGTTGCGATACTGATATAAACAACTGTTCCATTATTCACATAAATTTTTCAGTATAAACTAAGATTTGTATAATTAAGAAAATGAAATTCATTCAGCAGACCAGTTTAGTCCTTATTGCAAACTCATCACGTACCACCTAGAATTTGCCGCAAACAGGGCTCAAATCTGGGGAAGTCTGCTATGGAATCTGGTGCTCTAACCACTGAGCAACCCTGCCGCATACTACACACAGATTTCAATCGTATACTAACTTATGTAACTCGATTAGACTTTTACTTTTAGGTGGAGCTCATATGGCATCCATTTAGGCTCAAAGATCCAACTAGCCATTACCAATCTGTCATTATTGAACAGACACCACACTACATGAGGAAGTGGCATTGAAATGAAAATTTATATAATCAAACGACTATTGGTTGCGCGAGAGGTGAAAACAATTATTTAAATGAAGTTTGCGATTTTGATAGAAACACTCATCCAATTATGTACATTTGTCAGTATAAATTAAGAAATGTATAGTGTAGAAAAGACAATTCATCCAGTAAAACGGTTTCGTCCTTATTGGAAACGAATCACTTAATGACTAGAATTTGTGGTGGACAACGCTCGAATCTGGGCAAGTGTACTTCGGAATCTGTTGCTCTAAAAACTGAGTCATCCTGTCGTATACTACAATCAATTTTCAGTTATAAACTAACTAATGTTTATTGGTTAGCCTTTATTTTAGGTGGAGCTTATGTAGTATACATTCAGACCAACACAAATATGTCACTATAAAATAAACACCATGCCAACATGGGACATGGAAATTAATATAACTCAATTAACATCTATTGCATGGGTAACGATAACGATTATTTAAATCAAGACAACGTTCTGATATAAGCACCTGGCCCATTATGTTCATACATGTCAGCATAATGTAAGCGTTGTATAATGTAGAAAAGGCAATTCATCCAGTAGACCGGTTTCGCGTTCCCAACAAGGACAAACCCGTTCGACTTGATTAAATGATTCTTCTACACCATACAATGCTTGGTTTATACTAACATATGTGTGCATATAATAGGACTGGTGTTTATATCAAGATCGCAACCTTGATTTAAATATTATTATCATGGTCCGTGCAACCTATGTTAACTGAATTATATAAATATAAGCTATTAACAATAACTAGACAACGTTGAATACCCACATTAAAGCAGAAATCCAGATCTCCCATGTGTTAGGTTCATTAGTGGAAAATTCTAACAAGGCAGAATTAATCAGACCTCTTATTAGTCACCGTGTGTAGCTACAATTCTACAGGCTTTCGCCTATTAAAATACTTTTGTTGGTAAGAGTACGGTGTGGCGTGGTTAAGTGACTTTTAATAGTAAGATTATCCACCTACGAGACGTTTGGCCTACCGCCTGTGGTTCTAGCGAATCATTGAAATTATCTGGACAACGTAGTGAACAGAATGTGTAATTGTCCTTACCAAGCAGTACTCCAACCAACGCAATTGACGTTCGATGGTGATATTTTATCAGACTTGCAAGGTAGATAGACAAACATTCGCAACTAGATATGATCTGGAAGCTTGAGCTTAATAAAGCAAAACCCAAGAATAAAATATTCGGACCGACTTGTTCTATTCAGTCTATATTTGATGAGCCATTACAGTTGAACATTATTACGGTACGTCAATTGCGTTAACTACAGCACTATTTGAAAAGACAAACTGCACATTATAGTCGTTGGCAATCGCATGAGACTAAAAGATTTGCATCGATGGTCGTGGTTTGCACAATACTATATTGAAAGTGTCAGTTTAGATACTGTAAGATAAGAAAATTCATAAGCGTTTTGCAGCGATTTTTCAGGGAAGGGTAGTTCTATTGGAATACTATACGCTTAATTTTTAGCCGCAAATTGCAGCTTTTCTATGTACAGGATCAATAAAATTCGGTCATCATCCACAAAAAATTGCCTGAGCCGCAGAAGCAGCCCAGGTTACCTCAGAAATGATTTCCATTGTGTTTAAAGCGCGTCAATAATTCCATGAATTAACCAGTCGCCTTCCAGTTTGCATTGTTTGTCCTATGTAAATTAATACTATAAGATAATATAGTAAACAAAATGATTGTCTCGTCGAACTTTGCCCAAAAAATAAAGGTACCGGCATTGAAAAAAATGGCATCATTCCTAACCTTATTCAATTACGCCACTGATTTAATATATATTGGCTGACGATACGTATTTGACTAGATTGGAAGAAAAAATCATTTGTTCAATTAAAGAGTAAGCCTACTACATCAAAAGAACACTAGGAAACGTGTTCCTCAGATTATTTCCCCACCGTTTTAAGTTGGTGTATACAAAACGCAATCTCCATAATCATACCTGAGCCCTAAGATCCGAAATAGTAATGAACTTCTTCAGAATATTCTTCGGCAGAATGTAGGTAAAGCCGTTCTCCTTCACTTCATCCGAACTAACATAAATGTTGTTCGTTCTTAGGTGCATATTTGTCGCAGAAATAGCACGAACTCTCCACTCTGTCTTACTACTAAAGTGCAGCATTTCGTAATTGGATGTAGTAGTGGAAATGATTTCATCACCATGTTTGTTGACAGTTCGTGTCGTCATAGCTGTTAATTGTGACTGCTCCTTGGCCTGTTTTTCAATTTCAGCGATCTGTTGACGTTGCTGGGATGGTGCGGAAATCTCCATGCCTAATATAATGTCACGAATTTCAGACTGTGTGAGTGAAGCTACGTTAACACTAAAAAATATAATAATAATAATACATACATACAAAGCAATAAAATTGTAAAAATATATGATTAAATAGCAAATAAACAGAGAATATATCCACCCGCACTAAAATATGTCTAAATGTAGAGCTAACGCCACATACACTATCATTAGTGAGAAACGAAGATTACGTAAATTGAAAAGTTTAACATTTGAGGTTTGTTACTTAATGCTTCCGACAAGAATTAGCAACAAATGAATAAAAACATCGGCTTTAACAGGAAATTGGCGAGTAGATTCGAGATTCTCCAGTGGGTTACATTCAGTTAGTGCATCATCAACACGATAATAAAACACAATTACGACACCAGTTATCCAATCTTTGGACAATTCTGCCGCACCAGAATTTCGAAGCCAATAATGCGTAGATAAAGACGAAGAAAACAGATTTGTAACACTCTCAAGATCCTGCATTTTATTTTAGAATACTTTTAGATATATTTATAAATCTGTTGCCAAATTTGTTTTAATTTTCCTTCAATAAATGAACCTAGATTTAATGAATAGTGATTTGCCAAAGTAATTTCGGAAATACTAAACTGGTCTCAGTGATCTGGTTAACATCCACCACATTCGAAGAGAATATCTTTTTTTTGAAATGAAGAAAGTAAAGGATAAGGAGACAGAAATTAAAATGTTTCTGCACCAGTTTAACTTCGCCCACCAGCCCTGCAAAACTTTGCGACCTGATTTGTCTTGGGCGACCGCCGATTCAGTATATAATCATATATTATTATTATTATTCATGGTTGTTTGGGCCGTAGAACAACATGGGATTACATATTCTTAATGAGTGTAGTGTGCAACGTCTGTTGAACCACACTATATTTAAACCACGCGTATTTAAAGTTTGACATTCATACCACAAATAAATTTTCTGCACTTTAGCCACTCCTCCAAAGTAAGCATGTTGAAAATCACAGTAGTAAGTGGATTGTCACAAAAGAGTGCCCGTTTATACAATCCATGCGTATAACACTTGCAGACAATAATTCTCAATAAGCAGAAGCATGCTATACTGTCAAAGATAATAATCTACCTACACTATTAATTATGACTATATATGGTTTAACATAATAGTTCTCCTATGATTTCTTTTATAACTATGTAATTGTCATACCCCCATGCACTTTGCATTTGCAATGTTTTACGCAATATGAAGCTGCATTCCGATTGGACCATGCTACTCAAACCGAAATTCTGGAATTATCCCCACACAGCGCCTTTAGATTTATATTAAAGTTATTTAACCACTACATAAAATATTATGACAATTACACGATTTATGTTGTGACTAGCACAGGCTAAATTGCAGTTGCTTCATTCATTCGACTGTCATTGGTGACTGCTTCCTCCAGTTCACCCAACATTAAAAATTTAAAGAAACAAACTAATGACATAAGTCCAATATTTCTTCTAGCAATATCGTTTGTAATTCTGATTGGCCTTTGACTAGATAGTTTCGGGTCAAGAGTGTGTGTATCCATAACTTCTACGTTCATCCAACTAAGTGAAACCGGGGTAGCTGAATACTAATTTAACATTTATACACGTTAGACTATTTGTTTTATACTCACAATGTAAAATGGGGTAACTGAGGTGGCCCAAAAATTTTCGTGTGTGGAGCCCAATATATCATGGTAAGTGATAAAATTAGAAAACCGACGAGCACGTTAAATTTCACTCAAACCACTCAAGTTGTGCCTAAGATTGGCTTATTTAATAAAATTTTCCATTTCGTGCACGTCACGCATGTGCATAAATTTGTATATATAAATAAAGAAGATTCAGTTAAATATAATTAATAAATGAAACTGCAGTCAATAGATATTAATTTACTCTTTGCACGCGTCAGACTAATTTTTTATTCTTAACGTTTGAAATTCTGTATTACAAGAATGACCTCAGTAGATAGGATGGGGACATTCAATAAAATAAGAAGCTTAATTAAGATATGAAATGAAATAAGTGACGGTTAGACAAGAAAATTTAGAAAATTATTTAACAAAGGAAAAAGTAATATAAGGAAAGAAAATAATACCTTTAATAAGCGTTCAATTCACCAAGATTTAAAAAATAAACTAACAGTTAAAGGGTAAAATTTATGACTACATTCTTAATAATTTATTAACCATTAATTAGATAATAAGCCCATTATTAAGCCAGTCCTAATTCGATATTTTAGCATCAGATTCTGATTTGTGCAATCGGCTTTTCCTGCCATTAGCCGACACTTTATTTCAAACCGAATCTAACGATTGTTTCACGGCTGTTTCACTCACAATATCATCCAGAGATTTAATTTCGATAGATACTCTAATCAATCTTGTCATCCTGTTACGACTAAATATCGCTGTGTCTGCCATTATCGTAGTTAATAGTGTTTCCTGACTCCACTGCATGACGTGCAAGATCAGATTTAGTAACATGTCCGTGCAGTTCTATGTTCTCCTCTTCTTACCTTGATTGGGCGCATAGTCTCACCAACATACATGAGACTACAATCACTGGATGGAATTTCATACACTCCTGATGTTTCTAATGGTTTATTGTCTTTATAGTTAGAGTCTAGTGCCCAGAGTAAGGGAATGTCTTAAAGCGGTCCTTAAATTGAATTTTAAAGCTATTTATTTTACTTACCTGCCTAGATTAGAGTACGATATTGCCATGATCTTATGATCTCCCTTCCATTTATCAGCTTTTATGTAATTAAAATTAGGATAACATTTTCCTACGACATCCACTTTTTTCCTTAAATCAAGTTTGCGAGCTTGAAATAAACACCAATCCCATTGTATTTAACCAGTCGTCGGACAACAAAGCAAAGCTATCCCCGGTTTTGCTATGTTGTCCGACGATTGGTTAAATACACTGGGATTGATGCTTACTTCAAGCTCGCAAACTTGATTTAAAGAATTTTTACCACTACCAGCGCAATCAATTTTTGTTAAATTCATTGGTGTTTACATAAAGAGGATAATCATGCCTGTTAACCTAAGGCGACTTAATGCTTATGACTTCAAGATGCCCATTTTCCTACTAAACTTTTAATTAAGAAGGATTCCCGATGAAGTATCCATCCTAAAAATATCTCTTTCTAATTTCTGACCATTTATATTTGGCTTGACATCCGTAAATTGTAATTTACTTGATGATACCCTTTCAAGAGTAAATTAAAGTTCGTTCAATCGATTTGTGAAATTTATGAAATTTACGTTTCATCCATACCATGGTTCTCGAATAATAATATATCATCCAAAAACTGTTGGCACAATTTAGGATTCAGTAGTATTGTATTCAAATGATTAGTTTCCAAGTAATGCATAAAGATGTTTGCTATTGGAACCGGCAAACTTTGTCCCATCAGTATATCTCAAAAATAGTTTCCTAAATTTAAAATAAGTGTAGGACATATATATGAAGATTTGAACGTAATTAACAGATATATCTTGGTAGTTGTATCAATAACTCTCTAATCTTCGACACTTACTGAGGAACGCCAATATCTAACAGTCTTAAATGTAATGTGTACAATGCATCAATATACGCAGTTACATTACACGCTAGTAAGAGATGGTTCCTTAGTCGATTATTTTAGACGCTGAAAGGCATTCGACCAACGTTGCCTGAGAGGCATAGCATGCATAATTTATCAATAACGACTAAGTCACGCTAATGTCCGTAGACATAGTTTTGGATCGGCTAGCAAGTGCTCCTCGATAGGCAAACAAATAAAGCTCTAACAATTTTGGCCCAGTTACATTTTACGTATTCTTTCATTTCGATTACCCAGTAGGACATTACCCTCCCAACCAGTGTCAGTTTGGCGTAAGAAACTAAGAAGACAAACTGTTGGATGATAGAAGCAGCTATCCAACCACATTTAACTAGGCTAAATAGGAATAGCTCAGCTACTAGGATGGGATACATGAGCGCATCAAACCCTGCGCGATATGGCATCGAGTCGAACTCAGTGGCGATCATGTTGCAGATTTCGTCATAAATTTCCTTTCTTAGTTGGGCAGTTAACCGTAAGGTTAATTTGCGTTTATGACGCGATATGTTGAGAACTGCAAGGAATCTGTATTGCGATGTCGATTTGACTTAAACTTTACTTAGTCACAATGGTGTTAGCCGATGTCCATACTGCCTCATTACTGTTTTATCTGGGTAAATATACTCATATTAACTAGATGCTCCTCACAAAGCTCACCCCCTTAATATTCCTTGTTTTGTCTTAATTAATATTTTCCCCATTATTATTAATTCGATTTTAAGAATTTCCTTATTGGTTTTTTAAAATTAATTATTTCTCGTGGTTATGTGGCAGCGAAACCTCAGTTACTAACGACGCTTGTACTGTTTTCCGAGATGATGACGAATATATAAGGATACAAATATCCATGTTACACTTCCACGTAACAAATAAAAATGTTTATTTTTACGTGATGCTCATTATTTCAGCCCTCCGCAACTACTGTGCATTTTATCATTCAGCAATAGTGTTATTAAATAAAAAACCGAACTTGAGACTTCACATGATACGGTTTGGCTGTATCCCAGTAGTACTGGAATTTTTACAATTTTTGGTACAACTATTTGCGACCCGGCGGGCGTCAAGCCGGAAATTTCAATGGCAACGGATCTTAGAATTGAAACATTAAATTTTAGCTTATGTACAAATATGTTCATTGTTAAATTTATAATATTAAATAGTTGCAAGACTCTAAACCAAATGTTTTCGGGTACGATCACTGGCTGCACCATCTCGAACTACTATTGAGGAATGCCGAACGAGAACGAAGCAAGACTAGTACACGAGGCGCATTTACTATCTCATGCCGGTTAGTTCATATTTACAAAATTTATGTGGTATGAAAAAATATGCAACTTGTTCAAACATACTTATTCTTTTTGCCGTAATCAGCTAAAATCAGATCCTTTAGCTGGTATTCCACATTTATCCAATCCTCCGGCGAAAGAGACGGCCAAATGTGATGTGCCTCCGTAATAGTCGTTTTGTCGGGTTTTAGCACAATTTTAGCACGATCATTGTTTACGTGTAAGGCACGTAGTATCAAAATGAGACGTGAAAATGCCGTATATGAACTGATAGTTTTCAGCCAGTCGTCATACAAATTAAATAGCACCATCTGCGGCTCTGTTGCTTTCAGAATGAGATCACCGAATTTTTCTACCTTAAGGCATGCCTGGAATGGCAGTTGTAACTCGGAACCTTTAATGACAATGTTGGGGAAATCTAGCAGATGCACCTCCAGTGGATCTAACATACCTTTGCGCGTCACAATAATCTGTTTTGGTTGTTCTTCCACAGGCAATGATCGAATTAAGGCAGCAACTTCTTCCGCAGTTTTCCACTTTGCCAACTGACCAAGACGTTTTTGGCCTGCCCATACAGATGTGTGAATGATTTTTAAAAATAGCTGACCGGTTCGAGGGTTGAATATGAATATAGCACCGTTGATCGGTTTTGTTGTCAGATTTCCCTCAAACGTCTGCCAGAATATGAATTTATAAAATGAGATAACGAAGTGCATCAGACTCTGATTATATTAATAACGTATGCGCCCTATCAAAATGTACCTATGTGGAATAAATTTAAGTCTTGAAGTATAATTTGTATTTACATATATAGTTATAGAACACAACCAAAAAGCTATACAAAAACACATACAGCTCTCACATAAAATGAGTTCTATTAGAGCCTAAGTATATAACGCAGGATTACTAGTAGCTCCATTGGAACCTGCATGACACTAAAATACAGAGAAGTCTGTCAACCTAAATATCTTCCGATACCGTAACTGAACGCCTCTATACGAAAGCGAAGGCCAGCAGCTTCTACAGTTCTATTCAGTTACCAGAATTTCAAAAGCTACTCTGCAACACAACAAATAACATATCCATGAAAATTTGTCTTACGTTTTATTACCTCACTTCTGTCATTCTTTATTTGCAATTCACGTTTCACTGCAATTTAACTTATTCATATATTAAGAAGGAAGTTGTTTCTTTCGTTCACGCTTACTTGTGCTTACTATGTTTAGCCTACACTATTGTATTCGTACATGACAGCGCTAGCTTTTAATCATCCTTCAAAATTGATTGTACGACATCGCATACACAAATTCATTGTATCAGAGATTATTTTCGGTAACGCTTTTTAAAACTCAAGTATACTTAACATGCGTAAATCTGAGGCAAATACACGTTAATTTATCTTAAAGTTCCTCCCATCACATGAAGGTATTTAAAATCAAAGATATGCAAGTTTATTGGTCATGCGGCTGAAATGTGAAGATCTGGACGAAGTTGGAAGGTTTACATACCTTGGCAGCTTCATCACCAACTCAGGCAAAAGGACCTACGTGGTGAGTATGAGAATCGCGAAATCTAGAATAGCCTTTGCCCACCTTCGCCATTTATGGAGAAACACAGGTATTTCATCCTGATTTAAAGGTAGAATATACAACGCACCAGTACATGCAGTTTTATTATACGCTAGTGAGACTTGGCTTCTCATATTTGACGACTTTATACGCTTGTAGGCATTGTATATCGGTCACCAAGTGCTCATCGTTAGAAAATCCAATAAGGCTCCATCAGCAGCGTTGGCTCTGTCACGTTTTGCATATGCCTTCATTTCGATTACCCAATAGAGCTCTATACCCCTAGCCAGCACCACATTGACATCAGAAACCAGGTGAACAGATTTTGACATTGCAGATGGGGTTCACAGAAGCATCAAAGTTCTTGGTCGGAAATTCTGCAGTGTCATTGAATCGAGCTCGGTGATGAACTTACCGCAGAGTTCTAGCGGAATAATCTTATTAATTCTCTTCTTAAATAGAGTTGGGTGCAAGATTCGGTCGTATTTATGACGCGACATAATTAAACTCACAAGGAACTACATTGCCTATGTCACTTTGTCTAAAATAAGACTTCGCCTAATGGTGTTGTGTAGAAGTCTAGGTTGCCTCATTTCTGTGTTATATATGTAAATATCTCCATTTCAACTAAACAATCTACTCCATAAATCACTCTGCTTTAATAATGTACACGTGCAAATTATTATTTTTATGAACATTATTGCTTTGTCATATTTTTTTAAAAACTAACGTGACGTTTATCTCAGAGTTATATGAGCTAAGCATCATAATCTAACAGCTGTCTGATAAAATGATGATGGAGATGCAAAATCATTAGGTATCCAAACTAAGCAAAACGAGTGAACCAATTTTTATGGCTGTGTACAACTCCAAGTTTGAGGCAGATTATCAGCGTGTATATATATATATATATATATATATATATATATATATATATATATATATATATATATATAACAAGAAAAAATTACATAGGCCATTCATAGAGACATTTTTATTACTACATTTCTAAAACTAAAATACGATCTAATCCTCGTACCTCATTTCCAGAGGTTAATATAGACGATATTGAAGCCTTCCGCGGAACAGGACGAATCAGCACACAGCCACCACGAGGACGAACACGATGAGCACATGGAAATGAGGATCAATCGGAACTTTGCGAAACAGATATTGCAAAGCGACAACCCACAATTAAAACTCGTGGAGATTATAAAAGTGACGCTCGCACTGCGCAACCATTCACGAAATATTATACGTGATTAAACCAACTAGGTGATCGTTACTTCTGTCAAAGATATGTATAATTGAATTCGAAACCCGATCTAACAAGGTAACTTTAGCTATATAAAATATTAGTCCATACTTCGCCATAAAATCTAGGACTTATATACAATTTGGCACATCCGCCAAAACAAACTTGCACAGATGTACATGACGTAGGCTTATTTCCTCAAGACATGATTGTATTGTCTGGCCATTGACAGCATTAAACGGTATATCAGTGCTGCATGTTGCTGGGAAGTTCGGTGATACTAGGAATATTGCAGCGAAAGTATTGGCCACAAACGCTACCACGCAAGAGTAGACCGGTAACAACCATTAACAACGCGGTTTGTTGAGTAGAATAAGAACTACACGCCGGTATTGCTTCTTCCGCATATTTCTGTCTGTTGGTAGGAGTTGCGTTCAAGGACCATCGAGAAAATTCACAGAGGGCCAACTCGGAAAGTATTCATGCAATTTCTGGTGGCATATTTCTATTTACGAAATGCCATGTACCAAGTCTCTGGAGTACGCCGTGCTGACAGTGGACGACGTGTATGATGTGGTGTTGGCGGTGCGATGAGTGACTGGGACCCTGGGGACGATTCAATAATGAAAATCCTCTAGACTGTTCATACCGCGCGCTTTTGGTCCGAAGCCACGTGTAATAAGCTAATAGTTATGTGACGACCTCAAAGAATAATTCGAGCGCAAACTTAGCCTTGAAAACGAGATAAGCACACGCTGAAGCATTAGCTTAAGCAGAATAATTCATTCTAAAAAAGTTGACAGACTAAGAAAATGACCACGTGCGATCAGATTAAACGTAGACACGGCAAAATCATTTGACGAAAAATTGACCAAAACGTGCCTTTTATCTGCCACATTGTTGCTGAGCTTGAATGCAACTAGTGCGTGCTCAGATTTATTATTCCCATTGTTGTCAAAGGACGGCGTATCTCCGGAAGCTAATTCAAGTAATTATTATAGACTTCAAGTAAACTGAAGCGAGATTTCACAATAAAATACCGGTTTTTGAATGATAAAATATTGTCTGCATAATCAGAATCGACCAGTCTAACACCGAGAACTTCGACACTGCACAACAACTTAAGCTTGCGCTACGCAGCTATCCAAAAGTCGTTCATCATAATCGCTGCACATTGGGATTAGTATATCTTCCACTCAAATGAAATTCTGTGTTGTTTAAGCGCCCAACTTTGGCATTTATGTCACTCATAACCAAGACTATACATGAACTTCTTGCTCTAATTAATAAATAGCCTAAGTCGGAGTACAGTTCGTCCATGCTGCCGTCTGTGCTGCAATAGATCTATGTATATGCAGATACAACGAAAAGTCAGCATTCATTACAGTTTCTGGCGCTGATTTATGCAGATGGATTTAAGTGTGTCGCTCGTGAGCTAATGCAACTAGTGCGTGCTCAGATGTATTATTCCCATTGTTGTCAAAGGACGGCGTATCTCCGGAAGCTAATTCAAGTAATTATTATAGACTTCAAGTAAACTGAAGCGAGATTTCACAATAAATTCTCCAAAAACTGTATAACGTGCAAACATGGGTTCAAAATTCGTGTTGCCGTGTTTGTTCTAACACAGCACAATAATTCCCTGCCGCGGTCACTAATCTAACTGACATTCCAAAGTTAGACGATTGTCAGCAGTCAAAACAAACTTTGCCTAGTCTGAAGGCTAGTTGCTATGTTGACTTTAGTTTACATCACGATACTGAACCCTATAACATTGTATTATTAATTAAAAATTAACTTTAATGATTATGACACAGAAAATATGCATGAACTATATGAGACGGAAAACTGACTGTCTATGATTTGTTAAATATTGTAGGCAAAGTTAAGCTGTGCGTGCGATAAGACACACGCTAAATATGGCGCAGCAAATGCTTGTGTATGTTATCCAGTAACGGCTAATTGTGCCAGAAGAGTTATCAATTTTATGCACTTCTGATTGGCATGCGTCATAAAGTGATACTAACGATAGACAAAAGACAGCACTCTGCTGTAACCGAAAATTCTGCTTGACTAACTGTGTGTGAAATAAAACAAAAATCCTTTTTCTAGGTGAATCAATCGATTGACTTAACAAAATGACCAAGAAAAAATGTAATGTTACACTAAAATATAGATCTATAAATATAAAATGTGTTTCACATATATTTGTGCAAATTTAGAGGCTTACCTTATGAATCGTGACTCGGTAGACGTTCGTGTCATCAACAAACCATATAATTTGATTTGAGAATAATTCGTTGTAGTTCTGTGAGCTAAGGTAAGGCTCTGTCGGCTCGCTGGAGTACAGCTGGAGAGCCTTTCGAATGCGCTCACGTAGCACATACAAAGCGGGATTTGCCTTCATTATCTTGACCATGGCCTGTTGAACAAGCGGCTTACATCCTGGGAACCAATTGCCGTATGCGCTGCAAAACAATAAAATAAATTAACCTTAAGTAGGAAAGACAAATGAAAATGTTTTACAAAACAAGATAAATCTTAATACGCTTAAAAACAAACATTTTGCACGACAGGGAATAGATTAATTACCTGATCTTTGTTGTGTTCAACAAATGTCAGAAATACACGCAGGCATTGTGTACGTTCATCTAGTAAGTCGTCAGTATGTCTTATTAAATAACTTTAGTCTCATATCGATGAGCGTACACATGCAAACACATACAAACACACTTACCTAGTGACTTGATTTAACGATTGTAAAATTGTTTGTGGGATGTGCTTTCCGTAGAAAAAGGCTTTCGAAACCGGAAGTCGAAATATCTGGAGTTAAATTGAAACAGTAGATGAAAACGCCTTGTTGGGTACAAAAAGGATTTGGTAATTAAGACAAATCTAGTTAGCAACCAAAGATATCACATTTGTGCCACATAATTAGAATCGAAACGAAGTATATTGGAATAGCAATATTGTTCAAAATTACCAATGATTGACAACTAGAGCGAATCGCAAATTCATTCAGCCAATGTATCAGTCGGTCGGATGAAATTGCGAAATTGAATTAATCTGTACTACAAAATAGATAAAATTAGTTAACACTGGCACGATATGAAAGTTGAAACGGTGAGTGCGTTTCCATGTTCCACCTCCTGTTCAGGCTCAATGCCAGAACGTTCCTTGACACCTAAAATAAATCAGGCTGGAATCGTCTATTCACAACGATTGGAATTTTATGAATCACATATTAAAGCCAGATTTGTGCTATCAGAAGAAAGATGCTCGGAAATTGTGCCTGAAAAGAAAGATATTCATGTAAATATTTAGATGATTCCAAATCCACTTTTGCTATTTTAACTGCCTGTTTTTTGTTTCGAAAAATAATGGAATGTGCTTAGATTAGAAACAAACGAATATTTTTTTTTAACGTATACGTGCTAAGTAATGTGTAAACTTAAATTTTACTGTTGTAACGAATTGAAGCTTAAAAATCGTTGGTCTACACTGGCAGCATAAAGCACTGTTCGATTTCTTATATCACGATAGCCAATTAATAGAGATTGGACAATTTCAATCCCACAAATCATCCTCAACCTATACAGTAATACCATGTTAATGAAGTAATACAGTGAAACCCGCAAGCTGTATTGCTCATGTTGCCTTGCCTTAATGCTGACTTGGTGTCATCTAGGTGAATATAATCATAGTAACTAGGCACTCTCTCTCTCTCTCTCTTTCTCTAATAAATTATAAAAAAAATATTTGCTTCTATTCTTATGGTTATATAGCAGTGAAGCATTAGTTACTATTGGTTTCTGTACGGATGTGCATGACGATGATGGTGAGACAGCAATACAACAGCACACAATAACTGAAGCTTCACTGTCACATCACCATGAGTAGAAGAGCAATAAACTACCAATGTAAATAATCTTCAAAAACAAGTAATAAAGAAAACTGCAAAAATTTATAATTACAAAAAATGCTAATGCAGTGTGATTTATGAAGGGAAGGATTTAGTTCAGACGGATATACTTAACTGGATCATACATAGGCTTAGGCCAAGTCAGCTTTAAACCACGATCATATCAGCAATACAACTTCTTTGAGATTATCACTCTGTCGTCTCATAAACAAGATTAATTCTGCCAAAATAAGAAAGGAAAATTAAGATGATTCAACCAGTAATCTGCAACATGATTGTAACTGAGATCGATTCGATGCAATATTGCAGTTTCCAACGAACAACTATGGTGCGCACGTAGACCCAACCTGGTAAATAGGCGCATCGTAGATTAACAATTTTGACGTTATTTGGTGCGAATTTTATACAGAAAGACGGAACGATTACTAATCTATTCCAGGTGGCCTGAACAAAATACCGGTTTTTGAATGATAAAATATTGTCTGCATAATCAGAATCGACCAGTCTAACACCGAGAACTTCGACACTGCACTACAACTTAAGCTTGCGCTACGCAGCTATCCAAAAGTCGTTCATCATAATCGCTGCACATTGGGATTAGTATATCTTCCACTCAAATGAAATTCTGTTGTTTAAGCGCCCAACTTTGGCATTTATGTCACTCATAACCAAGACTATACATGAACTTCTTGCTCTAATTAATAAATAGCCTAAGTCGGAGTACAGTTCGTCCATGCTGCCGTCTGTGCTGCAATAGATCTATGTATATGCAGATACAACGAAAAGACAGCATTCATTACAGTTTCTGGCGCTGATTTATGCAGATGGATTTAAGTGTGTCGCTCGTGAACTAATGACAATACCAGCGCCCCATTTTTCGGCTTGAGAAAACTCCGTTGAACCAGATGATCAAAGCTAATATCGCGTAGATAAGGATGGTGCACCTATTTTCACACTGAGCGTAGGAATGTGCATTCCAATTTAAGATATACAACAAAGATACAATTTTAATTCATCCAATGGAGCTGCTAGAGCTTTATGTAATGAACGCACATAAAATGCGATGACGCGAATGTCTAGCCTAAGTTTAATAAATGATAGTTTGCCTCAATAATTTGATAAATATCTACCCTCTGAAAGATGTTTTTGTCAGATTTAGAAAAGAAAAGATAGGAAAAGGATGAATATTCAGAAATGGAGGTCGGTAGTAGCCTGGTTTAGTTTGTTCACTCTACAAGACAGTATATACGGCGACAATTTATCTTGTGCCACGCATGGTACACTATCGATTGATTAGTCATACACAAAAATTTGGCAGCATAGTTATCATTTATAAACCACACATTATTACTCTTCATTGTAGCATAACTAGATTACGCTGGTGAGCACTATTAGTACTGGTAGCAGTATTATTATTAGTGACAGTAATATAATAAACAATTTCGATTATAATTTTGGTGGTTCTGGCGATAACAATGACGATGCTGATGCAATGTACTATCAGTGGTTAGAGCACCAGACTCCGAAGCAGACGTGTTCTGGATCGAGCCCTGTCCACGGCAAATTCTGGCCAGTACGTGATGAGTTCCCAATGAGAACGAAACAAGTCTACTGGATGAATTGCTTTTTCTACACTATACAGTTCTTTGTTTTTACTGACATATGTAAATAATTAATGGTTAGGGTTCTTATATCAAGTTCGTAATCTTGATTATAATACTATCAGAGTTTGCGCACTCCGAAATATATTAAACATTTCTATACGCCAGATCCAATATTAAAGTTGGACGGAGAACCAGTTGACGCCTAATATTTAGAGAATGTTTCTTGCTCGTCGAATGGCTGGGCCATTTGTTTATGTTGATGTTTTTACGCCAGTATGTAGGGTATCCTGTAAAAGATTTAAAACTAAATTCTAGAGTAATCTTCAGTTCAACAATCGGCATCACAAAACACCACATAGAAACCTCATTCAAAATACGTCTGCACAACTCAGTACGCATAATCTCTCTTTGAGTACATGACCGAGATCTGTCAAATAACTAGCTTCATACTTGCCCATTCATTTAAAGCGCTTGATCAATCAGAAATATCTGTAGCTTCAGCTGCCGATCTACTACACGTGTCAACTATAATCGGAAAAAATATGACCAAACGAAATAGAACAATTTTAAATAGTAATTAAATAGTTATGTTTCATACCTATGCAAATTATAGGCCAAGTCAATAGCAATCATGACGCCAGTAGGCGATGGATAAATAGACATATTGTCCGTCGTATAATCGAGGAATTTTGCGCGAGCATATCGTTCCACATCGTGTGAATCGTAGTCACCCCAGCGCAGTTGTATATCGATCCAAAACTTTTGAGTTGTGGTTCCATCCATGACGTCTCTATATTTCACAACATATTGAAAAGAAAAATACGTAAAAAGTTTGATGGCATTTAAATGAAGAAGCACAGCATCAATCAAATGTTCTAAATACAATACCATTTTCTAACTCTAATAATGAATGTCACACTTTTACATAATTAAGCATTTCTACATTCCTTGACTTAAATGTGTTTAAACATTATGTATGCAATTAAATACTCCGTGAATAGCGTCAGACACGACGATTCAAGTAAAACAAGATAATGAATATAAATATACAACAATATTGAAGTCTAATTTCCATCAGTCGATATTCTGATGTGCTCAATTAAAACAGCATAAATAAATAAACAGAGATATCTCCCTCAAAGTGTGTTTCAGCAGAGCTCTGGTTCATGTCGTCATAAGATCAAAGCTATTATTTTGGCATATTGCAGAATCAGTAAAGATAAGTGTGAGTATAATGGGGAAAATCACGCTCAGTTAATTACGAGTTAGAGTCACCAAAAGTAGAACCTAATTTATCAGAAAAAAATGCATGTTGGTATGGCATTATAATATACCATTATATATATCTTTTTGATGACGCATATCGGTTAAATACCACGTTCAATTCTACAAACTTTATTTATTTCATGGACCAGCTTTTAATTGCTTTTATCTGGACATGTATCATATAGCTATTTTAAACCAGATAAATATAACGAACATAGAAAAACATTGCGCATTAAATAATGTCTTCAATTTCCGGCACTGATGAAAAAACTTGAGAAGATATATTTAAACTTTCAATTGATTTTAATCCTAATAAAAATAATATAAATATAATAAACAACAATAAATGAGCATAACATAATGATGCTTTACTTCCGCAAAAATTCATATTAATTTGTGAGCTGTAAATTAGAACTATGTTGCATTTTTCGAGTTACTTGAAAGGTATGCACAAACATTTAGTTTATTTGCTAAATAATCGTGTGATACAAAATAATTGTGTGTGTATTTCCCTTATAATCTTCGAAGTTGGCAGATAAGATGTTTTTAAATTTGCCAATAAATGAAAAATATTGAAACCGAAAAATTTCACCATTCACTAAATACAGAGTAAAATAGCCTCGAAAATGCATTCACTCACTTGGAGTCCGCCAGCAGGCTGGGTCTTGAGACAGGCCATTTGTATGCAGCAAACAATAAAATATCTGCACAGCTGGAGTCCATCTTGTACGACTTTCTCGGATGGATCGTCTCCTTTTGCACAGTATCAATTTCGAGAGCGTCCAACTCCTGATCAAAGACCTGACAAATGTCCATTACAACAGACTCATGCACCTTCTGCCACAAGTGGGCACGGAAAATTTGAATCAACGAGATCTTTAGAGTTGGAATCTTGCCGTGCATAAAAATACCAGTCAGGTCAAGTTGAACCTGGAAACCTACGTATACCTATACAACGGAAAAGAGCAACTATTTTATTTATGTATTAGGCATAGCATACTTCTTAACAAGATAGATCCATTATGATTTTGGATATTTGGGGCGATGTTCAACTGCATAAATTTTATGCTAAAAGCTGAGCGTCTGGCCAAGCTTTACTACAGAGGAAAATTACAATTGACTCAATTTCCCATGTTTCCGTCAATTTCCTGTGCAATTAAACCATTTAAAAATCGAAAACAAATTAATTTTATTTACTATACACTAACGACCAAAGTTGGAAGTTAACAGGTTTTCTACGGTCATCCTTTAAGACGCTGTCATAGTTGCGTTTAATTAAGTCACGCCGATTTTATCGATTGTGTTAGTGTCTGCGAAATCCACTTGCATATCTTGCTTGATATGCCATCGAAGGAACTCCGGCAAATGGCTGATATTCTAAGGGTTAGACCAGCTATTCCAGAGACGAGTATAAATATGGATTGGATAATATTAATTTGCAAATGCCTAATGAAGAGGTATATATCACACTTCAGCCAAGACAAGCTCTCTTGTAAGCTGAATAATACAAAAACAAATTAAAGATTTCTTAACGAGAATAAAATTTTCACGGCTGCAACAAATTCCATAAAACTGGCACCATTTAGATTAACACAAGTTGTGATCGCAAGCACATTAAAAAAGCAGATGTATTTAATAAAGGGAGAATTTAAGCGTGTTAGGTTTATAACATACGTTTTTCATCCAATAACACAATAAACAACGACAATTATTTTACAGAAACATGAAAGAGAATAACAATTCTATAAAACCCACGTTCGCACGATTAATAGTTGGTGACCACCACAAAGTAAACCGACGATTTGGAATCTGGTTAAGACCAGAACGCTGAGCATTCGTTAGTTTTTTGTACTTCATCGACTCCTCGAATCCGGACGCTTTCTCCCTATAAACAATATCAATTAAAAATGGTCTATTAATCATAGAGCCAAAGGTGTAAATTATAGGACGATGCTAATTGTAATAAGTTGCTAGTGATCAGTAATGTGCAAATTAAAAGCGAGCCAATTATATAATTTTTAAATTGTATTATATCGTGACTGGGAACTACTATCGAAATAAAATATTGTAGAACTTATTGTGTGATAGCCCTATATCGTCACATGACCATCGGCACTTCGCAACGTTTCCACCTTTCAATATAATCATCAATTAGTGACAAGTTAATATAAAATACATTATATTCACATGTTAATCAATGAAAGATAATTAATGGTAAGTGCATACATGGTAACCATATATACGATTAACACGTGATTCTTATCAATATAAATTAGCAACTTGATGAACAGCGGGCCATGGCTAGTCAAATTATCAGGGAAAACAAATCATTCGCAAAGAAATGTGTATTGCTGTGCATGATGATGATTTTCATCATGTACCACACTAGCTCCAGGAAAAGTAATCAACATGACAGCATATTCATTACACGAGCATAATAATAAAAACGGACTTCTGACTTCTATATTGGTCATCACGCGGGTTTGTGCCAAAATGCTGAACTTCCAATCTTGTCCATTCAGCTCGACTGTAGTCTAGACCTTAGGAGACCTCTTATGGAGTCTTACAATTTGTTTCAGTGCTTAACAGGCGTCATTCTCAAACCTATCACAAACACCATTATATCAGCATGGCTTACCGATTCTTCACAGAAAAAATGGAGCTACATGCCTCAAACCTTAGTTGACTTACAGACTATATATTGTAGGAATTTCGGCTGCAAAACTACTATGCAGTCATAAACGACATTCAACAACATTGGCCATCTTAATGTTTCTTAATTAAAATATTATTAACTGTACAGGCAGCGATGTGCTAAATTAATTCTGCGGTCGAGAAGTAAGAACTATCCAATATGTTCTATTGTAGCAACCGTAGTGTATTAAAATTAAACGAACATTGGTTGTGCGGGCGGTGATAACAATTAATTTTAATCAAGGTAGTGATCTTGATATAAACACCTGACTCATTATGTACATACATTAGCCAGTATAAACTAAGTATTGTATAGTGAAGAAAAGGCAATTTATCCAGTAGACCGGTTTCGTTATTGATAACTCATCACGTACTGGCTATAATTTGCTGCAGACTATGCTCGAACCTAGGAACGTCTGCTTCGGAATCTGGTGCTCTAACCAATGAGCCATCTTACCGCAAATTCTGGCGAGTACGTGGAGTTTCCAATAAAAACGAAATCGGTCTATTGGATGAATTACATTTTACACACTATACAATACTTAGTTTATACGGACAAATGTATGCACATAATGGGTCAGGTGTTTATATCAAGATCGCAACCCTGATTAAAAATATTAAATATAATGTCCGTTGAATGCGTATAAACATTTTGAAACATGACAGTGGAAAACAAACCGACAGGAAATAATAAACAAAGTAAATAAAAATGTGTGCAAAATAGAATAATTAGGCCTACTGAATAAAGATAGCTATTTTTATTTGAAACTCGCTTTAAAGGATCTTAGTTAAAAAGCAATAGTTCAACTATATCATGAGTTTTTAGTTATAGAAAAACTCATCGATTGTAGCTCGAACAGCCGATGAATCCAAACTCATACCTTCGGAATAATCATTCGGTCATTCTTAATAAAGCATGTAAATCGCCAAAAGAAGCAAATTGTCTCAGTACATTTCTTCAGCTGAAGCTTGCGAAAATGAGATTAAAAATAATTCCAATTTATTTAATCAACCAACAAAAATGCGTAAGAGCAGAATATCTGTTTTCGCTAATTAATATTTTTGCTAGTCCGTGTGCTTTCATACTCTAATGATGACTGTGGAAGTTTGATACGAAATGTATGTGTATAATGGGACAGATAGCAATCTTGATTTAAATAAATAATTAATTATCACCAACCCAAGACCATGTTATAATATTCTCCAAGCCAGTCAAGGCTAAAGTCGTACCAGTCTTTTCAACCTAATCAAAAGGCTCCATGAGATTGCGCATAATGCTATTACGTATAATACTAAAATTCATATTAAAATTACGCTTAATATTTAAAAAAAATATTTCATTAATATACTAATCTATTTTTAGTATCCATTAAACTTAACAGTCAGAACAGTCTAGCTCTACTACTACAACGTAATTTATAAAAAATTGGAAGCCAGCAATATATTTCAAACTAATTATATCATAGGTCAAATACGATACGACAAAAGCAAGTAAAAATTATCTAGTCATTATTTAATTAAGGTTTGCAATTTCGATGTAAACATCAGTCCCATTAAGAACATAAATCTGTCAGTATAAGCATCAAGATCACAACCTTGATTTTAATATTTGTTATCAACGCCAACAAAACCAATGTTTGTTTAATTATTTAGCAAATATGAACTAAAAGTCTAGTTTCTGTTTGTACAGCTCTTGGATACAAAAAGAAACAGAACTACATTTCAAATTAAGCGAACAATTTGAAACGAAACCATACACACAAGCTTTGACAGTTAAACCAACTACTTTAGTTAAAAGAATGAACAAAACTTTCAAACATTTTAAAGTAAGACTTTAGACTAACCAGAAGAGACCTTCCCAAGTAGGAAAATAAGTGCCTTTGAACAGAGTGTGCTCGAGAATACCTTCAACCCCACCAAGCGCTTGAATCATATCCGTTCGATAGTTATTCAGATTCCACAATTTACCGTCATGTCGTTGATGTGTCCACCAGAAAGGATTTTGTTTCAAAACCTGATACTGTTTAAACTCCGTTCGCACCCTCCAGCCCTTATCATATGCCAGAGTGTGACGATCCTTTTGAAAGAGTGTATTGATTCTAGGAATTCCACGGTCCCAACTGTCCTCTAAATCTTCCAGTGTCAAACGCCTTCATAACAAAAAAATGTAAAAAAATATCTGCAATCATTCAAAATTAAATTGATAACCTCACAAAAAGTAAAAATGCAATATTGCTTAGAAACAGATAAGCAAAATAATGTGTAATTCAGAAGCTTTAAAACCTGTACAAGACAGTTTTTAAATTCATAGTCTCGTTTCGGATCTGCAAACAGAAATGATTGCAGATCCAAGAAGCGTTTCTTTCTAAAACTAACATATCTTTACATATATATATATATATATATATATATATATATATATATATATATATATATATATGAACAGATATTCATTTTTAGATAATCGAGAAGATGTAAAAGAAGCGGTTCTTGCATTTTAGAAAATTACTTCTTTTTTACACACGGAGACAGAAATTTGAATTTTATTAATGCTCGCATCCCAAAAGAACTTTAAAATACTAAATACATGGTAAAAACGATTCATATTTCAAGCAGATAAAAAACTGCTTCATCTAATAGTAGTCATAATGGAAAGAAAGACGATTCCAGAAAACCCATTGTGGAATTTTAAAAACATAAAGGAATATATAAGTTACAAAATGAACATCCAGACTAAATACACGATAAAAAAGAATCGAAATAGACTACTCATAGGCGTCACCCATCGTCAACCACGACCTATTTCGATCAATAGCTCTAGGAGTAGAAAGGGGAAGTAAAATCGCACCGAGCATGTTTCATTCTTGTACAAAATACATTTTCATCTGAATCCGATTCACTTAAACGTAAATAACGTGACAATAGTTTATGCTAATTCTACAACTAATGTATCTAATTTTTGTTCAGGAAGCTATTTCTTTGATGGATTATAGGTTCTAATGCATTATTTTACGTTCGGTAGTCATCGTGAGCATACAGACGTGTATACGTAAATAGAGAACATCATATTTCTCACAATATATTTTAAGAAAGCCTAATTCAATAAAGCCGAATTAACTCGATTTCCCATTGGAACCGATTCACCGCTAGATTCTAGGATTTTCACGACCAGTCTCTAGGCTAATGAGAATGATCGGTATCTCTAATGAAAGTATAAGACTACACATTTTCTACGCATTCAGCTATTCGCCTTAGTAGTTTTAGGAGCCTGGTGAGCAAAATGCGTATGACGCGTTAAACAATGTACTGGAAAACGCAAACATCGTTCTTGAACTAGGTAGGGCAATGGGAGCCCACACACAAAATTCGTTCTTATTAATGTCTCGTGACGATCAGCTGGCAAAAACTTGAACAAATGCAGAATGGTTTTCGACAAAAAATTCCAATCTGTAGCAGATATAATCAATTATTTTTTGTTTTGCGCCATTGACGAATTTGTATACTATGCTTAATATTTGATTAAGCGCGTAGCGACATAGACAGACAAATCGTGCTCATTTTATAAATTCCCAAAGGCAGCTGCTTCCAAGCTAATGCGTCAATAAATCTTGACAGAAGCCAATCCAAAATATTTTACAAAGGAGTCTACAAGGACGAATCAGACAACGGTACAGCCTATGGCTTGCAATCTAAATTCTTCATACTATACCAGGTTTGGCAACTACAGGGCTTCAGCGAACGTAAAAGCATCCACAAAGACAGAGCATACTGTTTTAAGCTTCTATTATGCGGAAATACGGCGTGACATGAACAAACACGTAGAACGGAATTTATCATGGCTTCTAGCGGTCAGGTAACTGTGATAAAATCTATTGATTATCTATTTTTTCAAATTTTATGTATGAAGGAATGCATTCATTTATGTGTACATGGATATATTTTACTATGAAGAGAAAACACACGCTATAACAAAGTGTATAATTATTTCGAGAATAATATACACATTAAAATCTTTCATTTAAAAACATACTGTCTTCATGTGATTAGGAGATTGACAACCGGATTGATTATCAGTTTTACTGTTTATTTCAGGTCGATTTTTGAGTGCGTTTCTAGATAGGAGTCATTTTCGTTGTGTTGCAGAGATATTATATATGAAATTATTATTTATCACGTACCTAGTAGCAAGTTAATTCAACTATGCCGATGTCAGCATTGACAACAGGTATTCTCTTATATAACCATGTTTTGTGTCTACAAGCGACTTATCAATAGGAGCCATCACTACGTCCTAAAACAATAGGATTGGTGTTTACTTCAAGCTCGCAAACATTATTTAAAGAATTGTTACCACCACCCGCACAATCAATTATTGGTAAATTGTATTGCCTAACTATGAGCATTCATTATCCCCAAAAAGAATTTCTATACGCAGTTAACCAAAATAAATAATGCAAATCTGTTCGGATGAATTTGAATGTTATGAACTATCAGTGCATCGAACAATATTATTCATATAAAATTTTAAAAGCTAATGAGGTATGCACAATCAAAAAATAAGTTAAAAAAACACAAAATGTGATAATTTATTTTTTAATAAGAATGTGGTTCTTTACACATAATTAAATATTTGTTCGTCGCAACCAAGAATGCCTAATACACAAACCGTCGTGTGAAGTGTAACTGCATTCAATTTCAAACTCGAATTAAGATGCAAATTTGAAGGAAGCATCAGTTAGATGCACTGTATCAATAATTATCCCAGAAATCTTTTGAATTTAAAAAAATCTTCCCTTACAGTTGATGTCGAAAACTTTATTACACATGATGGCAATATTTATGTTTACACACTTCTGTGGTAGCAAGGTAATAATAAATTTTTAAATTTAATCAGTTTCTACACTAACACAAATTCAAAGATAAAATTATTTCAGTCATTGTATAGTTAAACAATTGCGCAACAATAAAATTTCGGTACAACAGCTATTCATTTAGAAATCTACGGAACTCGTAAATACACAAACCTGTTTTGCACATTTGCTTCCTGACGTTTTAATGCGTATTCAGCCCACACACTCTGCGAATCTCGGAATTCTGTCTCCCATGACAAAATATAGGAGAAAAGATTTGGTATCACCTGATCTTCATCGTGACTCATACCGGAACGGAAATGCGTGATACCAACATCAGTCTGTTTAGACCAACGCAAATCAGACTGAGGAATCAGAACATGACCCATGCTCAGCATACCCAAGCCGCCCAACTCCTACATAAATAATAATGCATACGTAAAAACGACATCATCAACAACCAAGAAATCACCACTAATTAATGAGAAAATTGCATTTAAAAAAGTAAACGAGTGAAAAGAATTGTATATATGTATTTTTAAAATTGCAAAAACCATTTAGAATCGTCCGTCTATTCCATTCAGCACCATATCCAAGGTGGACAAATAAAGTGTAGAGTTTTTCTGCTAAGAAAAGAGATGACCGACTAAGATTAACAGCTCCTTGAAAGCTTTGTGAATCTGTTTGTTCTGTGCGGTAGAGATCATTGTGAGCAATTGGACAATAATGTACATTTTTTCTACATTTTTGACCAAATATATTGTGCGTATAGGACGAAGTACCAGCTCCTACTGAATAATTGTCATGAAACGAATGTGGACATTATCTTATACTTTTCGTGCAAGCCGACTTGTTTAAACCGCTGGACCCATTTGAATTAATTTGTTGCTAGGCGCGAAACACCTAATACACAATTAGATGAACAGTTTTCGTTTCTTCTCTCTGTATGAAATTAGAACTCTTTAAATAAAAGTTTTTATTACAGTATTAGCAGCACTCATTCTAATTCTAGGGCTTCAAATTGAACAACTGGACGCAGTTGACAGGTTTATATACCTTGGTAGCTGTATCAATAATTCAGTCAATATGAGTATCGTGAAAGCTAGAATATCCCCTTCCAAACTTAGCTATTTATGGACAAACAAGAGAATGTGGCTTCGCCTCAAAGTTCCATTTTGCAATGCATTTGTTCGTGCAGTTTTATTATTCGCCAAAGGGACTTCATTATTTAGAGTTGCTGATTAACGACGCTAACTGGCATTCAATCACTGTTGCTTGAAAAGCATAGCTAATAAAGGTTACCAATAATGAATAAGCAAAATAATAACCATAGACATATTTTTGGATCGACCAATAAGTGCTGTTCGTTGGACAAACAATTAAAACTCCATCAACTGTGCTAGTTCGTTCACAATTTACGCGTTTCTTTAATTCGAATGCCAGGTCGGCAAAAGAAACCGAAAGGACAGATTTAACACAGCAGAAATAGCAAACGTCAACTAAAATCAAATCTGACTGTACGGAATCTGTTCATCACCAGAATAAGGTCCTTGGTTGGAGATCTTATGAGCTTAGTGACAATGTTAATGCAGATTTATATTAAAATCATATTAATTTGAGTTTGTTTTTCTACGTTGACTTCAATTTTTTATCGTATTTTTTAAGTGATACGGGAAATACACATAAGAAGGCAGTATTAATGATGCGTCCTTTCATTTATATTGATTTTTCCTATATTGCTCTGTAGAGGCATCTGTTTGATATCTACGTATCGACATCCCAACTAGATCTGTCCATTCAGAAATAATTTTTTAACAATAAAATATTAAATGGTTCGTTCTTTCATTATTTGTATGTCTTCTTATCAATGTATGTATTACAAACATTAAAGTAATGCTTAAAGGAAAACGTGATTTAAAATATACATCATGAAAATCAGGAAGTGTTAATCATGGAAATCTTGTGACTTCAAATATTTTCCTTGTCAATTCGTTGAATTGCCAGTTATTAAATGCTGATGCGTTGTTGTGCGATGATGGTTAATTAAATTAATCAGCCATACCGGCAGCAATATCTTGAATCTGACTAGGATACAGGTATCATTCGCTTAACAATAGCTTTTTACGCTTTAATACCTGCTATTATTTATCGAGCAAACTAGCAATGAAGTAAGGAGGACACTAAGAAGCGATAACATCAAATTACCATCATTACCTGATCTTCGTTTTGACAAACGCGGCTTTCATTGTTTTCGTTTTGCAATATATTTCGGCCACACTTACCGTAGGCCTTCATCAGTTGCATTTTGTTTCACAAGTTTAACAAACGAAACAATTGAAGCAAGCGCGTTTCGTTTGTTAAACTTGTGAAACAAAATACAGCTGATGAAGGCCTACGGTAAGTATAGCCGAAATATCTTACAAAAAGAAAACTACTGGAACAATGAAAGCTGCGTTAGTCAAAACGCAGATCAGGTAATTTCAATTAATCCAGGTCCGCAATTACACCAATCTTTCAAATTAACACCATGACATAATTAGCACTATCATACCATCTCTATTCGTCTTCAACTAACCGAACGGGATACCGAAGTAACTGAACGTGAAAATACGTTCTCCATTTTTGTGCGCATAATTATTTGTACTCACGTGCGTGTGCATACATAAATGTACATACATATGCTAGTATGAAGGATTTCCTGTGTATACATTTATATATATATATATATATATATATATATATATATATATATATATATACATTTAATACATTTGTAAATATGGCAATCAACAAATGTATTTTTAATAAATCAATGCCTCTAAAAGCTAAGATGCCGTTGTAAAGAAACAAAAAGGCGCAAACCCACATGCAAACATTAAATGACATAACATCGGTATGGAAAACTTATGTTTAACTACCTCACAATAACGAAATTCGTAATACAAACATTGAAGACAGGTTAATAGGTTATATTATTCATAAATTGTGTTTCATAACAATCTGTCATAATCATGTACACTGATTATAAATCTTGCTAGTTTTCTGACTTTCTACCTTGTTAATAATTTATGCAATAATACATTGGATTTATTTGATCAGTCATAAAGTCATCTTTAAATGATTAAGTAGTGGACATGATTATGATCCTCCACAATAAGCACTTACTCAACAACAAGGATTGAGACCGTAAACTATACCAACGATAGTTTAAGGTTAAGTCGATGTACTAGCAAATTATTTGAAATACATTCGAAATCACGAGCTAAACATCTGTAATCACGTACAGAACAATATATGCTTGCTACATTGCGTGAATTACATACGTGTGGCGATAGCTACACAGATATCATGTTCGTTTCTGCATAGAAAACGTGCATCCGACACTATTAATCAAGCTCAATGTATACGAGACTACCAGGGTCGAGAACAGTTTATTAATGAAAATGTGATTTTAGAGCGTTGCTTCCAGATGATTACTCGAAAGGTTGATAATGCATACGCAAAGCAGGAAATTACCTGCATTGCTGGAATATGGGCAATTTGCGTCGGATGTGTGATACGAACTTCAAAATCTTTGTACATGCTATTTTATACCCGTGACCATGTTATGACACACATTCACTGTTTAAGGAGATTGAATCGTTTCAGACCATCTAAATGAACGCTATCTTGGACAACTTCACATTTCGGTTAGTCATTTTTTTAGTAAAAACTTACCTTCGGTGTGTAGAACACAACAGGTGGAAAACGCGCAGGCATTTTGGAGTTAAGTCCAATCTTGATACGTGTCTGAATTTTGTTTTCACATTTGACGAGAAGATCAAGCAGATTTACTGTACTCACGGTTGCTTCTCGAAAATAGGTCATCAGACCTATAAGAGCAGTGTTCCACTTGTTTACTATCTTTGTAAAAGTAGTTGATCCACTGGCCATCAATATTTGACGCACTCTATTATGAAAACGTTGCATAGAGTCTTCATCAACGCGTAAAAAGCACTGAGCTGTACGCTCTTTCGTCACCTGAAAATGGAAAAGTAACCGTAAATAAAAATACAAACAATGTACTTTATCATAATTATGATGAATTGATTCATCACAACGCTAATTTGCACCTATTGCAGCTCTAACCACTTGAGTAGCCTCGGTAGCCAGAATAGCAGGACAAAGTTGTTTTCTCAAATAGTGCATCATTCCACTCGAACGATGTACCGTAGTTACTTGTGCCGGCGATAACACGTCATCAGGTGGCCGAATAGAACTGATCGGCTATGGAGATTTCGCATTTACAAATTTTAAAACGCTCAGCACACAATGATATAAACCATATTTAACAAATATATCGATTAACTTTGATATGTAGATAAAAACTACATTTAGTCATCTTCTACGTCTCAGCAGCATAAAGATTGTTTGCATAATCTGCAAAAGGCAGCTAAGATTAGACTAATACGTCTGGTAATCTCGGCAGAAACTGATTTGTTCGATGCCCATACGGGTCCTTGATAGACAAATCCGTTGACAATTTTCAGAATAAAGCCTTCCAAATGATCTTAGGCTTCGGATCAAAATTTTCCATATTTACGGTTGACGAGATAGTTTGTAAAACATTTGTATATAAACTAGCTACCATATTAATTACTTGCAATTTTTTATTCTACACAAGTCAGTTCAAAATCATTATGTTAAAAATTACCTAAAAACATTCGAAATGTTATGAGAACTGGACTATTGCATTAGAAAGGATAAATACATATATCAATTAGCCACATAGACCGGTAAGGTTGGACTTATTAAATATCGATTCGGTGCTTTTTTCAGAGGTAAATGCTTACACATCACGCGTAAAGGAAAAATCAGAAATGCCCACATGTTGAATTATGCCTAAACATTATTTATTTTTTCATACAAAAATCAATCCAAAAGAAGTCCACTTCAAAGATGATAAACTCGCCTCATTTTGGAGATGCCACACACCACTTGACATGCTTGCATCACCAGCCTGACTGGAAGACCGACATGTTGGCAGTATGCGGCATTCGAAGCCACACATTGAGAAAAGCAAGTTTGGGTTGTCTTTACTGTAGACGGATACAAATGTACTCGCATCCCAGTCTATAGTTGTCACCGAACGCGGTAATCTGTTTTTAATATCCCAGAATACGGCACGGCCCAAATTAACATCATGTTTCATCAAACGCATTCTACTGTCTCGAGGCCAGCACTTTCTATTATTGTAGCCGACAATGTTCTCGTTATTGGGATCTGGATGCTCAGTCAGATAACGTTGAATCAACTCACGAGCCTCTTCTGCCGTAAATCGGAGAAACATCCAAAATTTGTCTACGTAGCGGCAATACAAGCGTATAGGATGGGAAACTTCAGTTGAGCTGTCCTGTTTATTTTATAAGTAAAATATAAAAGGTTAAGTTTTTTAAATCTCAAATGAAATTCAAAATAATATCTCTCAGGACGATGTGTTAGATGCTTTGTTTCCTAAGTCCTACCTATAATATCGGTGGCTTACCAAATTAGATTCCAGTTGCACCCAGTGAATAATGCCTTTAGTAACAATTAGTTATCAATGAATTAATTAAGTGCTTACACAGTCCAGACAGTCATTTGTGTATACAATAAAAAATAGTTCAAATATTAATAATTCATTTTAAATTAAAGAACAATCCTAAGTATGTATACTTAGCACTATTAGAGCATCCAAATGAAAGATAGATACATCCCAGTGAATGCCGGTAATTTGAGCACTAAACTAGGTTAAGACTGTGAGGTAAAAGGATATGTAGGGAATTGTACCAAAATGAAAATGGTTGTATCAACCGCATCAGGTTCTCCAATCTTGTCTTTCACCTCACTTTGGATGCGGTTAACTTAGTTTTTCAGCACCGCATGCAGCATCTCACCAAGACGTATCCCTGTAACCCATTCAGATAGGACAGCAATGTCAACGTATTCAGATCGATTATTTTACGTTAGACAGACGGTGGTTTTATTCTATCCAGTACGCAATAGCGTATCGCAAGCTCTATTGATTCAGCTGCCACTTGTATTCCGCCTGAAAATCTGTACACTGTATTGTTGTTGTATTTGGACAAGAAAATAATCGCTTTTCCCTTACTCTTTACTCTAATGAGACCGATAGATCAGTCATTGGAGAAAGTGTGGCTTGTTAAAGATAAACCATGTGGATAACGCGTTAATACACTTCGACAGTCGTAAAACTATAGTTAAATTACCCGACTACCAGTAAAGACAGTTTGAAAGCCACTATACAAAAAAGAGTTAGCGTCGTCTGTGGCCTTTTATTTATAAAATTTATGGACCGATTGCATACCAGAACGGTATTCGAAAGCATCTCCAAACAGAAACAAGAGGAGTATCGGGCACCACGCGATCTCTGATTGTAGGGTTTGAGCTAAAACTGCCTTTAGCTAAAGCCATTGCCGTTCACGAAGATAGCTGTTCTGGATCGGCATCGCATAAAGAGCTCTTTACCACGGATTCTCATCAGGATTAGCATGCCACGGCTTATCCGCTCTGCATGGCTCAGCAGGTTCTCCAATTACCAAGCAGCATTACATCAACACGGTAGACTGTGGCTTTACTGCCACTAAACCACGAAGTTCGGTCGTAAGTTAACTCATTACCATTTTGTGCTGTGACTGCGTTAAGCTTGTCTCAACGCAATGACTTGTTTAGTACTATAAGCAATTGAATAATAAATCCAATATTTATAAAAGCAAGCTCATCTCCATATGTGTGGTTAGATTCAGTATCTAGTTGAAACACGAACCTTTTATACTGTACGTTTGCCCCCTTCCGTATGAAAACATTTTAATTTTATTATTCATGGTTGCCTGAACAGAAAAAAATAATAGGCAGCCCTTTTATAGTTCTAATAGGGTCTATATAATTAGTTATTCTTCTCTTCCATCACATTGACGGCTACGTCTTCACGGAGATACCAAAAATGTAGCATAGAAAGATTTATAAATGAATTTGTACATCGATTCAGTACACGCCCAAGCGTCTCCAAAAAGCGACGCGAAAATCCGTGGCAATATAACAAACACGGTCCAATGGAAAGTATTTGTTTATTCTAACTTATTTGAAAAATGACTTTTGGAATCAGAAGTCGTCTTGCCTGATTTCTGTGTATTGCCTAGATAGGTAACGTCATCTGAACTAGATTCTCCGTTAAAATATTTTGTTTACTTTTAATTATGACTTTTTTCTTCGTAAAGTATTATTTCTGAGTTTCATTTCTTACGATGATGAAGATGATGTAGAAAACCGATTGCCACTTATGAATGTTTGTATAAATTAATGATTTACTTTTGGTTACCTTCGCAATAAAATAAAGACGATTCTGAAATAGGTCAGGTTCTATCCAAACATTAGTGTACAAATAATTCTGTCATTGACAATATTTTATACGAATTAGAATAAACAACACGAATCTCAAAACAAATAAGAACAGTTGCCAATCAAGAAATTTTATAAACTAACTTGGAATTGCAAAAAGTCGTTAGGAATCTGCGGTGGGCCGGCCATTTCAGCTGCTCTTTCGAGACCAAGTACCAGCAAATCAAGAACAAGACCGTAGTACTGCGTAATGAAGGACGCAAACTGCAGCCCACGAACGATGCCGTAACTGTTCGTGTGATTCATATCTTTATAGTTTATCACGATGTTGTTCTTTGCTGTCATATAGTCAGCAATGTTATGGTCGACAATTAGCCGCAACAAACGATTTAACAAGGTCAGATCAACTTTTTCGTAGACCTTTTCAAACTTTGTCTCCAAAAGTACATTACATTCACCTTCAGCAGTCTCCCATACTCCCTACAATGATAATTATAAATACAGCATTTTGAGCTTAGTTTTTAAATAAAAATCACAAAGAATAGTTCCGGCTGTGAGAGGGTTAAAATATTCAAATAGATCGCGAAATATCAAGTGGGTAATGATATATTTTAAGATAACACTAATAGAGTAGGCAGCATAGGCCGAATCGACTTTATGACAGATGACAGAGCGAACGAAGGTATTGCGAAGCATACACAATAATCTCATAATATTACATAAGTAGGAAACAATAATGGAAACCTTTTAAAATTCAAATTACAATCAGTACAAGTAAAAAACAAAAAACAGGGATACAGCTTTGTGTATTCAAGTACAACAAATTTCATTATAACAAGAAACGCATAAAAATGTAAATGCTAATGTTTGACTGCAATTTAACGGTAAATTGTTGTTAAGGGGGAAAGAGAAACGACGAAAAACTAGGCGATCTAGCCTAGATGGAACAGCCTACAGAAAATCTACTTGTACCTATATGAAAGAGTAAAAGCTAAGTAAACCACAAAGCAAGAGGATTTCATTGAAGGCACCTGAACAGCCCATCTTCCGCATAGAAGTTTCTCGCCAACCAATGAAGGAAAAACATCTGTGAAATGGCGAACACTAAAGCAAAATTCTACACCGACTGATGGGCATCTCTAAAGCAAAAAGTTTGCATGAGTAAAATTTGAGACACAATCGACTTCAAAAAAGCTAGACAAGAAATTCTTTAAATCAAGTTTGCGTGCTTGAAGTAAACACCAATCCCATTGTATTTAACCAGTCATCGAACAACATAACAAAACTACCGCCAGCTGCTATGTTGTTCGATGACTGGTTAAATACAATGGGATTGGTGTTTACTTCAAACGCAAACTGATTAAAAATTATACCTACCACCCACAATCAATTATTGTTTAAATTGTATTGCCTATAGACAAGAAATTGACAGGATGACCGAATAATAACAATTAAAATGTTCATGAAATATTCTTATGAAACTTCATTACAAAATTGTTGGAAATGAAACCATTTAATCTCTTCCCGAGAGAAAAACACCGTAAAGTACATATTATAGTAGACGGAGCATGTGAAGCCAACAGATTATAAAACCACGTTTTGATTAAATACTTTGACCTGATGTTCATGTTCAACCACATACCGTTTGTTTTTAGGTTACCAAAGCGTGGCGTTTAACATCTGATAAAATACCGGCATTGAAACTAATTCTGTCTACAGCCAAATTATAAATTCAACAGAAATATCGCCCAAATTCTAGCAATGGCAACCATTTATTATGTAGTATTAATAACAAACGACTTGCGAAATTTTCTACATTCTTGACTAATGGGATGCATTATTTTAAATATGAAATCCTTTTCAGAAATTTAGACTACACTTTATGCCTTTTCTATTTGTTTTGTGATAGCAATAGTGGCCAGATCAGATCCCTGAAGAAATTCAACCTAGGAGCCTATACAAATATACGCACAAATAAATAACTAGAATATTTCTACTAGTAGCCCACAAAGCTTGCTTAAGAAATATACACTGAAAAATTTGAAGAACCGCGGGTCAGCTTCAATTTTAAGATGTAAAATACACCAGTCCATAAAGACAATGACTTACAAGCATTGGTTATACACCAGAGCAGAAAGGCAAATAATATAATCGTTATTTACATACCTACATAAATGCATACATAGATCTATATCTCATCCAAAGATGATACAAAAAAGCTCTATACTGGTACCAGAAAACATGATAAACACAGAACCTCATATTGTTCTAATAAAGGCTCGAATCTTGATCAGCACTACAAAGTTTAAAGTACAGAAAATAATTGGCCAAATCGTAGAAGGCTTCCAGTCAAAATCTATTTAAAACATTTAGTGATAAAACCGTAATGATAACATTAGACATGTAAACAAAGAACATGAGTGTTAATGATGTCAGCGATTTTTGGAATTAAATAAACAGAAATTTCAATAATACAATGCTTAGTTTAATCCCTACTAACACATGGCGGGAGAGACTGATCACGGCAGTGTGTACGTACACATGTGTTCAGTTATTAAGTGGCATGCAATGTAAATTTTGATTGATTACCTCTAAATTGTTGATGCCCTGGCACCATTTATAGACAAGTAGAGGCGGCGGTTCGATATCGGCTGGCTTAATCCATGGCGGAAACAAACGTCGTTTATCAGCCTCATACCACAAGTACTGATCCAAATAGGCATCGGTAATTTTCTCCAATGGTTCCACATCATATACTGGTATTAAATGACTGTACAAGTCCATAAACTCAATGCCGACCTCTTTAAATGCACGCTGCGTCAGCAAATGACGCTTAATTCGACTTAGCGCCTCATGTGGATTGTCGTAGGCTTGTTCAATGAGGCCTAACTCTTCCCGCTGTGACTGATTTAGCCTATTCTTCACGCTATATGACTCACGAAGACGCTCCAGAGCGAGAATTAATAATTTTGTATCATGCTTGTAGCTCAATGGAGGGAAGGGAATTGGTGAGAAGCGACGACCTTCGAGCCAATGTACCGTAGTTGTGTAGATGGCGACAGCTTCTTCTGCGGTCACATACGGTCCGTCCTATAGAAAATGTTTTCGATTAAAAAACCAATTATATTATTCTTATTAAACATAGCTTTTCAATGTTCTTTGTACAGATTTGAAACTGATTTTCTTTCCACACGATCATTTGTAAGCAACACTTCCGTGTCACTGATGAAAGCAAAACGAAGCAATTTTTAATATTTAATTATTTCTGGTAGTCAAATAGAAAACATTGATTGGAAAAAGTATCTAACAAAACCATGGCTCTTTTTAAAAGAGAACTAGGTAATAAAAAATTATACATCAGTTTCTTCAGTAAGTGTGGTTACAAATTTCCAACCTAACACCAATAGGTTTCAAACTAATTATATATATATATATATATATATATATATATATATATATGCATTTTGACAGTATAAATTACGCATTCCATCAAGTATCAATGACAATTCATCCAGTAGACTTGAGTCTCTTGGAGCACTGTCCAGAATTTGCTACGGACTCTATCTACTGTGCCATCCACGCTGCACACCACAGACAATTTGAAAGCAAAACCCAAAGGACTAACCAGGAACATTAAGCGTCGACTCCAAATTGCGTGTAGTATGCGGCATGGGCGGCACACTCTCGGACTCCAAAGCAATTGTGTCCCGGTTTGAGACCCGTTCACGGCAAGGTTTAAAGGATGGATCCGGTTTACACGATGAATTACCTTTGCTAATTTCCGCAACATGTGGTTTATACAGACAAACAAATATGCATAAATAAAATTATTATATAGAATATTAGGCCAACAGTGTTTAAAGTAAGGCAGATGCAGTAGAAGTTTTGCCGTATAAAAACAAAGTTTAAAATAATATTTTCAATTGCACTATTTCGTTTGTACAGGAATACTTTTCAAAAGGAGAACAACCTTCAAATAGTTATGCTGGCGTTCCTGTTCTGATTTTAGGTAAAGTCGAGTCAATCTGCCCAGATTTTTCTTGCAAACGGTTTTGTCAACAGTTGCACCACGCCGTATACGTTCACGATTATAATGCGCTGTGTTAGTCCACCAATCTGCTTTTGCCTTCACATACCTCAAAATCATATTTTCGATCGGAATAGGCATATTTGGCACCTATTTAAAAAAGGCAAAAAACGGTTGATTCATTTGTGCATATTTTTAAAATATGCTGAGATATTACTAAACAAACAGCAAGCAAGAAAATTAGGCTTACAAATATGTGTACAATATTTTTTTTCAAATAAAATAAGTAAACTATAAATTTATATTATCATTCTTAGTCAGGCACTGTTACAAACCTTCTAAATATATTTGATGCAATGCCATGACGGGACGTCATGTCAATTTATCTCATCTATAAAAGAACATGTTCACGCTTTAATCAACGTTGGCGTATCAATATACTAAATAAATGATCACTCATGTAATGCGAGGCTCAATCATTAGCATGTCTCAAAATAGTAATAGACACTTGCGCAAACATAAATGTTTATTTTACTAACGATTATGACATGAATTGTGTTAGTATATGCAAAAATGTTTTCAAAGCCGTAAGGCTCTGCCAGGTTTTTCTTCGGACACTGTATCTGATAACCATAATCCAGCTTCGGGACTACACGTGGATTGCTCGCGAAAGTGACATCTGGCGCCTTGAAAAAAACAATTAATCTTGGCAGATGAAGCTCAATAGCTTTTAGCAGCGGATGTCTTAGAATAAAAACTGAAAATAAACCCTAACAGTTGATGCTCATCAGCGTTGGATCGCAAGTCATCTGAGAGCGGGATGACAATCACACGCCTCCACTAGGAGTGGAAGGTTTATTTTTCTTGTATAGTCCACAGATTCCTAGGAAAAATACAGCTAATAATAATTCTGTCTTGCATTACTCGGCGCACAATATAAAACGGATCGCCAATCTGCTGTCATTATGGCAGATAAGCAGAAAAAATATACTGAAGCTGAGCTTGAAATTTGGGTTCTCATGGTGGAAGGGTCCCTATGTGATTCTAGAGAATCAACATTACCGTGTATTTGTAGGACAGTAAATAAAATTGGTGCGAACTTAAAACCTTCAATCAGAGGCCGGTTAATGCATAATAGGCGTCCTTGTTCCGACGGGAAAGTTGTTAACCGTCGTGCTCTCAAGCTTGGGGATATTTATGTAATGAAGACTAATGGCAACAAAGCCTTCTCTTATCGGAGCAGAGCACACGTCAAAATACACATAGTAGACAGTGTATCCATTGGTTCTCGGAATGATAAATATGTTGAATCGTGAAATAATCAGTCTCAACAGTTAGCGAACTACAAAAATGCAGTATCCAAATGGCTAGTCTTTAGGAGACCAATAATTGCCTTTAAAACTCCATTTCGTATTTGGGCCTAATTTACGGACTGAGCAATTATACTTCCATTCATATACGAGGGTGATTCGATCTGGTGGTGTTGGTTTTTGCTAATTAATGTTGCTACAAACATCTTATTTTCTTTCAGTTCTATAAACTCCTCTTTCAAATATGCTAGGCTTTGCAAACGCTATTCATAAACCTTAGCCGATATTGTCAATACTGCAAGGTCCCAGCCACACACAGTATACCTATGTTTATAATAAATACACAAGAGTAGTGGTTTAACTCCATTTCAATAAATGCACACCGAGTCTTCGTTTTACGATTGAAATCAAGTAGGATTATACTCTAGCTTTATCATGATGTATTGCTTGAATGTAGAACTGAAAAGCACATTGCGCAATCATTTTTTTCATATGAAATCATGGACAACGCAATATTTCCATTTCAACAGCTACTGTCCATTGAAATGTAAAAAAGCTTAGCTAAGATTGTTTAATGGGACTGTTTGCAGACTGAAATTCATTCCGTGCGTAATATCACATATTTTATACATATATATGAATTTAATATAATAATAAAACCAGGTATGAATGTTCGTACAGTTGATAAGAAACCGGAGTATATTTCACCACAGTACAAAAGAGCCAATAAAGCGGATAAAAAATGGTCGTTGTCGACGCTGATGCCCACCATCGAAATTACTAAGACCAATGTGAGAGGCGAAATTCAACTGCAATCTGCATCTAATGTTATTTAATATTTGAATCGTATCTGTGAGTAATCATATTTAGGTAGATTCAGTAGAAGATTGAATTCAGGCTGGTCGGAGCACTTGCAAACCTGTTTGGTGCATATACGTCTGTAAATAAACAGGCGTTTCACGTTAAAAAATGTTACACAACAACAAAACTCTTTTCAAATGTGTTGAAGGGTAGGCGTGGAGTGTCCTCTTATTTATGGATGATCACAACGAATAGACATTGTCCAGAAGTGTGCAAACAACCCAAATTTGGTTCTTTCACTGAAATTAACATGGGGATTCCAAATCCATGCAAAACTTTTTAGTTGTTTCGTCCGGTTAAACTTTCTGGACTGTTTTCATTTAAGCCAATTTAACTCCTACGTCATATTTCTCGAGTAAGTGAGTTGATAAAGCGAGGTTATCTTTGATAAGACATATGATATTGCAATCTATACACTAAATTTCAAATATCTTTGAGGTGTGAACTGTATCAATCTTCTCCATTTAGTTTGAAATTTATTCTGCTTACGTTCTGTTTTTTAGGTCTGAGTTCGGAATAAGCATACACGTACGATCAACCTTCGATTCAAAGATCTTGATTGAGTTTTATATAGCATAGTGTATATCCGTTTAATTATATATTTTTCTCTTTCATCTAAATTTAGGACTCGCATTGCCATAGATTTTAGGATAATGAACAATGATATTTTTACTTAAAGTTGAGTAAAAGTCTTGAGCTGTAATCTTCCCAGAAGAAATTTATAATGTACCAATGCAGTTCTTATTTTTTTATATCTATAAGCAGAAAACGATTCTATCTTCCTCCTCTAGAGTAAAACCAATTTCATATTTTGTGGCTAATTCTAAGTCTCCCTTCGATACCACGATCCCAAATGTTAAAAATATTATCAAGATATCTGATTATAAGGTCTTGCTTCAACAGCGTTATCGAGAAAGATTGATCAAAATCAAGAAGCTTGTGTTATTAGCAAACGAAGATAAATTGATTCTATTATTTTATCCTAAACTTTTTTTAAATGATCAAAGCAAGCATTCATTTAATTATATTTTGGCGCAAATTTATTCAAAGCATATTAGTATACGTAATAAAATGGCATTTTACAGTTCCTTTGATGAAAATTTGAATATCAAGTGTTAGCAATGGAAGGCTAAATGTAGCAAGAAAGTTGGAATAAACAAAAAAATCAATGTAAAAAATTACCTTCCAAGGAATGTTGGCCTTCCAGCAACGCCACGCTTCACTAAGATGCTGCAGAATAATGCGTGCCTTGTTCTGCTTAATACCTTCAGGCATCATGTCGAGTATATCATGCATCACAGCGGCGCGCAATTCCAAATCATAGTGAGATTCGACACGTTGCTTAGTCACTGTCTTGGCGACACCCTTAGAGTGACGACCTTCAAACTGGCGGGACAACAGGTTCCCAAGCCAGCGCTCCAAAAGTGGAGTAATACCACGCAGGAAAAAGAGCCAGACGCGCCAACCAGGAGCCCAAAATCCAACACCGGGTCCTTTGCCAACAGGGCCTGTGTTAAAGCGATAATAGATCAGGTGTTTCAGGTCCTTGCACATGCGAATCTGTCGCATCAGTTTGTATTTATAACGGTACATGCCAGTCAATTGTCCAACGTGTGAAAAAATGTATTGCAAACCATCGGCCAGCTTTATTGAGTGCACCAGAGCAAAGTGGCAATAAAAATACAAAAAATACTTTTGAATACGTTACAAAAATATTTATCATTAAGATGAGCAGACTAGGATATCTCAGATACGGCATTATCCAAACAAAATGTTAATGCACTAAAAGCGCCAAAAACAATTTGTTTTGTGATCCACAGTTCGACCACTTTTGGACCCCTGCGATATCATCATTAAATAATAAAGTGACTACTTGAAGAACAGAATATTAGAAAACGATAAAATCATATGTTACAAGAAGATTACCTTGGTTGCCTAGAAGCAATTCAACTTAGGTCACAAAATATAGATTTATACTAATGAAAGGTTAGAATTTCAAATAAAAGATAGTATGATAAAAACCAATCGCATTTATCTGTTAAATTATCTACCAATACACAATAACAAGTACCAATCAAATATACGACAAGAAAGCCGGTGAAGACAAACCGCAAAATCAATATAACAAATATACTGCTCTCAGCAGATACCCTGGGCCAACAATAGTTTCAATAATCTTCGGGCAATAAAACCAATCTGAATAAGTTTAGGATGAACTGGCTTTTACATAAAAGATAAGCATTGAGCATAACTCGAAGTCTGGCTTACGCCTTTCATTAATGTGATACTGTGAATATTTACCAAAGGTGAACATTCTGATAACAATGTACCACAAAATACGCATAGCAACGAATAGAAATGATTAATTAAACACTAAATTTTAAAATCAATTAGAGACAGAAAATGGTATATTGATAAACATTACACGAACCTGAAAAGCATCAACGTTGCCCAATCTGTATTGAACATGACTGTCTACAATCAGTTTAGTAAGTCTAAGAATCTCCCGACATAAATGAAAAGCGTTACCGAAACGAGACTTCTTTCTTTCTTTTGTTGTCAATGTTTTCACTGGTTTCAAATTGAAATTGTAATCCAAATGCAAATAATTTAAGTTTTTGCGGTGAATCAAAAGATTAAGCATGTTATAACCTTGACGACAAACTTGGAGACCGGCCTCGACCCAATCCAACGATGTACTTTGGAAAAATTTGGTGGCCTTGAATGAACGGAAAAGATAACGCTTCTTCTGTGGCCTTGGGTGTCGATGGTGCAAAGCATTAAGTACAAAGTATTTTAACAATTTTTGGTAAGAAACGCGCACTTTAACAGGCATGTCAGCGGGGCAATGCTCACGATACCACGACTTCACCAAGGGTACATCAACAGCACGCCTGCTTGAACCTGAGCGTAAATTAAACGGTCTCGGGGCCCACATCAGAGCGATTCCATTAGCGGTATTATCCGTATAAAGAGGTGTTTCACTAAGGAATGGCTCGATTTCATCAGGAAGTTCAAAATCGTCTTCAATGGCTGGTTCTGGAACCTATTATTATCAAAAGAAAACAAAATATAGGTACTCGTAAATAATTAAATAATCTAATAAAAAAGCATTCATTCGTTCATAAGAATAAGAACACACTACTCGAAAAATATGAAGTATATAAGCGAACCACGACATCTACCCTTTGGTTAAATCAGAGGCCTTTTTTATAAGCAAAATACCTTTAACCTTAATTTGGGTTGAAGTTTATTCGGTCACTATACAATTATCTGTAATGTTGTTGACTTTGTTATAAAGACTCGCACTTTTCTCGGTGATAGCTAGAGTATTAATTTTCTGATCTTATTCAATTTTGCCATTTTTAATTTGGAGTATTGACAAAAGAACATCACATAAAGAAAAAACAGGACGAAACGTTATGAAATAATCGTATTTTGCAGAACTAGGTTGCTCAATATCTCGTAGAAGTGTCAAGTACAATTTTACGACACCTATACATTTGTCCGTTTCCCTTCGCCTAGTCATCGTCACATCTGTCAAATGTATTTTTGTTGAAACTCAATTTTACCATCCAAGCGAACTGAAAAATTTCACTTTTATTTTCAATCCAACCCACATGTAAACATGAGTCTGTCATCAACTTCAGTTTACTTTATTATACGGATATGCGACCTTTAACGTGTTCAACATCATTATCAACTTAATAAAATTTCCATTCACTTATGCAGACCCTTACAATTCCACTTCGGATTCGCATATTGATGCTCGCATCTAAACAAAACCTTATTTATTTAACATAACTTGAATACACAAAACATACCTACCTTAATACTATGCCTCTGTGAAATAGGATTTATCAAAGGATCGTAATAAAAGGCCGGCAAATCAGGATCTTCCGTTTTGATGAAAAGTACGTTCGGAAAATGATACCACGATAAGTGAACTTGAAACGGATAGCTGTTATAGAGGTAAGGGAATGCGATTCTGTATTCCGTCCGAATTGGTTGCCTGATGATGATCTTGTTGATGTCATTGAATTCATTCCAGTCCTCATCTCTAAAAAAAAGCATTATTAGTTTTGTCAAAATTACGTAATGAATAGAAAAGACTAAACTCACTCGAGATTTTTATCTTTTACAAGAGGTTCAAACTTTGGTCCACCCGGTAACGCCACATTAAGTGCTTTAGCAGTAAAGAACGACTTCATATCAAACAAATAGAAGTAGTTGTCATCAACCAAATCGGTGAGCAAGGTGTTTGCTAGTCGATACAAATTTGAAATAATTGGCAACGGCAGATTCCAGTGCCTATAAGTCGGTCCATTAAGATATTTAGACTCTGCCAACGGATTACGATCATAAAACCATTCCGCAATTTCACCATCTTCTTCAGGGTCCAGCTCTATCTGGATGGGTTCTAGGGGTTCGACATCCAAGATGTTGTCCGCGTAATCCAGTGGAGGCTCTTCGTCGTCAAAAGGGGGAAATCGCATCCTCTTGAAGTGACGGCGGTCCCTCTTCTCCCGCCTCATTGTAATCCACATGGAACCCCACTGAGCGATGTAAATGGGTTCAACAACCCAAGGTATTTCATTAACAAATGTAATAGCACCTGTTATATGGTATAGCACTTTAACATCCCGAATCTGTTCCCATGGCATTGGCATATTTTCTAAAAGTTTGAGGACAGCATGTGGCATATATTTTAGTGCGCCTAAATATACTCGTTTATCATGACGAAATTTTCGATTAGTCATATCGCCATGATCTCGAACAATTTTGCGAACATGTTCAGGAGGCATGTCTTCCTTTTGGGCTTCGACAAATCCAAATTTCCTCTTTTCTGCGAACTTCTTCGATTGTAATTGTTGCCATTCTCGAGCTTCGAAAATAATATGAAGCAACACTCACCTTTTGCAGATGGCAGCATAACTGAAAAAGTAGCAGAAGGTTCTTAAAGAATGGATTTCTCCCTTTATAAATGTGTATAAAGCAAATAATATGAATCAATGGAAATATACAAATATAACAAACGTAAACAATATGGGTGGATATTAATTAATCATACGAGAATATGCAAGGACTTAGGAATAGTTTTGATAATTTTAATAATAAATACGTACAGAGACAAAGCCGCCAAAACGTTTATCTTTGGTGCGATTTGTTGATTCAAAATTCCAAAATTAACATATACATCTAACACTCCAGCAGAACTGTTGTAAAATTTTACATAAATCTGACGCATAAACAACTGCAGCTTTGAGGCCCTGAAGAGAGCTGCTAAGTGTAGTATTGTAACGACACAAATCAATCGCCGACATATTGCGTAAATTAAATTCAAATTTATTTACGTTGCACCAATGAGAAAAAAGCAAAATTGCCGTTTAACCACGTTTAACCACGTTTAACCAATAGTGTGCAAGTACACATTGCATGCTATTTAAGTACGGTAATTTTCCATGCAAGTCAGTTGGTCGTATCTGCGTTCTGCCTCGTGTTACACATGTGCGTGCTGTCGGCTGTCAACACCTACGCTGGATATTGATTTGTTTCACCAACAATTGGCAACATTCGTGACTCACCGTGTTGCACTTCAGCCAACAAGACGAGCCAATTAATGCAGAACTTCAACACACATGATAACAACAGCAGGAACCACAACCAGAGTCCACGCAAGGAACAGAACATCAACTTACATATATATAACTTACGCGAACGCCGCCAAGGCCCTCTTAAGGGCCCCCATATCAGTAACTAATCTCTATTCAGAGCACCTTAACCGAGTTTGTAACGTCGTACGGCATTTACTTGAAGCCGGGGCGTTTACAGTATACATACTGAGTAAAATATTTACTCCTAAAAAATGTGGAGGTTCCAGTCTTATAAGTTAATGAGAGCCCCAGCTTCAAGTAAATGCTGTACGACATTACAAATTCAGTTACAGTGCCAGAAATACTAAGTTAGTACTGTGGACGGGCCCTTAAAAGGGCGATCTTGCGTTCTCTGGCAAATACCGAGGTCAGTTAGTGTATCAGTGTACAGAAGTACTCCTAGACACTTGAGATCAGCTCTGGTTGACTTGAGTTGTGGTTCTTCTGGTGTGGCGTTGAAAACCCGCTGAGTAACTCATTGAAGTTCTGCAGCAACTGGCTCGTCTCTCTAGTTGTACTGTAACACGCGGCTCCGTGTTACAACCCAACGATGTTCGATACAGTGCTCTTTAAGGTCAAATAATCTATATCTGTTCTTATACAATATTTCTCTCAACTTTGATTTTAGAAACAATCTCTGTTAGTTTCAAGCAGTTTTAATCGATATTTCTTGAACTGCAATTTTATTTCGAATTAAAAGGTTTTTATGAAATAGGCAGAACCGCGCGCGATACGGATGAAACACTCAGTAAACTATTGTGTCACAGTGAACTCATTTCGCTTAGTTGGATAATTTACGCATTGGATTTACTGTTCACATTCAATTAGGCCTATCCGAACTTCAGAGAATAATGGATTAATTAAATGACATGAGTTAAAACCATAGCAAGCAGTGAACTAAACATATGTGAGTTTGTCATTAAAGTCTTTATACGGTTTACATATTCAATTTAAGTGGTAACTTTTAACGTTGACTCAATCCATATCATCATGTATTTTAAATCGAGTTTTTATCATTGAATTCTTTAAACGGTTTATATATTCATTTTTAGTGATAACTTTTAACGTTGATTCCATTCATATCATCATGGATTTTCAATCGAGTTTTTTTCATTGAAGTCTTTATACGGCTTACCCCTTCATTTTTAGTGATAACTTTTAACGATGACTTTTTTCATGTCATCATGTATTTTAAATCGATGACATAAATACAGTTCAATTCAGACATTTGTATGCGAATAACTGATTATGTTCAAAACATTTTCTTTATAAACATAAATCATTTTAACATTTGCCGTCCAGAAGACAGACAATTTAGTTTAACTGTGAATGGTGTTTAAGACCTACTTTTGCATAAAATCTGTTTTTGCAGCCGACCAACACATATTCAATTTGGACTAACTGTGAATTATATTTCTATATGCAACATTGTGTATAATATATGTATGACACTAAGTTTCGGTTTTCTCACATCAACCATACGAAAAGGATCAGAGACAATGTGGGTGCATAGATTGTAATAATAGCCAACCTGGATATGTAGAACGGGTACAGAATTATGAACTAGATAGCAACCCCGCAAAAATACCCCTACAGTACAGCAACAAGATTGGCGTGACTGAAATTGCCAATGTGTGTGTAGCAAGCCCAAATGATAACGTATGTGACGAAAGAAGACAGCACATCAGAGAAACGCACAGCAGAAGGCAAACGCGACAACTGACTTGCATGGTAAATTCACTGTGCTTAAATAGCCTTGATTGGCTACTTGCACACTATTGGTTAACGGTGCAGCATAAATTGAATTGAATTTAATTTACGAAATATGTCGGCAATTGCTTTGTGTCGTTACATCACTTTCCTCTTTGAAAAAAAATGAAGAAATATTCCTCTCGGAAAGGCTAGATAAGAAACGCATGGCAAAGTTCGAACCAAGTTAAGCAAAAAAAGTGTCATTAATGCTGGGCTGAAGTATGCTTGTTGGTTGCTTCAATCATGATATTATGCTAAATAACCACTAGGAAACGGCAAGTTTCGCTTTTTTCTCATTGGTGCAACGTAAATAAAATTTAATTTAATTTACGCAATATGTCGGCAATTAATTTGTGTCGTTACAACACTTTCCTCTCTGAAAAAAAGGAAAAAGAATTCCTCTCTGCGAGGCTAGATAAGAAATGCATGACAGAGTTCGAACCAAGTTAAGCAAAAATATGATGAACAATAAGTGCTGGGCTTAAATATGCTTGTTGGTTGCTTCAACAAGGATATGATGCCAGGTAACCACTAGGAATTCCTACACAGATTGTTAGCTCTAGTGGTCGGTCATACCGCGTGAGGCAAAATAGAGCAGTTTAAGATTTGGGTGCTGCAGCGTGAAGATTTCGAGGTAAATCGCCTCTGAATTTGCCAGGTTTAAGTTAAAACCTAAGCAGGTTGGATCGTTGTCAATGTGTTTGTATACGACCAAATGAGCTAGAGTGCTCGACGTTGTGGTCATGACATTTGTAGAGTGGTCTTTGTGAAATAGATAAAGTTGAGATATGCATTGAAAGTGGCCTGTATCATGATATGAAGCTGATCACTACTTAGTGTTGCTACACAAAAGCGTTAGCTCTAAGTAGCTGGTCATACCAAAATAGGCAGTGTGATGTCATGTGTGAGAAATACATTATAATGTCAAAATATATACATTAAAATCTAAGGTAACTGCATAAAATATGTACACGAACATTGCCTCAGAGATGGCATAATACCAAAGAACTGTTCAAAAATGCTATACAATTGTTAGCTAAGAACAGGTGGTTATGCCACGTGAGACAATTACTAAAAATTAACGTAAAGTTAAAAAAATTTTTATAGTTAATTGTTAATGTTTAAAAAAAATTAATTACGCGTTATACAAAGCAGGTTGAGATTGTGGGCAGACGGAGCCTGAGACGTGTGTAGAAGGTTGAACGCTCTCAGGATCAGGTGGTTCGATAAACAGTTTCAACCTGTCTATGCTTACTGATGTCGGTGTAGCGCCTTGCATAATAATGAAGTATTTTGACTGTCTGAGTAAAATCGGGTAAGGACCGCGATACTTGGGTTGTAGTGGTGCAACAGCATTATTGTTGCGAACGAGTACTCTCTTGCAGCTGTGGAGCTGTGGGTGAACGAAGACTGGACGAGGCGTGTGTCTCGGCTGCTGTTCAGACATTTTACCGAAATGAAGTCGAAGGCGGGTAGCTTCGTCTTGTGGGTCATCCTGTGCAGGTAGTAGACGTGGAAGCTGACTAGGCAGGCGTAGATCCATGCCATACAAGAGTTGTGACGCAGACGTTTTAATGGATTCACGAGTACGGGAACGCATGGCAAGCAGAACTAAAGGTAGTGCATCGACCAAGTTGCCATTAATGGATGAGGATGCTAATGCAGCTTTGAGTTCCCTATGCATTCTCTCTACCATACCGTTAGGTTGGGGATGATAGGCAGTTGTCTGGCGTAAGGTGCATCCCATGTACCAAAAGGTGGTTTTAAAACAGTCCTATGAGGAGCAAGTGCCTCTATCAGTGATGACCTTATTGGGAACACCATAATTGGATATCCATGCAGAGATAAAACCGTTAGTTACTTCATATGCGGAAATGGTGTCAAGAGGTAATGCCGCAGGCCACCGTGTAAATCTATCAATCATATTTAGAAGGTAACTGAAACTTTGAACCTTTGTCAGATAAACTATGTCGATGTGGACGATAGCTAGGCGAGAAGTAGTTCGGAAATGTTGCAAGTTAGAACGAGTATGCCGTGTGATCTTGTTTTTCTGGCAAATGGCACACTCGGAAACCCATTGTTTAGCGTTCTGCTAAGCCTGTGACCCCAGAAGCGATCTGTAAGAAGTCGAACAGTCGCTTTGCTTCCTGGGTGAGAAATTGAGTGAATTGAGTCGAAAACGTTTCTCTGAAGGCTAGTCGGCATAACTGGCTTGTTGGGCTGCGTACCTGTGAAGTAAATAATTGGTAATCCTTCCCAGAGACGGCATATCAACTTGGTTTGGTGACGGGCTACTGATCATTGAATGTAAATGTCATCGAGCTGCTCCGTTCACAGGTGGGATGGCGTTAGTGCAGGTTCACTGAGTGTCACGGAGTTGATAGTGAATGGCGACTGCGAAGGTGGTCGTAGAAAGACGTCTGGCCAGGTAAGGTCATCTGCAATGAAGTTTTGTTCGCCCTTGACGTGAAAGATGTCAAATTGCCATTTGCTTAGACGTGAAAGCTGTCTTTCCACTCTGTCAGGGTACTTGGCGATAGTTGAAGTTGCGTTTCGAATTGCGCTAACTAATAGTGCATGATCTGTGAAAACATCAAATCTGCTACTGCCAATGATGCTGATAAAATTGCGCACTTCGTCGTGAATGGCGAGGAGTTCTCGACCGAAAAAGTCGCATCTCGATTCTACTGGTTGAATAGTATGCGAGTAGAAAATGATAGGCTTACGAACTCCGTCGATCTCTTGTTCCAAAGTGACTCCAATAGCGAATTCAGAAGCATCTGTCTTGAGTAGAAATGGTCGTTGAAAATTTGGATGCGTAGGCATTGTGGTATTTACTAACGAGTTGATGGTGAGTTGAAGTAATTCATCGTCTTTGGATGACCAAGTAATGATGGAATTCTTGCTAAGTCCTTTTCGATTCCACAGGTGCCTGCACAAAGGATAAAGTTGCCTTGAAAGCCTGGAAGGAACTTTAGTAGTAGTAGTTTAGTACTCCCATAATTTTCTGCAACTCGCTAACAGTCTTCGGTGACTTGATATTCCTCATTGAATTCGCCTTTGACGGCAAAGGTTGAATACCTTGTGGCGTGATACGATGCCCTAAGAAGTCCACGGATGTAGTTGCCATCTGCGTCTTGTCACAGTTCATCTTGAGTCCGTGGTTGGATAAGCGTGAGAGGACTTTTCGTAGATACTTCGCATGAGATTCTAGATCTGGACTGAATACCATAATGTCATCGAGATATGACATACAATAAGCAGAGTCGTCGCGAAGTATGTTGTCCATGAATCTTTGAAATGTCTGAGTAGCACACTTAAGTCCAAAAGGCATGTAAGGATATTCGAAAAGGCCAAATGGAGTGATGACCGCAGTAATTTCATTATCTTCTGATTCTAGCTGGGATGTGATGGTAGGCTTATCTGTGGTCAATCACCGAGAAGAAACTCGCTTCCGTTGAGTTTTTCAAGTAAGGTGCTAATATTGGGAATAGAATATGCATCATATTTTGTCACTGAATTTAACATGCGGTAATCTCCACAGACTCTGTACGATCTGTTTGATTTGGAGACTAAGTGCAGTGGTGACGCCCATGAACTTTTCGATGGTCTGATGATTCCCTCTTCCAAAAGCCTTGAGAATTCTTCTTGGGCAGCTTTCAGCATAGCAGGGGCCAGTGGTCGCTTCTTGAGTGCAATAGGTTGTCCTTCTGTGACGATATAATGCATCGTGTTGGAGACTCGTAGCTCTGACTTGTTAAGATCGAAAAGCGACTTGTGTTCTCGAAGAGCTGCTGATATCTCTACTGAATGATGCACTGGGGTTGGCTGAATGACCTGTAACTCCAAACGCTCGGAGGCAAGTGTCCAAAAACTTTGCTCAAGTCCGGTGGAGGGGTCGATGATCTTTTGTTTGGCAATATCAAAAATAAGCCCAAATTTCAAAAGGAAATCAAGAGCCTATTATATCGTGTAAGACCTTGGCAATGATGAAGTTGTGAGTGAATTCAAGCCGTAAACCTATATTGAGTTGGCGATACCGACAGACATAAGTAGGCATGGGCTCGCCTGTAGCTGTTGCTAGTAGAACGCCTAGCGACATCTCGGCCATTGATTCACCCTTGAGAACTGAGACTGCTGCACCTGTGTCTACGATTAATTCTTCGCCTGTTTCGAAATCAAGAAGGTGGAGAAGTTCGTTGGGCTGTGTGGCCGGGTCATGCAAATAAGCAGGCCGGTGATTGCGTCTGGCATTGTCCGTTTGGCAATCTACGTGGCAAATTTGACGTGGACGAAATGAGTCAACAGGAATGTCGGAATGTAAGTGATATCTTCCTGGTGGCGCCGTTGGTGCCGTTAATGCGCTGAAGGTACGGTCTTCTACTTTCTGCGCCATACGTTTCCCGATCCTGATGCACCACTGCGCCTGTTTTCTGTTGTCTTTCCCGTCAACTGTTGAAATTGACATTCGTTTGGAAATTCTTCGGAACGACGGAGACAGACTTGACATGAATAAAAAACTTCTGGTGATTATAGAATTATTTATTTGGGGAATATCTGTTAAAGGATTCCAGGGATCTCGATTGCCGCCAACCGTTATGATGTGTTTTGGGCATGAATATTGGTCGAGCATTACCTGATTTAGCTCGGATTTCGCTATGGCCAATCCTTCTAGAACTTTAGCCGTGTTCGCTTTTGTCCTTTTTAAAGAGGAGACCCTATCATCCTGCGGGGGCGGAAAAAGGGTGACGAATTCAACTTAGGTTCCAAAACTCTAAATTCTAACTCACATTTCTCAGATAAGTCATCTATAGAGAGTGTTGAGAAGCTGACTAGCAAATAGTTTTAATACTTGTGGAAGATTGTTAACAAAAACAACCTTAGCCTCATTGTCAGAAATATTGGTTTTATATCAACATTTCCGTAATTACCTTAAAATCTCGATGGGGCCAAGCTTTGGCATGTCTAACTGTGCGAATTTATTTATTACCTGCTCAGTTTCTGTGGGCCCAAGCAAGGATTTTACTTCGTTTAATAGGCCCAAACTGGGATTAGGTAGCTTCCTAATGGCCATAAGCTTCGGATAAATCCGTCGCTGCAATTCAGAAGGTAGTTTTAGCAAAAACACTTGACAGTTTTAGATGACTGTCATAATCTGGAAACGGGGAGAAAGCGGAGTCTACGCACATAACGAATAGTTCGCTATCTCCAACCCAAACGGAAAAATCTATATATAAATTTGGACTTGACATTCTAATAATCTTACGGGATCTTAAAAGCATAAATTTATAAGCAAGATGAAAATGTATAAAAGACTTTAAACGAAACGCTTACCCACTAACAGCTTCCACAGTTGAAACAGAATCTTCCGTGGTTGAATCTGTCAAGCACGTCAGTTCTATTCTTTTGTACAGTCAATGTTCGTTCACAGATTACCAAGATGTACAGTTTTGTACGTAGGAAAATTATTGAATAGAAAACATTACTTCTAAAAATATTTTGTCAACAAAATTGTTCAGAAGACCTCCACTTTAGAGAGAAAAACAACCAGAGTAAAACGTATACACAAATGTTAATTTATTGTGGTTTCAAAAAATGAAAAAGAAACACAGTCGATTGTATGTATACCAAAGTTTTCTGATGACTAAAAGAACAGTACAGTACTCAATGTCCTGGCACGGTCGCCAATTTTGTAAATGTCCCAGCTTTAAGTAAATGCCGTACGACGTTACAAAGTCAGTTACATTGCCTGAAATACTAAGTTAGTACTCTTGGGGGCCCTTAACAGGGCCGACCTTGCGTTCTTCGGCAAATACCGAGGTCAGTTAGTGTATCAGTGTCCAGAAGTACTCCTAGACACTTGAGACCAGCTGTGGTTAAGTTCGGTTGTGGTTCCTTCTGTTGTGGCGTTGAAATCCTGCTGAGTAACTCATTGAAGTTCTGCAGTAACTGGCTTGTCTCTCTAGTTTTACTGCAACAAGATTGGCGTGACTGAAATTGCCAATGTGTGTGTAGCAAGCCCAAAGGATAGCGTATGTGACGAAAGAAGACAGCACGTGAGAGAAACGCACAGCAGATGGCAAACGCGACAACTGACTTGCATGGTAAATTCACCGTGCTTAAATAGCCTTGATTGGCTACTTGCACACTATTGATTAACGGCAAGTTTCGCTTTTTTTCTCATTGGTGCAGCATAAATTGAATTGAATTTAATTTACGCAATATGTCGGCAATTACTTTGTGTCGTTACAATTTTTGATCCAAAATTCCAAATGTAACACTCAAACATAACTGTTGTAAAATGTTGCATAAATTGGACGTATGAACAATTGCTGCTCAATGGCCCTGAAGAGAACTGCTAAGTGTAGTATACATCTTGAGTAAGATATTTACTCCGACAAAAGTGTGGAGGTTCCAGTCTTATTAGCTGATGAGAGTCCCATATACGCCAAGTCAGATTCAGTCTTAGTGTGCCTACAAGAGTTTGCAAAATAGTTTTCTCTTTCATATTGTAACACGCGGCTCCGCGTTACAACCCAACGATGTTCGATTTTGACAAATACAGTGCTCTTTAAGGTCAAATATTCTAACTCTGTTCTTACACAATATTTCTCTTAACTGTAATTTTAGAAACAATCTCTGTTAGTTTTAAACAGTTTTAACTGAGATTTCTTGAACTGCAATTTTATTTGTAATTAATAGGGTTTTTATGAAATATACAGAACCGCGCGCGATCCGCGAGGATCACGCGGTGGACTATTGTGTCACAGCGGATTTATTTCGCTCAGTTGGATTATTCACAGTTTATTCGAAGGATTTACTGTCCACATTTAATTATGCCTATCCGAACTTCAGAGAATAATGGATTAGTATAATGACATGATTTAAAAACATAGCAAGCAGTGAACTAAATATTTGTGAGTTTTTGTCATTGAAGTCTTTACATGGATTACACACATTCATTTTCAGTGACAACTTTTTACAGTGACTATGTTCAAATCATCATATATTTTCATTCGGTTGCATGTATTCATTTTAATTCAGACATTTGTGAAAGCATAATTGCTTGTGTGCAAAATATGTCTCTTTATAAGCAGAGCTCATTTTTACTTTTGCCGTCTAGAATACAGACAATTTAGTTTGACTATGACTGGTGTTTCCGACACTCATTTGTGTTAAAATTTGTTCTTATTGCCGACCAGAACATGGTCAATTTGGACTAACTGTGAATTCTATTTCTATTTGCAACATTGTGTACAATATACGTGTGACAAATCATTTTTGCCTTCTCACATCAACCATCCGAAAAGGATCAGAGACTGATTATGAGCACGGGTAGTAATAATAGCCACCATGGATATGTAGGACGGGTACAGAATCACGAACTAGATAGCTACCCCGCAAAAAACGCCTACAATATCCGTCAAGCTCATGCCTATGACTCACTGTACTAAATAATCAATCCTCACATTTAAGATTAGTCTCTATGTTAATAACACCTAAATAATTAATTAACTAATCAAATAATAAGCGAATGACTGCGTACTCCTTCGGCAACACTGCACCAGAATATTTAACCGCGAAATTGATTAGACGCGAAAAAAATTTATTAAATTGCCTGTTCGTGAACGATCTCAATATACACAATTAATTGCTGAATCTCATTTATAAAGAATCATATTTTGAATATAAATATTTGGAAAAGCGAACCAAGGAATGAATTGACGAATAAAGCTTGCTAGAGAAACTCACGTCAGCCAAACACAGAATACAGAAAACTCGGATTTTGCACAATTCAAAATTATATATAGTGTAAAGGATTTAAACAGAGAATGTTCTCGAAATTAAATGATTGTTTTCTTTTTTAATAGTATTCATTACAATCAGCGACGTTGGTTTAAATATATCATTAGTTGTTGCTTTAATTTTGCCGGAGGAAATATCTTCCTCTACACACACCATCTTCTCAAAAAAGCGTCTAGTAATAAGCGTAATCGTTGTTCGTCACCAGACATTGAACTCTTCCTGAGCGAGTGGTGTATACTGGTGCCTCTATCGTCGACGTTGCGCCTTTTTCATTTTTCACTTACACTGCTTGTTCGTCTGATGTTTATGGAAATTGATGCTCTTTTAACTCTGTTGAACATGATATCGATGCCAATCACAACGCGTTTTGAAAAAAGTAGCTGATTTGATATTTGTACTTGCGTAATCGGATTGCACACATTAGACTTATCCATGGGAGGATGGTCCTTTATCTCATCTAGTCCTTCAGACTGCCATTTATTTTATGACGACATTTTGTCTGTCATCCTCTTGAAATAATACGGTACTTCGTAAAATGGAGTCAAACAGTTATTCCTATATTCATTAGCTAAATAAACATGCGAGACCGATTTTAGATCGGAGGACACATAGCACTCGGTTTTTAATTTTATAGTCTTTGTCCGAGCTAAACGACACATCTTATATCCAATTACTCCTTCTAACCAATCTATGTAACTATAAGACAAATGAGGACTAATTGGATTGTATATTAGAAGATCTCCCGGTAAACCTAAGTGTTCTCCATATACCAATTCTGCTATTGAAATTCCTCATTGTGCCATATATCTGTTGCGCAGGACAAGCAATTCACGGAAGATCGTGTACCCAGCTAGTTCCACTAGTAAACCTCAACGCAGCTTTCAGTTCACGAAGCAGCCTTTCTAGCATCCCACTCGCACGTGGATTGTATGCGAAAGTATGCAAAATATTTATTCCCATGATATTGAAAGATAATATAAATGGCTCTGGCATAAATTGACTACCGCGATCACTATTGACCCTAAATGGATCACTATAACGAAATACCTAATTATGTAGGAACGCAATCAGGACTTCTTGCGCTGTCATATTCTTTCAAATCACCATTTCAAATTGACGACTAAAACTATCAACCATTGTTAGCAAATAATTTTGACCGTTAAGTCGGGCATATCCAAAATGTTTATATGCAAATGTCTGAACTTTCCAGTTGGCATCCCAATATTCCGTATTTAGGTTATAATATGTCTCAAAACCTTAAATGGTTGACAGTTGCCAGAGGCTCTTACACAAGCTCGTATGTTTTCAAACATATTCGGCTATACGTATCTGTCAGTAATTAATCGAATGATGGCTTTCATGGATGGATGTCCTAAATCGTGTAATTGTTGAATTATTTTCGCGCGTAACTCCAGCAGCACATATGGTCGGGGATGGTCACTGGATATTGCAAATACCAACCACTTGCCACTCAGGAGCTGGCGCGCATGACCGGGTCTCTTAGCTAATATCAACGTAAAGGGATCTGATCCTTGCGCTTCCTCGATTTCCTTAACATAATTAATAGGATAATCATCTAGATTCCTCAATGGACCTTAACGTATCAGCTCGATGACTGATTCATTCGGTCTGCTAAGTGCATTTGCTACCAAATTCTTTTTACCAGCAATATTAAAGATAATGAAATCGAACTCTGCTAATCAAGATATTTGGGATTTCAACCTGCGAGAGTAATTAAGTTTCGCGGTTTTACCCATTATGCTTATCAACGGGTTTTGATCTGTCAATAACTTGAACTGATGGCCGTTTAAATAATGTTCCAAATGTAGCACTGCATCATACATAGCAAGAAGTTCTTTACCAAACGTATCATACCATTTTTCTTGGTCATGACGTTTGGGTTATAAAACCAAATTGGTCTTACTATATCCTTTTTTCTTTGCTGAAGTACTGCCCCTATTGCAACATCTGAGGTATTTGTGATTAGCTCAAATGGCTTCTCCCAATCTACAGGTGCTAGAGTGGTTATGTCACTTAGCATTTCCATAGTCCTATGGAGTTTGTCTCGGTCATCCCAACTCAAGGTGATAGGCCAGGACTTCTTGATCGTGCACTTCTGATGTGTGAGATAACGTGTCAGCGATTCTAAAATTTTGCCTAGACCTATAACAAATCGTTCATAGTAGCTGATCATGCCCGAGAACTTTCGCAGCTGGCGCACAATCTGGGGCTCTGTTACGTACTTGATGGCTTGGATTTTATCTTCCAAAGGTTTAATTCTGACCTTGGAAAGTATATGTCCACAATATTTAGCATAAGATCATCCAATTGTGCTCTTATTGGGCTTGATCACTAATCCATATGGTTTCAGCCTGGTCGAAACTACTTACAAATGCTTAGGATGTTCATCCTATTATGTGTTGCAGCAGAGTGTAGCAATAATCAACATTAAGACAAAGAACAATCAAAAGGTCTTTTCTAGGGCGGGCATTAATTCAACAGAAATTACTTTCAGAAGCGCCCGTATAAGAATGAAGCAATGAGCCAAATGATGAAAGCAGACTTTTGATCCTAAGTGAACATAAATTAATTAATATTTGTAAATTTGTTTTATTAAATCGATGCGTGTGGCTGTCCAGGAATTAGTGGACTGGACAGTAGCAGTACAATTGGACCTCACGCATGAGGAATACAAAAGACGAGTGTTGGATCACTTCCGGGCCAGACCTCAGGAGATGTTTTCAGAATTGTACAGCCTCAAAACAATACTTGGTGAGATGCCCCTGGATACCATGGCACGCATCATGCGGTTGTTCTCCAAGCTAGCTGAGTCTTTACCCGGGTTGCAACCGCATGAGGCCATTATGTTTATGTTGCTGGATCCTACCAGATACGGTGCAATATCCAGTACACAGGGAGGCCTGGAAGAAATAATTCAGGATCTTCAAAGTTCGGTTATGATTACAAACAAGGTAGCAGCTACGACCCCACGCATGTGTCAGGTTACAACATCTGGCAGGAGTGACATACCGTACTGGAATTCTTCGCGGCATAATCATCAATTCCGCGACAGACGGCAACAGCCAGTGGTCTGGAAGCAAAGTCAATATATGAGGTCACCAGCTTCGACGAATACGTCATCTAAACGTCAGCAAAACTAGTATGATGCTCCTAGATAACGGCCAGTTCAGTGAAGAAACGGGATCTACAAACTCACAAATAAAGGTGGTCGAGATCAAGGCACAAATATTAATACTTCAGAGGTTCCGAGGGGTAGATCGAGTGAAGACCAGCAGAACAAACAAAAACGTGTTCCGAACCAGATGGCTTTTGAAGAAAAGAGGTGTGGAAAACGTTGCCAAATGTAAGGATTTGTATTAAATTTTAATTTTTAGAACTCTTCAACGGACAGCCAGAAATATTGCAATTGGATACTGGAGCTGATGTGTCGGTATTACCACTGACTTTGCCATTGAACAACGTAAAACCTACGAGAGCAAATTTATGTCAGGCATCGGGCGCATCGATGATGGCTGCGGGCGAGTGGGACACGAAATTTTTAATAAATGAAAATATCTACCATATGTCTTTTGTTGTTGCGAATACGCAAATGCCCTTAGCCAGGACTTGATTTCATTAGAAAATGGGTTAAGACGATAGACTGTCAAATTAAGCGTGTATGCATATCGAGGCCTGAAAGAGTAAGTTCAAGATGCAGAAGGAGACCAGTTGTCTGCCTGGGTGGTGGAAGAATTTTTGAAACCAATATAACATTATATTCCAACTGCCTGATTGAAGCGAACGTCTAGGGCCGACGGTCGACCAGTTTAAGCTATGGCTTGAAATTAGCTGCAGCGATACGAGCTACCCCAGAAATGATAGAAGCCGGCGTTCTTGAACCGTCATCATCTCTTTTTCGTGCTCCGATGGTTTACGTTACGAAAGAGGATGGTTCGCTTCGACCGGCGGCTGATTTCCGGCAATTAAACTCAGTGACTAAACCTGACCCGTATCCCATACCAGCTCTGCGTGATCTGTTCCGACAGCTAGCGGGAGGAAAATGGTTTGCCGTGCTTGATCTTAAACAAGGATTTTGGCATATAGGCATGCGGCCCGAAGACCGACGGAAGTTAGCGGTACAAGTACCCCAAGGTCATTTACAATTCACCCGGGTGCCATTTGGTCTTAAAAACGCACCGAAAGTGTTCCAAAGAATGATGGACTCGTTCGTGTCTGACTTAACTTGTACAAAATGTTACGTCGACTATGTTATTATATGGGTCATTACTGAACACGAATTACGTGTTAGGCTGCAGAAGATGTTGGCCAAAGCTGTAGAATGACATTTACACTTTAATCTAGAAAAAGTTCAGATAGGTCGGGAAGTGCGGTTCCTCTGGTACTCAGTCTCAGCGGAGGGATATATGCCGTTAGATTCGGATGTACAGCATATCAAGGATTATCCGGTGCCTACTATTAGAAAAAAATTGCGCCGGTTTATTGGTATGGTGAATTTCTATAGACCATATATCGCAGGAATGGCGTTTACACAGCAACCCTTGTCTAAGTTAACTAGTACCAAAATACAGTTTCGTTGGACGGAGGAGTCTCAAGAAGCGTTTGTGCTATGCAAACAGAAATTAATAGATGCAACTATTTTGACTTTCCTTGTAGGTCATATGTTAATTGTTACAGACGCGTCAGATATTTGGATAGGAGCGGTGTTACAAGCTGACGGATGTCCTACGCAATATATAAGTCGCACACTCACTAAGGCGGAACAGAACTATACCTTCACAGAAAAGGACTAACTTGTCGTACAATGGGTGCTACGGAAGTTTAGGTATTTTGGAGATCACTGAGTAATGAGAAAAAACGAGTACACCGAGCCATTGAAGAACTAGAAAAATACGATGTATCTATTCCTCATAGAGCCGGGATCGAGAATGCGGCAGCTGATGCGCTCAGCAGAATTTCCGCTGTGCTGCTTTCGTCACTTATAAGAGTTTCTGAAGAACAGAGAAAGGATGCCACATGCCAGGAAACAGTCAGTTAGTTAAAAAACGGCACAGTGGTGTCCGCACCATATAAAACGTTGAGCCTACAAAACGGCCTGTTGGTACGAAAACAAGGACAAGAAATGCAATGGTTTGTGCCAGAATCTATAAGAACAGAATTGATGGCCTTTTGGCATAAAACGTTGGGACATCCCGGCGCCGGGCGGCTCATTGAGACATTGTAGTCACGATGGTATTGGCCTGGCATGTCCAAAGAAATTCGTAGCTATTGTCAACAGTGCATTACATGCCAACGTTGTATCCACAAAAACGAGAAAAAGTCACTCACATTGCTTTCAATACCACTGCACGGAACGAGGTTCTGTAGCTCGCGGCGGGGTGTCCTATGTGATTTCCATGGTCGATAAGTTTACCTGATGGGTCGAGTTCGTAACACTGAAAATGATTACAACAGACAAAATTATAATGTGCTTAGAAGAGCGATGGCTCTGTCGATTTGGTGCACTACAAGTTATTGCAACCGACCAAGGTGCACAGTTTGAGTCGAAAGAATTCAGGTGTGACTAAAACAGTTAACTGTATACATTGGCGCCACACAGCGACAAGGCTATGCAAGGCAACTGACACATACTCGACTAAAGGTCGGCGGCTATGTCATGGTCGCAAAGTTTGAGCCCATGGCACTACAAGCAGTTAATGATGGGCCGTATCGCGTGGAAAGTGTAGACTCAGATCACTATACAGTTTTTGTTAGCATGCCCGATGGACCCTACCTGTCACACATGATTTGTTGAGCAGGGTGCCAATGCCGATTCCTGAGGGGAATGTAGCAATAGCTACCATTAATACAAAGAACGACCAAAGTGTCTTATCTAGGGCGGGCATTAATTCAAGAGAAATTCCTTGCAGTAGCGCCCGTACAAGGATGAACCTGTCAGCCCAATGATGAAAGCAGACATCGAGCCGAAGTGAACATAAATTAATGAATATTTGTAAATTTTGTTTTATTAAATCGATGCTCGTTATGCGAGCAAAATACTATATATAATTGAGTAAAAATAAAGCATATGTGGTATATTTACAATATTGCTTCTGATGGGTTAGAAACATTGACTTAAGGACTGACTGCTCAAATGAAAAATTTAACTGCAGAATGAGGCATAATTAAGTCTCGTCTGGACGATACACTGAAGGTAAACCCCGACGATATCCGAGTGCATCGCCCAAACAATAGAAGAAGACACAATTCAGAGTACTCTGTTTAGGAAGAGGATAATAATCACACTTAGTCACTGAGTTTAATAGACGATAATTCCCACAAAACATCTATTATCCCGGTTCAGGTTTGGGAACCACCACAATTCGGAATGCAAAATCGTAATTTGACATCCTACAAATTCCTTCTTCGAGCAATTGGTGAAATTCAGCTACATCAATTTGTTGCTTGTGTTGTGCCAACGGTCGGGGTTTGGGAGAACAAGGCAACGGAGCCGCAGAATCTATTTGGTGCTCTTCTTATGACTTTAATCCATTTCGCTTTGCAATAAAATGTTGAAACACCGAAAGGAGTTTCTCGATGATATCGGCAAATTCACATGCGATTATGGGACGGGGTAAACGAACTACTTTAACGTATGAAGTATCACACTCAGTGTGTATTAATATCCCCACGCCTTCTCCGATGATTCTAGTTTTGAGATCTAATGTCAATTTGAAATGAATCAAGGAATTTATCCAAATTTTTGTGGTCCTTGACATCTGTTACCAGAAAATTTCCCTTAAAGGAAGATATCTGCCTCAAAGTTACCGACAGTTCTTTCATCCCAATAACTCCTATCGGACTATCTTTGGCGGTTCATAATTGATATTCAATTGTGGGATAATCTGCTTCCGGCACATCTGACCTAACTATGCTTAATTCTGTATCTCTGTCTATGAGCATCTCTGGAGCAGCCAATTCATCGCTAATAATGATTATTTTGCGGAAAAATCCGGAAACATTTTCCAGATATCCGATAAAGCAGAATCGAGCCCTCTTGTCGTCTGTCTCGGTGGTATTCTCTATTGTCGCATTTTTCGAGTTTGCCTTTAGAATGCCTTTAATAGGCATATCATGAAGCCTTTTCAATGTAACTTTCCTTACGGCTCCTATTAGCGGGGTTTTTTGCTTTACCTGGTGAGGAGTTTCTCTCTACCGGTTTTGTGCTTCCTTTGCACCTGGCTATACCGTAACATGGATGTATGCAATTTTCTCTTTGTCACTTAGCACTTTGTCTATATTCATAATGTGCCCTGCACCATCCGTGCAGTCCATCGAATCGTTGACGCAAGCGAAATCTGCAACTTTAAAATTTTTTATCCTGATACTGAAGTTGCGAATTAATTCTCACTTTATCATTAATTTTGTGATTCATATTAGCGACTTATCTATTTAAATGACGCACATTTTCCTGTAATATCAGGATAGTTTCTGTATCGGCCATGCCTGGCTGCACCCTTACTGTCTGCAGTCACAGAATGTACTTGCGGTTTCTGCAGTTTATACACACCGTCTAATCCTCAGAGTTCATTTGGCCAATTCACATTCATAGTCAGAAAACCCTCCAATGTAGCTCTAAGCCTGGCTGTTAGCTCAGCTGTAAAAATAAAATTCACTACATTTTGAGATATTTTTAATCCGGTAGCTTTTTCACAACGGCGTTCATATAATTCTGATGAAAGTTGACGCCCCATCTTAACTAGGCACAAAAATTTTCACATTTGTACCGACTTTCCCGAATGATATCTCTGTTGAATTTCGGCCATAATCAACTAAAAGGCATTGCGCGGTTGTTTTTTAACAATTTCGTTACTAAAATTGTCCAACGTGCCTCTGAAATTCTCTGGCAATGCCATCCATGCGGCATGAAAATTTCTCCATAGGATTTACGGCAAGGTAAGATTTAAATAGCATTTGGGCATCTTCGACGAAGCTGAATATTATGCTTATTTATACGGCGATAGACAGATTATTTTTGGACAGGTGTGGTTGCCATAATTTGTGCAGGCTTCAATCTTATTAGCTGATAACAGCCCCTTAGACGCCATGACTTTTACAGTCTTAGTGTGCCTCTAGGAGTCTGATAAGATAGTTATCTCTTCCATATTTTTCAAGTTAATGCCTATGACTCCCTGTACTAAATTATCCGTTTCCTCAAATTTAAGATAAGCCTCCATGTTAATCACACATAAATATGCAATAAATTAATCAAGTATTAGGCAAAAGACTGTGTACTTCTTACACAACACTACACCCAAATACTCAACCTGGAAATTGATTAGACGTGAAAACAGAATTATTAAATTACCTGTTCCTGAACAATCCCAACATGCACAAATAAAAACGGAACCACGTATGTACAGGTTTAAATTATGAAGACTATACTTTGTAAAACAGAACTGAGAAATGAAGAGCAAATTAGCTTGCTAGAAAATACAACGTCAGCCAGACACAGAATACAAAAACTCGGATTATGCACAATTAAAAAGTATATATACTGCAAAGGATTTAAACAAATAATGTTCTAGAAATTAAACGAATACTTTCTTTATATCAATATACATTCCAATGAGCAACGGTGGTATAAATTTGTCAATAACTGTCACTTTAATTTTGTCGGAGGAAATATCTACAAAAATGAAGTAACAATTATTTATAAATTTAAGCCACTGTGGCTAATTGGAACGAATATTTTTGAAAGAAAATATTCTTTTAAATTCTTTCGAGTACATGTACAGTTGAATCGTGCGAAATTTTATTTTTTCTCTATTTTGTGCCTGAAGTGTGTGATCTCTTCTGTTGACTTGCAGAAGGCATCTGGCTTTTCGTATCAAATTTACGATTTTTGATCCTCAATTTATATTACTGTTAAAAAGTTTTTCCGTTTTCATTTGTGCATATTGGGATCGTCCAGAAACAGGCGATTTCATTATTATGTTTTTTGTGTCAAATCTCTTTCCAGGTCAAACATTCGGTTTGTTGCATAAAATGTACACAGTCCTTGTCTATTACTTAATTAAATATGAATATATAGTTGTGATTAACATGGAGGCTAATCTTAAGTTTCAGGATACTTACAGCATGGTACTGGGAGTCACAGGTATGAACTTAATAGATGAGTAAATGAAAACTAACCCATTAGATTTCTATAGACCCACTAAGACTGACACAGACTTGGCGTCTATGGAGCTCACATTACATAATATAGCCAGAACCTCTAAAGTTACAAAATATCGGAAATATAATTTAACTTGTTTCGCTCATAACTTTAGTCACGCCATTTGTTTTTTTTAATGTTCATACTGTATCAATAATACATTATACAATGACATCGAAGGCAATGTAGAGGCCCTTTGGTCACTACCATAAGAGAGCCCCTGACATGCCAGGGCCATAAAATCCATATATGCAGTATGATCATCTAATTTAGAATAATTAAATACATCAGAATTATTACTTAAACTACATTTCTCACGTGCAACTGCTAATTGCACTGTATTCTCATTATTTTCGAAACTAGCCATAATATTGGAATAAGATTCTTTGCAATATATATATTATAACAATAAATGAGCTCAGTCAAATACGCTGATATGCACAGATGACAGAACGATGCCGTGGTTACCTTGAAAACAAATATCCACGGCAATTACCTGAAGCAAATTTGAGATCCTTCCCAATAATGTGTATTAAGACCACTGATACTTTATAATTCAATACTTTATTGAAAAAGAGAACCATGTCAGAACCATGCAGCAAAGTGCACCACGCAACTCAGAGAAATTCTCCCATAACCATTCACCAAGACAATTAAAAAGTTCGACAATATGAAAAAAAGAAACTCCCAAAAAAATAACAATATTTTTTTAAAAACAAAAGATTGCTTTACCAAACCAGCGAGAATATCAATTGTCGAAAAAGTGAAATTTGATTTATTTTTGTATGAGGAGTAAATTGATGTCCAATAAATTTATTAACATCCACAGCAATAAAACCTCGGGTTTTTAAATGAACCGATAAAAATTTAAAGTAAAAGAAGCGTGAATCAACGATATGTAACATTTGATAATTCCATCCAACTTGTAAACACATAAGAATTCGTTAACTTAATTGTCTTATGCTTGTTGGGTTCAACAAGGTGTTTGCATCCACTGTATTCAATTTGACTCCGAATATTTCGACTTCCGGTTTCGGCAGCCTTCTTTAAACGTAATTACATCCCACAAACAATTTGTCAGTCAGAATGTCAAATGGTAAATTTAGTTTAAACCCCCTAATTTATACTTATTGCTTGAGCTCATAAACATAACTGTCTATTCCCTCGGTAAGTGTTTGTAATATATTTATGTGCATGTGTCTGCATGTGTACACTCAGAAAATTTAAATTACAGTGATTTAATAATCTATAGAATCCAATAAGAAAGATTCATGAAGTTGGATCTAGATCTGGACATTTGGCGATCTCTCTTCCTTAGGTGAGAAATGTTGCGGGGAAGTTATTCTATTTTTCGAAAATTTACAAAATTTACTATCAATTGCCAAAGGGGCATAGAGAAACGCCACCATCTAAGATGTCTTTTAAATTTTTATGTACTGAAAAAATCTACAATCCTGCTGATCTTTTTAATTTTGATTATGGTAATACTTTCTCGTGGTTGAATAAAAGACAAGGATAATTTTGATTAGCAACAAACCTTTTTTATCACGTTCTGTATTAATAAAATTGAATAGTTATGCAGTATATCATCATGTTAGTCAACAATAAATATAATAAATTGCTAGTCATGATTATCATATTTTGCATAATGCTACACTCAAATTATACCCTGAATTTTCCTATTTCGATGATGAAACTATAACTATGCATATAATCGATAATTGTACAAATGCGATTAAATTATAAGACCGTTCTTTTTCCTATATCATAATAATTATATTGTTCGTTATAACTAGAGAGAACTACTTATCTATATGTGACTAATTGCTCATATTTATATGATGTAGTATCTTTTTTATATTGTACATTTTCCATTATTATTATCTATTTGATGTCACATGTGTGGCTTGAATCAAAATAAAGGTATTCTATTCTATTCTACTCTATTCTATTCTATTTTATTCTATTCTATTCTATTCATTTCTATTCTATTTTATTCTATTCTATTCTATTCTATTCTATTCTATTCTATTCTATTCTACTCAATCCTATTCAATTCTATTCTATTCTATTTTATTCTATTCTATTCTATTCTATTCTATTCTATTCAATTCTAACACACAATGACGACTCACATGCCATGCCTGTGTGTATGTGCTCTCGTTTGTTTTGTACTGAGAACTAATCAGTTACTGCCCAATACGCTCATACCAGTGAAATTACTGCGATTTAATAACACCTGACAATTTAATAGATAAGGTACGCTTTTCGTGTGTGTGTGTGTGTGTACGTGTATGGGCGTTTGTTTATAACTGAGAAACAGTAAGTTACATAAAATTAGTGGCAATTTTATCATTCATTCAAGTGAAACTAAAGTTATAAAGGCCAATTCCTTTTTGCATACGTCTGACTAATTTTTGCACTTACTATCCCAAATGAAGTAATTACGCGTGGCATTTTCCAAAAAAGGGAAAGATACTAGGAATACCAGAGCGAAAAAAATCACAGTAAATAAGAGGTAGTAACCTTAAATTAGATAAGGATAAAGTGTTTCAATAGGATAAAAGTTAAAATATAAAGGAGACATTAAAATAAATTTGAAAATTGCTAATTACAGAAAGAAAATAGTGATGATTCAAAGAAAAATTTCCCCTTTTTAAAAAAATTAGATGTTCGTTAAACAAAGATACCAATTTAATTGATACGAAAAGATAAAAGGATATCAAGCATGAAATTATAAGATAATTCGAAAATATATTAGGAAATATTGGATTACTTATCACCGCCCTCTGTAGGTCATTATCAGTCCATTGTTCTTATTCTTTCACTTTAGCATGTTTCTGATTCTGATTCCTGCAACCTCCGTTTCCCTGTAGGGGTATTTTGCTTATTCTTATCTCCCTACATAGGATTGGTAGCGGCTGTTGAGATCCGTGCTTATGATCAATCCCCGGCCTTTTCCCGATGGTTGATGTGACAATGCTAATACAAATGATCACAAATGTATTGTACACAACGTTGCATGAAAAATTCATAGTTAGTCCAAATTGACCGTGCTCTAGACGGCAATAAAACGAAATATTGTTAACACAATTGAACGTCTTATACACAAGTCACAGTCAAACAAAATTGTCCGTGCTCTAGACAGCAAAATAATGAAATACTGTTTACAAAGTTGAATGTTTTATACACATGTCACTGTTAAACAAAATTGTCCGTGCTCTAGACGGCAGAAAAACGAAACACTGTTAACAAAGTTGAATGTCTTATACGCAAGCCATTATTCTTTCACAAATGTCTGAATTGTGGTGAATACACGTACCCGATTGAAAATATATGATGATATGATTAAAGTCACTGGTAAAAGTTGTCACTAGTGATAAATAGATTCAAATCGTGTAAAAACCTCAATGAAAAATCTTCACAAATAATTAATTCACTGTTTGCTATGGTTTTAACTTATTTAATTATAATAATCCATTGTACTCTGAAATTCGGATAGGTATAATTAGATGCGAACAGTAAGTCACTTGTATAAACTGCGAATAATCCAACTGAGAGAAATAAATCCACTATGACACTATAATCCACCGCATGTTCCCTGCGTATTGCGCGCGGGTGTGTATATTTAATAAACAAAACCCTATTAATTACAATTAAAATTGCAGTTCAAGAAATCTCAATTAAAACTGCTTGAAACTAACAGAGATTGTTTCTAAAATCACAGTTAAGAGAAATATTGTGTAAAAACAGAGTTAGATTATTTGACCTTAAATAGTACCTTATTTATCAAAATTGAACATCGTTGGGTTGTAACGCGGAGCCGCGTGTTACATACACCCCCTCGCGACAATGAAAATTAGTACACAATGAAGTGGGCTAACCTTACAGGAGGTGTTATTGCTCTGCCGTACCGAGTAGCAACTGATGTTGGCTCTGTCAACACTGATTCTGGTTCCTCTATATCTCGCGGCGGCGTGACGGCGTCAGTTGGCTCGGTTGTTGATGAGATGTCGGGCGTCAGTCCGTAGTCAGCAAAACTGTCTGGAGGTGGAGTTACCGTTTCTTCACCGCCTGATAGGTCAACATCGCGGAACAGCGGGTCATTTGGATCAACGTCGGCCGGGGATAGTCTGTGTTTGGAGACAGCTTCAGCTTTGCCATTAATCTCCAAAATGATGTAATTCTGACGTCGATCTAACACACGATAAGGACCGCGCTTCGGTTTGGCTAGAATCCTGTTATCCATATCGTTGTTGACGAAGAACCATTTGCAGCTATCAAAATCTTTGCCTTTATAAATTGGACCATGTTGCTGACGTGTAGGACAGATCGGCCGATTCTGAGCGTTATATTGTAGATAACTGCGAAGTGGAAACAGAAATGCCGGATCGTTCGTCGTTATTGCAGCTTCAGAGCGTGATCGGATTAGTTCGCCAGGCAGCCGTAGACATTCGCCAAATACCATTTCAGCGGAACTACATTTGATCGGCTCAAAAGGTCTTGTACGCATTGATAGGAGTACTTTTGGTAAAGCCACAAGCCAATTTACTTATGGGCTGGCCTTGAGCGCCGCTTTTAGTTCCCGGTGTGGCCTTTCGGCGAAACCATTTGCTCTCGGATTACGAGCCGCGGTCACGGAGTGTTTGACACCATAGTATTTCAGTAGGGCTGCGAACTCTTTGCCGAGAAACTGTGCGCAAAGATCGGTTGCCACTTTAGCTGGGGCACCAAACCGAGCGAACCAATTGAGCTCTAAAGCATAACTGACAGTGTCTTGCTTCATGTCTGGCAGTGATATGGCCTCATACCATCGAGTGGTGCGATCCCGTATTGACAGTAGATATTGCATATTTTTCACGGCAGGTAAGGTTACCAGATCAACGTGTATGTGCGTAAACCGGACTTTGGGCACTTGAATGACTTGTGGCGCCGTTTTGGTGTGTCTCGTCACTTTGCATTTCTGACATTCTAGACATTGTTTTGACCACTTCTTGACATCTCGCCGCATGCCAGGCCAAAAATACGTTCCGGATAGAATTTCCACTGATGCTTCACCAGATGGGTGGCTCATTGAATGGTAGACTTCGAAGATCTTGTGACGGAGTTTTTCAGGTATAAACGGCCGAGAGCCCACGCCAGTTATTTCACACTGCAGCAGAGTTCCATCATAATCAAATGTTTTCAGGCGATTGACATCAAATGTCCGAAGTGATGGATCATCTTGCTGAGCTGCTTGCAATTCCTGAGTGCTTATAGGTGAAGGACACAGGTATTGAGGCACAGAGTTCTGCAGGACGGCTTAGGGAGTCTGCGACCACATTTTCTGATCCTTTGACATGAGTGACTTCATATTCATACTCGTGTATTCGTGTAAGTTGTGAGTTGACACGTCGTGAATATAAATACTCTTTCTTTCCTCTGAGCATCGGAGAGTAGAGGAAGATGGTCTGTGTAGATCTTGAACTTTCGGCCATCCAGATAGGTGTGGAAGTGTAGGATCGACCGGTAGATTGCAAGTAACTCTTTCCCTAATGCATCATATCGCGTCTCGCGAGGTTGTAGTTTTTGCGAGTAGAAGGCGATAGGTCGGTGTATGCCATTGATGGACTGTTGAAGTACTGCGCCTATGGCAACGTCGGATGCGTCAGTGATCAATTCAAAGGTTGAGACCAATCAGGAGAATGTAGCATGGTCGCTTTGCATAAGGCCCTTTTGGCATCCTCGTAAGCCTGCATGTCGTCCACGTTGAGCTGAATCAGTTGTGATTTCTTGACAAAACGGCTTTCTGGCACGAGATATTTGTGAAGAGGTGCCAGAATCTTGGCAAGGCAGGGTATGAATCGAGAATAGAATTCATCTTGCCCAAGAATCGTCGTAATGCTCGAACGGTGGTTGGAGGCTGTAGATCTTGAATAGCACGAACCTTAGCAGGTATAGGTGTCATGCCTTCCTCGGAAATTTGATGACCGAGGAATTCAATTGATTTTTGTGCAAAGACACATTTGTTGCCATGAAGTCGGAGGCCATAGTCTGCTAGACGTGTGAGTAGAATATCAATATGATGTATATGTTCGGACATTGAGTTGGAGAATACCAGGATGTCGTCTAAGTAGGGAATTACAAATGGTAGACCATCTAGTATTTCGTTCATAACGCGTTGGAAGGTTTGCGAGGCATTCTTGAGACCGAAAGGCATATAATGATATTCGTGAGTGCCACCTCCAGTGAATCTGAGTGCAGTATATGATACGGAGTCTTTGTCCATCGGTATTTGATAGTAGGCTTTCACTAGGTCAAGATTTGAATACACAGCATGACCAATAGCGGATCTGAGTAGGTCAGCTGGATTTGGCAGGATGTACGAATCAGACTGTGTGCAAGAATTGAGAATACGATAATCCACGCACACCCTGAATGTTGCTGGTTCACTCTTTGGTAATGCTACCACAGTCGACGCCAAAGGTGAGCTGGATCGTGTACAGATGCCTTGTTGACGTAGCATGGCGAATTCTTACTCGGCGGCCTGTGCGCGGGAATGTGCAGCCATTTCTGAGGCAATAGCCCGTGGAGTGGCCATAGCTACAGTGATTCGGACACCACTACACCGGTAGTTGTGGAACTGTGGCCCGGCCTCAGAATGTCGACTTCCTGGTGGTTTTGGGACGGTGGTCGACGCTGGTCACGCCGGATCTGGTCGCATCTATTGTGGACGGCATCGATCGAAGCCGAATCTGGCCTGACGATGAGGCTTTCAAACAAGGGTGGGTCGCTGTGATTTGCGGCTCAGGATTTGTTTTCTTGGCATTCATCCGAAGTGCTTGGGCTAATGTAAGGACTAGCGCCTGATTGATATTCTCATTGGCTAGATGCTGATTAATTCTTAATTGGCTATGAGTTCAATATTATCGGGGCACCATTTATGTGGGAGGTTTTGTAGTTATTGTAAGTTGTTTTGTGGGGTAGCTGTCTATTTAGTGATGCTATACATTTCCTACATATGCTTGGTAACTGATATTGAGATCCGTGCTTATGATTAGTCCCCGATCTTTTGAGAAGGCTAAGTCAAAGCATCATACTTTTGTTGAATATAATGTTGCAAAGTAATTTCAAAATAAATTGTTTATCCAAGCAGACCTTGCTCTAGACTGCAACAAAATATTATATCGTCAACAAAATTAAATGTCTTATATAAAAGTAGTCACAATAAACGCAATAAATAAATCCAGAATATCTCGGCAGAATTACACATTTTTTGTGAATGACGAATTATTCAAAAAAATATAAATCCAGAAATTTTTGGCTGAATCGTTATTTATTTTTATGTTAATGCTTGAAAGAGAAAACAAGATATAAATGCAGAATGTCCTAGGAGTATAGTTTAGAGTCACTGCTAACTAATGAAGAGCACAGAACATACAAATCCTGGCTTTGAAAGTTAAATCACAGTAATCCACTGCATGCTACCGGCGTATTGCGCGCGGGTTTGTTTTATTATTAAACAAAACCCTATTAATTATGTAAACGCCCCGGCTTCAAGTAAATGCCATACGACGTTACAAACTCGGTTAAGGTGCTCTGAATAGAGATTAGTTACTGATAGGGGGGCCCTTAAGAGGGCCTGGTAATGCGTTCTCCTGAATTCATCAGAGTGTGAAGATGTTCTAGAGCCTTGGGTGGACTCTGTTTGAGTTGTCGCTCCCGTGATTGAGCTGTAATCACGATGTGGATAACGTCGTGATGGTTCTGCAATTAATTGGCTCGTCTCGCTGGTTATACCGCAACAAGATGAGTCACGGATGTAGCCAATTGTTGGTGAAACTATCAAATCACCAGCGTAGGTATTGACAGCCGACAGAACGCACACGCGTGACGTAAGGCAGCATGCAATTGCAACAACTGACTTGCATGGTAAATTGCCGTGCTTAAATAGCATGCCATGTCTACTTGCACACTATTGGTTAAACGGCAAGTTTCGCTTTTTTCTCATTGGTGCAACGTAAATAAAATTGAATTTAATTTACGCAATATGTCGGCCATTAATTTGTGTCGTTACAACACTTTCCTCTCTGAAAAAAAGGAAAAAAATTCCTCTCTGCGAGGCTAGATAAGAAATGCATGACAGAGTTCGAACCAAGTTAAGCAAAAATATGATGAACCATAAGTGCTGGGCTTAAATATGCTTGTTGGTTGCTTCAACAATGATATGATGCCAGGTAACCACTAGGAATTGCTACACAAATCGTTAGCTCTAGTGGTCGGTCATAGCACGTGAGGCAAAATAGAGCAGTGTAAGTTTTTGGAGCCGCAGCGTGAAGATTTCGAGGTAAATCGCCTCTGAATTTGCCAGGTTTAAGTTAAAACCTAAGCAGGTTGGATCGTTGTCAATGTGTTTGTATACGACCAAAGGAGCTAGAGTGCTCGACGTTGTGGTCATGACATTTGTAGAGTGGTCTTTGTGAAATAGATAAAGTTGAGATATGCATTGAAAGTGGCCTGTACCATGATATGAAGCTGATCACTACTTAGTGTTGCTACACGAAAGCGTTAGCTCTAAGTAGCTGGTCATACCCAAAATAGGCAGTGTGATGTCATGTGTGAGAAATACATTATAATGTAAAAATATATACATTAAAATCAAAGGTAACTGCATAAAAATATGTACACGAACATTGCCTCAGAGATGGCATAATACCAAAGAACTGTTCAAAAATGCTACACAATTGTTAGCTAAGAACAGCTGGTTATGCCACGTGAGACAAATACGAAAAATAACGAAAGGTTAAAAAATTTTGATAGTTTATGTTAATGTTTAAAAAAAATCAATTACGCGTTATACAAATCAGGATATTGAGATTTTGAGCAGACGGAGCCTGAGACGTGTGTAGAAGGTTGAACGCTCTCAGGATCAGGTGGTTCGATAAACGGTTTCAACCTGTCTATGCTTACTGATGTCGGTGTAGCGCCTTGCATAATGATGAAGTATTTTGGCTGTCTGAGTAAAATCGGGTAAGGACCGCGATACTTGGGTTGTAGTGGTGCAACAGCATTATTGTTGCGAACGCGTACTCTGTTGCAGCTGTGGAGCTGTGGGTGAACGAAGACTGGACGAGGCGTGTGTCTCGGCTGCTGTTCTGACATGTTACCGAAATGAAGTCGAAGGCGGGTAGCTTCGTTTTGTGGGTCATCTTGTGCCGGTAGTAGACGTGGGAGCTGACTAGGCAGGCGTAGATCCATGCCATACAAGAGTTGTGACGCAGACGTTTTAATGGATTCACGAGTACGGGAACGCATGGCCAGCAGAACTAAAGGTAGTGCATCGACCCAGTTGCCATTAATGGACGAGGATGCTAAAGCTGCTTTGAGTTCCCTATGCATTCTCTCTACCATGCCATTAGCTTGGGGATGGTAGGCAGTCGTCTGGCGTAAGATGCATCCCATGTACCGCAAGGTGGTTTTGAAACGATCAGATGAGAAGCAAGTGCCTCTGTCCGTGATGACCTCATTGGGAACACCATAATTGGATATCCATGCAGAGATAAAACCGTTAGTTACTTCGTCTGCAGAAATGGTGCCAAGAGGTAATGCCGCAGGCCACCGTGTAAATCTATCGATCATAGTTAGAAGGTAGCTGAAATCTTGAACCTTTGTCAGATGAACTATGTCGATGTGGACGATGGCTAGGCGAGAAGTAGATCGAAAATGTTGCAACTTAGAACGAGTGTGTCGTGTGATCTTGTTCTTCTGACAAATTGCACACTCTGAGACCCATCGTTTAACATTCTGCCTACTGGTTGGAGAGTACGCGAGTAGAAACTGGTAGGCTTCCGAACTCAGTCGATCTCTTGTTCCAAAGTGGCTCCAATAGCGAATTCAGAAGCATCTGTCGTGAGTAGAAATGGCTTTTTGAAATCTGGATGCGTTAGCATTGTGGCATTTTCTAACGAGTTGATGGAAAGTCGAAGTAATTCCTCGTCTTCGGATGACCAAGCAATGATGGAATTCTTGCTAAGTCCTTTTCGGTTCCGCAAGTGCCTGCACAAAGGATAAAGTTGTTTTGAAAGGCCTGGAAGGAACTTGCGATAATAGTTTGGTACTCCCAGGATTTTCTGCATATCGCTCAAAGTCCTTGGTGACTTGATATTCTTGATTGAATTCGTCTTTTACGGCAACGGTTGAATACCTTGGGCCGTGATACGATGCCCTAAGAAGTCGACGGATGAAGTTGCAATCTGCGTCTTGTCACAGTTGATCTTGAGTCCGTGGTTGGATAAGCGTGAGAGGACATTTCGTAGATGTTTCGCATGAGATTCTAGATCTGGACTGAATACCATAATGTCATCGAGATATGACATACAATAAGCAGAGTCGTCGCGAAGTATGTTGTCTATGAATCTTTGAAATGTCTGAGTAGCACACTTAAGTCCAAAAGGCATGTAAAGATATTCAAAAAGGCCAAATGGAGTGATGACTGCAGTTTTCTCGATATCCTCTGGTGCTACCGGTATGTGATGGTACGCTTGTCTGAGGTCAATCACTGAGAAGAAATTGCTGCCGTTGAGTTTTTCAAGTAAAGTGTTGATATTTGGAATAGGATATGCATCAGATTTTGTCATTGAATTTAGCTTACGGTAGTCTCCACAGGCTCTGTACGATCCGTTTGATTTTGAGACTAAGTGCAGTGGTGACGCCAATGAACTTTTCGATGGTCTGATGATTCCCTCTTCCAAAAGCCTTGAGAATTCTTCTTGGGCAGCTTTCAGCTTAGCAGGAGCCAGTGGTCGCTTCTTGAGTGCAATAGGTTGTCCTTCTGTGACGATATGATGCATCGTGTTGGAGACTCGTAGCTCTGACTTGTTAAGATCGAAAAGCGATTTGTATTTTCGAAGAGCTGCTGATATCTCTGCTGAATGATGCACTGGGGTTGGCTGAATGACCTGTAACTCCAAACGCTCGGAGGCAAGTGTCCAGAAATGTTGTTCGAGTCTGGTGGAGGGGTCGATGATTTTTTGATTGGCAAGATCAACAATGAGCCGAAATTTTAGAAGGAAATCAAGGCCTATTATATTATGTGAGACCTTGGCAATGATGAAGTTGTGGGAAAATTCACGTCGTAGACCTATGTTGAGTGTGCGGTATTGGCAGCCATAAGTTGGTATGGGCTCGCCTGTAGCTGTTGCGAGAAGAACGCCTAGCGAAATCTCGGCCATTGAATCACCTTTGAGAACTGAGACTGCCGCACCTGTGTCTACGATGAACTCTTCGCCAGTTTTGAAATCAAGAAGGTGCAGAAGTTCGTTGGGCTGTTTGGCCGGGTCATGCAAACAAGTAGGCTGGTGATTGCGACCGGCATTGTCTGTTTGGTTCTCTATGTGAAAAATTCGGCGTGGACGAAAAGAGTCGACAGGGATGTCGGATTGTAGTTGGCTTCTTCCCTGTAGCGCCGTTGATGCCGTTGATGTGCAGAAAGTACGGTCTTCTACTTCCTGCGCCAGACGTTTCCCGATACTGATGCACCCTTGTGCCTGCGGTCTGTTGTCCTCTCCGTCAGCTGTGGAAATTGACACTCATTCGGAAATTCTTCGGAACGACAAAGACAAACTTGGCAAGCATAAAAAACTTCTGGTGGTTATAACACCAGTTCTTTGGAGCATATTTATTAAAGGATTGCGGAGATCTCGATCGCCGCCTACCATTATAATTTGACTTGGAAACGAATTTTGGTCGAGCATTCACTTGATTTAGCTCGGATTTGGTAATGGCCAATCCTTCTAGAACTTTGGCCATGTTCGCCACTGTTCTCTCTAAAGAGGAGATTCTATCATCTTGCGGGGGTGAAGAAAAGGATGATGGATTCACTTTGGGTTCCAAAACCCTATATTCTAACTCACATCTCTCAGATAAGTCATCTATAGAGAGAGTGTTGGGGAACTGTCTGGCAAAGAGTTTTAATGTTTGGGGAAGATTGTTAATAAAAACAACCTTAGCCTCATGGTCAGAAATGTTGGTTTTATACCAACGTTTCCGTAATTCCCTCAGTATTTCTATGGGGCCAAGATTTGGCATATCTAACTGCGCATATTTGTTTATTATCTGCTCAGTTTCCGTGGGTCCAAGCAAGGATTCTACCTCGTTTTGTAGGCCCAAAATGGGATTAGGTAGCTTCCTAATGGCCTCAAGCTTAGGATAAATCCGTCGCTGCAATTCAGAAGGTAGTTTAGCAAAAACCTTCGACAGTTTTTGATGACTGTCATAATCAGGAAACGGGGAGAAAGCGGAGTCTACGCGCATAAAGAATAGCTCACTATCTCCATCCCAAACAGGAACATCAATATCTAAAATTGGACCTGACATTTTAACAATCTTACGGGATCTTAAAAGCATAAATTTATAAGCAATATGAAAATATATAAATATACTTTAACGAAACGCTTACCCACAAACAGCTTCCACAGTTGAATGAGCGCAGAACAAAAGCACGTTTTGTACGTAGGAACGATGAACAGAGGCCCCGTCGGCCTTTGATGCCAATGTATTATTATTTTCCACAGTTGAATGAGCGCAGAACAGTACGTACGGTGCCGTTTTGTACGTAGGAAAGACGAACAGAGGCTCCGTTTATTATTATTATACCCCCCAAAAAAATCACAAATCCACGAATATATATACCCAACAGAATTCCAGAAAACCACGATCACGGTAGAGAAAAACGCAAATGTTAATCGATTTTTATCCCAAATAGATGAAAAAAGGAAGTCAATTTTATTTATACCAAAAAAATCAGAACAATAATCAATATCCTGGCGCGGTCGCCAATTTTGTAAACGCCCCGGCTTCAAGTAAATGCCGTACGACGTTACAAACTCGGTTAAGGTGCTCTGAATAGAGATTAGTTATTGATATGGGGGCCCTTAAGAGGGCCTGGTAATGCGTTCTCTTGAAGTCTTCAGAGTTTGAAGATGTCCTAGAGCCTTGGGTGGACTCTGGTTGAGTTGTCGCTCCCGTGGTTGAGCTGCAATCACGATGTGGATAGTGTCCTGCAGGTTCTGCATTTAATTGGCTCGTCTCTCCGGTATACCGCAACAAGATGAGTCACGGATGTAGTTAGTTGTTGGTGAAACTATCAAATCACCAGCGTAGGTATTGACAGCCGACAGAACGCACACGCGTGAAGCAGGTAGAATGCAAATGCCACAACTGACTTGCATCGTAAATTACCGTGCTCAAATAACATGCAATATGTCTACTTGCACACTATTGGTTAAACGTGTTTAAACGGTAATTTCGCTTTTTTCTCATAGGTGCAACGTAAATAAATTTGAATTTAATTTACGCAATATGTCGGCCATTGATTTGTGTCGTTACAATATTATTAAATTACTTGCAATTTATATATTATATTAATTAAGCTTACCAGAATACGCTGATATTCACAGATTACAGAACGGGACGGTGGTGACCTGAAGCAAATTTAAGATTCTTCACACTGATAAATAATCAGAACAATAGATGAGTGGATTACAATAATTTAGTAACAAAGATATCGTAGATGGAACCACGCAGTGTTCCGCTTGTCGCTTCAGCAACTCAGAAAAAACTCTTCTTATAACCTTTGACAAGACAAGTCAAAAACTTCGAAAATATGAACAAAGGAACTTCCAAAAAATTTGCAATATTTAAAAAAACCAGCGATAACATAAGATGTCCAAAATAAAATTTGATTTATTTTTATACGACAGGTTAAATTGATGTCCAATAATTAAATTAACCTCTACACTGTACAAATACTTTGAATTGTGCGAAATTTCAGTTTTCAGTTATCTGTACGTAACTGTTTTTAACTTGCGCGGTTTGCTGTATTTAGTTCATTTCCTCAATTTTACGTTTACTCGATCTCCACAATATATTCCTGCTAACACTGTCTTATATTCTTACTTCCGTTTATATTGTGGACGTTCTGGAACAGGTAATTTAATAATTCTGTTTTTCACGTCTATTTCTTTTCAGATTATTTGTTCGGGTGTTTTGTAACGTGAAAGATTTCACATTCTGATTGCCAATATTAAGTATCAAATTAATAATTAAGTACGATCGACATGGAAGCTCATCTTAAGTTTGAGGACACTAGCAAGTTAGCTCAAGACATGGCAGAGATATGAATTCTAATAGAATGAAAATCCTTGCTAGATTCTATTATACAATTAAAGACTGATTACGATCCGCATCAATGGGGTTCTCAGACAATAATAGGTTAGAAGCCTCTTCAAAATTTGGCGACCACGCCAGTCCAAGAAAATACAGTCTATGGTAATATAAATCTGAAAAACACTCAAGTTGGGTCGGGGATGCCAAAATGATATCTAGCGCTTATAATATCGCAAACCCTATGGAGAAATTTGTTGCAAAATGGATGGCACTGCCTGAGAATTTCCAAAACGCATTGGAAAATTTCAGAGACAGAACTGTGGAAGAAAAACCGTACAATGCATTCGAGTTATTAATGGCCGAAATTCCACAGAGATATCAGCCTGGAAGATCGGCACAAATGTGCGAATTATTACGCTTAGAAAAGATGGGGCGTCAACCACCATCAGAGTTTTACGAACGCCTTTGCACGAAAGCTTCCAGGTTGAATATGTGGTAAATTACATTTTTACAGCTGAGCTTCCATCTGGGCTTAGGACCACAGAAGTATTTGATATAATGAGCATTGATTGGCCAAATAAACTCAGAGGGCTAGACGGAGTGTATAAACAACAGTAACCACAAGTACATGCTGTAACAGCAGATTCTGTCATGGTACAGCCAGTTAGGGCAGATACCGAAACCAACCTGACGATACAAGAAACCTTGCGTTACTTATGTAGTGAAGTTGCTAGTATACGTAGTGATATTGCACAACTTCAGAGTCAGGATAGGTACACTAGACGTCGAGGGAGTCACTCGGGTCAACGCTTCGAAGGGCCACGCGGATGGTGTAAGGCACATTGCGAATACGGACGCAGTGCGAAGTGCCAAGGTCAAAATTGTATATACCCGCGATTAGGTGGACCCAGATGGAAAGGAAGCACTAAACTGGTAAAGAGAAATCCATCACCGGGAAAAGGACAAAACCACCACTAGTAGGAGCCGTAGGGGGGGTTCCATTGCAAAGGCTCCCAGATATGCCTTTAAAAGGCATACTCAAAGCAAAATATGCGACTAGAGAAAATAGCACCGATATAGAAGGCAAGAGAGTCCGATTCTCACTAAACGGAGATCTGGAAAACATTGCCGGGTTGTGCAGCAACAAGTTCATTATTAAGGATGAATTATCTGGATTAGAATTTCTCATAGACACGTGTGCTGAGGTAAGCATAGTTAGGTCAGACGTGGTGGAAGCAGATTGCCCCACATTTGATTATCAACTATGGGCCGCAAATAATAGTCCGATTGGAGTAAAAGGGATGAAAGAAATGTCGGTAACATTAGGCCAGAAATCTTCCTTCCGATGGAATTTTCTAGTCACCGATGTCAAGGACCATATCATTGGCATGGATTTCTTGACACATTTCAAGCTGACATTAGACCCCAAGGCTAGGACTATCGCAGAAGGTGAAGGGATATCAACACCTACTGAGTCTAACACATCGGCAGTTAGAACAGTCCTCTTACCTCGCCCAACAGTCGCACATGACTTTGCCGATATAATCGAGAAGCACATAGCATTGTTTCAAACTTTCAGTGCCAAAAGGATAGGTTTGAAGACAGGAGTAGAACACCAGATAGAATTGGTGGCTCCGTTGCCTTGTTCACCGAAGGCTCAAACATTGGCACAACACAAGCAACAGATTGCTGTGTCCGAATTTCACAAATTGCGCAAAAAGGGGATTTGTAGAAGGTCAAATTCCAATTTTGCTTCCCAAATAGTAGTAGTTCCCAAACCTGAACCGCGTCAATGGAGGGTTTGTGGGAATTATCGTCTAGTAAAATGAGTGAAGAATAGTGATTCTTATCCTCTCCCTAACCAGAGTAGATCACTCCAAGATATAATGGGATATGAGGTTTATTCAACTTTAGATCTCCAGAAAGCGTATTATCAGGTACCAATGGAAGAAAGTTCGATACCACTCACCGCAGTCAGATTTCCAGGAGGGGGATCGCATGAATTTCTTCGAATGCCTTTTGGTTTGGAAAATGCCAGTCAGACATTCCAGCGTTTGGCTGAAGAAATCCTTCAGAGTTGTCCATTTGCGAGGGTATATATAGACGACATAATAATTTTTAGTCGCTCACGAAATGAACATCGTACGCATTTGGAAACTGTTTTGACCAGGCTGGAACAATATGGATTAGTGGTCAAACCTAATAAGAGTAATATCGGTTGCACTTAAGTTAAATACCTTGGTCATATACTTTCCAAAGACGGAATTAAACCTTTGGAAGATAAGATCCAAGCTATAAAGGATGTAACAGAACCCCGAACCGTACGCCAGTTCCGAAGATTCTTGGGCATGATCAGCTATTATCGTCGATTCATTCCAGGTCTAGCCGAAATTCTTGGATCGTTAACACGCCATCTCACTCGTGAAAAGAGCACGATCAAAAAGTCTTGGCCTATAAACTTGAGTCCGGAAGACCGAGAAAAATTCCAAAAGGCCAAGGATATGTTAAGTGATATAACCACATTAGCACCTGTAGATTGGGAAAAACCTTTCGAGCTAATCACATATGCCTCAGATGTTGCATTAGGGGCAGTGCTACAGCAAAGAGATCAGGACGTAGTAAGACCGATTGGGTTTTATAGCCGTAAGCTTAATGATCGAGAAAAACGTTATGATACGTTTGGCAAAGAGCTTCTAGCAGTGTATGCCGCAGTGCTACCCTTCGAGCATTACTTAGACGGACATAAGTTTAAGTTATTGACCGATCATAAGCCATTGATCAGCATACTTGGTAAAAAAGCTAGGCTTAATTACTCTCGTAGAGTAAATTCCCAAATAACACGGTTAGCAGAGTTCGATTTCACTGTGTCTCATATTGCTGGTAAGGAGAATATGGTAGCTGATGCACTTAGCCGACCGAATGAAGTTGATGTCGAGCTTATATTTCAAGGTCCTTTGAAAGGTTTAGATGATTCAATACATGATTTCGTTAGTCAAATCAAGGAAGCGCAAGGATCGGATTTCCTTTACATTAGTATTGTCCAAAAGGCCAGGATATGTTCGTAAGCTAATAAGTGGCAAGTGGTTGTTATGCGAAACGTCTAGAAGTCAACCACGACCATATGTGCCGTTGGAGTTACGGGCCAAGATTATCCAAGTGTTACATGACATGGGTCATCCATCCATTAAAGCCACCATTCGATTAATCAACGACAGATACGTATGGCCGCACATGTCTAAAGACATACGGGTATGGGTAAGAGCCTGTGCCAAGTGTCAAACGTGTAAGGTGTGGAGACATACCAGAACCGAGATAAAGAACATTGGCAAACCAATTGGACGGTTCAGACACGTACACATAGACATTGTCGAGATGCCTGAAGTAAATGGAAACAAATACTTGCTGACTATGGTAGATAGATTTAGTCGTCAATTTGAAGTGGCGATTTTAAAAGGACATGACAGCTCAAGAAGCTCTTGTTCGCGTTTCTACATAATTGGATATCGCGTTATGGTGTTCCGGAAAAAGTCACTAGTGATCGCGGTAGTCAATTTATGTCAGAGCTTTTCGTAAGATCTCTCAACATCATGGGAACCACTATAATACATACTAGCGCGTACAACCCACGAGCAAATGGGATGGTAGAAAGGCTACATCGTGAACTGAAAGCTGCATTAAGGTGTACAAGTGGAACAAGCTGGATACACGATCTTCCTATAGTACTACTCGCCATGCGCAACAGATATAGGGCACAATTAGGAACTTCCATAGCAGGAGTGGTTTATGGAGAACCATTAAGGTTGCCTGGAGATCTTCTAATAGAAACTCCAAGTAGTCTTGATTGGGCTTCTAGTTATGTGGATTGGTTTGTAGGAGCACTTAGAGACAAGATGTGTCGTTTGGCCCCAACCAAGACTAGAAAACCTAAAACTAAATGCTATGTGTCCTCTGATTTAAAATCGGCATCGCATGTTTATATTACTAATGAGAATAGGAAGAACTGCCTAACACCATTTTACAAAGGACCATACAAGGTCAAGAGGATGACTGATAAGAATGTCATCATAGAAATAAATGGCATTGAGGATTGTGTTACGTTGGATCGCTGTATTCCCCAGTTTATCTGGATTGACGGTGTGACCGAATTAAAAGATGCGTTGAATGACCGTTCCATGGGCGAATCTGAGGTGTGCAATCCCATCTTGCAGACACATAATGAAATGCAGCAATTAGAAAAACCGTTGTCTAACATATCAAAATCTTATTCTACTGAATCACAGCATGAAAATTATTTGTCGACACCAGATGATATTGAAGAACCAGCGAATGTTATATCGGGCGAGATGACGACGTCAGGGGCGCCAGTATGCACAAAACGATCTAGAAGAATACTTCGTCAGCCGAAGAACGATGATTACATCTACTATTAGTCGTTCCTCTCTTTTTTTGAGAAGGTGGTGTGTGTAGAGGATGTTGAATCCTCCGCCTTATATAAAATGACCATGAATGATAAATTTAAACCACCATAAGCTGATTGTAACAACTTTATTTAAAAAGAATTTTTTCTTTTTATTTTCCAGAACATTCTTTGTTTAAAGACTTGATTTTTAAAATTGTGCGCTATTTTCAGTTTTTGAGTATCTCGCTTCCGGGCTGGTTGAAGATTTTCGTTTGCTGCATTTTAACATTTCTTTCCATTATAAACATTAAAGAGCTTTCTACAATATAATCTTCCAACACTTGTCTTGTGTTCTGATATAATATAACACTGAGGAGAAGCCTTGGAACAGGTAATTTTATTTATTATTGTGGGTCACGTACACATCAAAGCAGATTATTGCTGAATATATAGCTTTCCAACTTTCACCTTCCAAACGGATAAAATAATTGTCAATTTGAGTATCATAATTCTTGATCATGAATGCCGATATTAAATAAGAAGATGTATTTCATTTAGGGCAGAACCTAACGGATTTAAATGTAATTGACACAGGTAACCATGTAGGCATATCAGACTCTACTGTGAATATTAGGACTTCTTGCGAACTGGCATCTATGGGGCTTACAGACACCAATAGGTTTGGGGCCTCAACAGTCGTCAATAAAACTGCATTGGTTTTTTTAAGGTTTGTAGAAGTTTTATGTTTACTCTTATACATTCATGACAGAGCTCTGGTTTTTTTAGATGAAAATTGTGTTTTTTTAAATTTACTATTGAATAATTATTTTGTATTTTCTTTTAATTTTTAATTTTAATTGAACTTGTTAATTTTATTTAGTCCTTGACATAGGCGCGTCGTTCTATTTATTTCGTGTACTTGCACGGGAATTAAGTTCCAACGATAATTATCTGAGTGTCTATTATAATTTTAGGCTATATTATATGCTCTGTGAAGTTTACTTTAATTTTAATAAATATTTACTTAGCTTCTCATTTTTTATGTCGTGTTATTCCTCAATAATATTTGTTCTGCAAATTTCTTGCTCATTGGATTAACGCTGTGTAAGTTACTATCTTTTGTTTTCGAATTTAAAAAAATTTATTTATAAAATTAAATGTTTTAATTATTTAGATGGTACAGCAAAAACAGAACTGTTCTTTAAATCTATCTTTTAACTTCTGGATGATTTCTCTAGTAGGAGCCATATTATCATTATCGAATGAACGCCTTAAGATCCACAGATTCGTTTCTGACTGAGTATCTGAATTATCTCGAAGCTTAGTAAATTTTGAACGTTCCACAGAAGTTGACATTCCAAACTTATCAATTAAATTCCTTCGATTAACTTCTTTATGGTCATCAGTCACGTCCTCAAAATTTTCCTATTTAAGAACAATAACTACGTTGTAAAGGATTAAAAGCTTTATAGGTTTATTATATTGCGCCGAATTATACGAATATATTGTAAGTTTGTCGGTCATCCCAACAATGTAACTGAAATGCCTGTTTATTAAATCTGTAGAGGCCCTTAGGTCACTACCATAAGGGGTCTCTTGGATGCCAGGCCCGGAAAATCCATATATGCGGAATGATCATCTATCTTGGAACACTTAAGTTCCTCTGAACTATCTCTTAAACTACAATCCTTAAGTCCACTAGCCAACTGCTCTGTATCCTCAGTATTTAATAAACCAGACATGATATTATTAAATTACTTGCAATTTATATATTATATTAAATAAGCTTACCCCGTACGCTGATTTCCACAGGATACTGAATTGGAATGATTGAGTCCTTAAAACAAATATTTACGCCAAATACCCAAAGCAAATTTGTTATTCTATTCGCTGATAATTAAAAAGATCAAATCGACAAGAAGATTATAATGCTTTATTCACAAAGAGTCGGAGATGGAACCACGCAGTGTCCCGCTAGTGCAATTCAGCTACTCCGTTCAAAACTCTCTCATTTTCCTTCGACAAGACAAGTCCAAAACTTCGACAATATGAACAAAAGAACTTACAAAAAATACAATATTTTTCAAAAATTACAATATTGTTTTACGAAACCAGCGATAACATCAAATGTCCAAAAATAAAAAAAAATTGATTTATTTTTATATAAGAGGTTAATTTCTGTCCGATAATTAATTTAACCTCTACATACTCCCTCATGTTTAAGATGATTAACCATACATGATGTAGTCTTCATTCTTCGGTTTCTTGATGACTCTTCCAGACCTAGTTTCAACAAGTTGTGCTGGTACTTCACCAGATTTCCTATTCATATTGCATTATTCTTGTTTCTCAGTTGTCTTGTTTTTAATCTTTACTTTTTTACCATATTTATTGAACTCTTCATTTTTCTCACCAATTTCTGAGTCACATCTCGCCTCAACTTCTGGGTACTTCGGTGAATACTGTTCCTCAGTCTCCTCCTCCGTCCAAATAAATTGTGCAATACAGCGATCCAGTGTTACACATTCTACAGTGCCATTTACTTCTATAAATGCATTTTTCTCAGTCATATGATTGACTTTATATGGCTCCTTATAGAATGGAGTCAGACAATTCTGTCTGTTTTCGTTAGTTATGTATACATGCAATGCCAGCTTTAAATCTGAAGATACATAGCATTTAGACTTTGGACTTCTAGTTTTGGTTGGAGATAAACGACTCATTTTATCTCTCAATGCTCCAACAAACCAATCTACTGAACTAGAGGCCCAATCGAGACAACTTGGAGTTTCTATTAGAATATCTCCAGGTAACCTCAGTGCCTTAATGGAAGGATGACTGAATTCATGTAGCTGCTGAATTACCTTATACCTTAATTCTACCGGTACATAAGGTCTAGGTTGGCTCCTGGAGATTTCACATAATAACCACTTATCTTCAATCTTCCTGCGTGTATATACAGGATTCTTTTCCAACACAGCTACTAAAGGATCAGAACCTTGTGTTTCCATCAATTGCTGGACAAAATCATTAGAAGATACAATAGAGCATACGAGTGACTCTGAACGAATCATATCTTCATCTGATACGTCTGGTCTACTGAGAGTATCTGCCAACACATTATCTTTTCCTGAGATATGACTAATGGTTAAATAAAATTCTGCGAGTTGGGTTATTTGTGAATTCACCCGCCGAGAATAATTTAGCCTATTTGCTTTCCCAAGGATACTCAACAACGGTTTATGATCAGTTAATATCATAAACTGATGTCCATCTAGGTAGTGCTCAAAATGCAATACTGCAGAATAAACTGCTAGTAACTCCTTTCCAAGCGTATCATATCGCTTCTCGCGATCTTGGAGTTTCCGACTATAGAATCCAATCGGCTTGACTATACTATTTTCCCGTTGATGTAACACTGCTCCTATGGCTACATCAGAAGCATCTGTGACCAGCTCAACCGGCTTAGTCCAATCCACAGGTTCTAATGTGGTTATTTGGCTTAACAGATCTTTGGCCCTCTGGAATTTTTCCTTGTCGTCTTGGCTAAAATTAATAGGCCCGGACTTCTTGATTGTGCTTCGTTCACGAACTAAATGTCGAGTTAGCGAACCCAAAATTCCAGCTAAACCTGGTATGAACCGACGATAGTAGCTAATCATGCCCAAAAATCTACGCAACTGGCGTACAGTTCTAGATTCTGGCACATCCTTGATTGCTTGTACCTTGTCTTCTAAGGGCTTGATTCCATCCTTGGAAATAGTGTGTCCAAGATATTTTACGGTAGAGCAACCAATCCTACTCTTTTCTGGTTTCACTACCAATCCATAATGTTTCAGCTTAGACAAAACGATGTCCAAATGCTCCCGGTGTTCCTCCCTAGATTGACTATATATAATGATGTCATCTATATACACTCTAGCAAATGAACAGTCTTGAAGAACTTCCTCTGTCAGACGCTGGAATGTCTGGCTTGCATTCTTCAATCCAAAAGGCATACATAAGAATTCATGCGATCCTCCTCCAGGGAATCGCACTGCTGTGAGCGGTATAGATTCTGCCTCCATAGGTACTTGATAGTACACCTTCTGCAGATCTAACGTTGTATATACCTCATACCCCATTATATCCCTGAGCAAATTACTCTGGTTCGGTAGAGGATACGAATCGCCTTTCGTTACCGAATTCAATAGACGATAGTTACCACAAACCATCCATTGACCTGGTTCAGGTTTGGGAACAACCACTATCGGAGATGCAGAGTTGGAATTTGAACGCCTACAAATTCCTTCTTCTCTCAACCGCTTAAATTCTTCAATAGCAACCTGCCGCTTGTGTTGTGCTAACGGTTGAGACTTGGGCGAACAAGGTAGTGGCTCCACCAACTCGATTTGGTGTTTAGTGCCTGTCTTTAAATCCTTGCGCTTAGCATTGAATGGTAGAAACACAGCCAGGTGTTTCTCGATGACATTCGCCAAGTCATCGGCGACGACGGGTCTGGGTAGTCTCACTGACCTAACTACTGAGGTCCCAGTCTCAGTATAAGTCACTATCCCAGTGCTTTGTCCAATGGTCCTAGATTTGGGATCTAAAGCGAGATTAAAATGGATAAAAAAAGTCCATTCCAATGATGTTATCCTTTATATCAGCGACCAGAAAATTCCACGTGAATGGAGATTTCTGCCCCAATGTCACTGACAATTCTTTAACTCCCTTAACCTCAATTGGACTTCCATTAGCAGCCCATAGTTGGTAATCGAATGTGGGGCTATCAATTTCCACCACATCAGATCGAACTATGCTCACCTCTGCACCCGTGTCTATTAAGAAATTTAGGCCGCTAAGTTCATCAGTTATAACGAACTTATTGTTGCTATAACCAGCAACCTCTTTAAGATTATCTGCCAGCCGAAATCTAACAGATTTACGGACTATATTACTGCGCGTCTCTTCCATCGAAGCTTCCGAACCTAACTTCGATGTTTTTAGTATGCCACGAATATGCATACCTTGGAGCCTTGCTTGCGCAACCCCCCCTACAGCTCCTATTAGCGGGGGCTCAATTAGTTTTCCGGCAGCTTCGACCAGGCTACAGGAAGACTACTTCCTTTCCATCGGGGACCACCCAACTTTGGAAATGTGCATCCTCCTCCTGACATTTTCCAAACTCGGCGTATTTGCGATGCGATATGCACCACTCGCGTGGTCCTTGTACACTCTAACGCGATTCGCCTCTCTAATGCTTGGAATTTGAATGTTGACTCCGAGAATTTACCCTACTTCTGTTGGAAGTTTCCTTATTGCTTTTTATCCAACCCACATCCCTGCGGAGGGTACTTAATTCATTCTCAATGGTCAGGAGTCTCTCTGAGAGATGTCTGAGTTGCTGCTCTAGGCGTGAATCTGCGGTTACTGCATACACCTTAGGTTCCATCTGACGATACACTTTGTCCAACCCTTTGAGCTTCTTGGGCCACTCTAGTTCCAATGTATCATATACATCCAAGGTGGCTCTTAGTCTAGCAGGCAATTCTGCTACAAATATACTATTTATAACTTCCTCAGATATATCAAGCCCGATGGATTTTGAAATAAGTCTGTCATAAAATTCAGATGGAAGTAGATTTCCCATCTTTTCCTGACGTAATAAGTCAGTCATCCGTTCAATCCTCTCGGGTTGATATCGTCCATGGAGTTCTTCTACTAGAAGCTCAAATGCATTTTCTGGTTCGTTCTCAGTAACAAATTTCCTGAGTCTAAACAGATTCTTTTTTAATGGCTCAGGTAAGCACCAACAGGCCGAGGCAAACCTTTCAATAGGGTCGGTCATCCGTTTTAGTTTAAAATAAAATTTTGCTTCTTCGACCCATTCAGAATGGTTGTCTGGTCTGTACATATTAAGCTTGACATTGCTATCCATAGAATTGTGGCAATAACGATCATCTACATCATATCTTCCCGCATAAAGGATCCTGGCGCGGTCGCCATTTTTTGTAGAGGCCCTTAGGTCACTACCATAAGGGGGTCTCTTGGATGCCAGGCCCGGAAAATCCATATATGCGGAATGATCATCTATCTTGTAACACTTAAGTTTCTCTGAACTATCTCTTAAGCTACAATCCTTAAGTCCGCTAGCCAACTGCTCTGTATCCTCAGTATTTAATAAACCAGACATGATATTATTAAATTACTTGTAATTTATGTATTATATTAATTAAGTAAGCTTACCCGGATTCACTGATGTCTACAAATTTACTGAACTGGAATGATTGAGACTCAAAGCAAACTTGTGGTTCTTTTCGCTGATAATTAAAAACAACAAAATGACGAGAAGATTACAAATTTTTATTCACAAAGTAATCGGTGATGGAACCACGCAGTGTCCCGCTTATGCAATTCAGAAACTCAGATCAAAACTCTCTCATTTCCTTCCACAAGACAAGTCCAAAACTTCGACAATATGAACAAAAGAACTTTCAAAAAATTTTACAATATTTAAAAAAAATTACAATATTGTTTTACGAAACCAGCGATAACATCAAATGTCCAAAAATAAAAATTTATTTATTTTTATATGAGAGGTTAATTTCTGTCCGATAATTAATTTAACCTCTACAAATCTAAACACAAAGGAAGTTGAATTTATCTGATTTCCCTAGCTATAATATTACATAATTGGCATGTGCACAATTCAATATTTAGATTGTATTTTACAAGTTATGTCCGCGCCTGTTTCGATTAAAAAATTTGAACTACTCAAAAAGTCAGGAATTCCGAATTTTGTGTTGTTAAATCTGGTAAATTCTGTGGAGAATAATAATAATAATAATGCATTTATTTGGCATCAAAGGCCAACTGGCCCGACCATTGAAATAACAAATCAAGTGTAGGATATGTAGAGGTGAGTGGAATTGTGACTAGCAAAGTATTTAATAGCAGGGGGAGGGGTTGGGGAAGCGAAAAGTTATCATTAACATCAAGATAGTTCAATCTGGTGAAAAATAAATAGAAACGAAGTTCCATTTGACTAGACAAGGTCAATTGGAGATAGTCCATGAAGTATCAGAGCTTCTAGGTGAATGTGAGATCGAAAAAAAGATGGCGGACCGGAGGTAGACGTCGACCGATAGAGTCCATTGTCGTGGAGATTGAGTTGATGGAGCAAAGCATGAACATGGATGGAATCTGCAGGGTTGAAGCGAGCGAGTCTTGCAGGGGTCGCAGGCATCCGTAGAACGTGGTTGTGATTGAAGGAAGACCAGGGGGAGTCGATGTCCGAAGCGAACCGTTGGTGGATCGGTAGGGCTGTTGGGTTTTTTTCCTCGTGTAAAAATTAATCAAATTTTTGGACATACCAAATAACTGCGTGTTTCTTAAACGAAGTTTTATTTTAAAGTGAACAGAGTTACATATGGAACTTCCATGATTTATCAAAATCAAGTTTTAGAAAAGTATTACGATTTTCTAATAAAAAATTTCGTTTCCATGCGTCATTGACATTTACATCTCAGAATTATGGCGAAAAATTCATTATGACTTTTCTAGGAAAATCCTGGATCCTGAATGACACTACCTCTGCTTCAGTTTCTACAAGCAAGGGACCTATGCTATTACTGGTTAATTGCTTCTCTCTAGCGGCCTTGTGCTATCCTAAACGTGTGAAGAGGTAACCTTCTTATTGGTAATACGCAAGCTGTTCATACTTTCGAAGCGATAACTAATGGTTACACTGACTCACGCTTTCGCTAGTGTCCATCCCGCAGTTTGTTATCCGTATTCAGAAACTGAGACCATGACATGGCATTTTCTAAGCCATCTACGTTTTGTTCGTAGCTGAAAAACAAGCATAAGTACCTCGGATTTTGTTTAGGAAGGCTTGTACAAGTTTTGCATTAATTAAATTTATGTGCATATTTGGTAGACATACCGGACTATTCAGTTGAACTCTCTGGACCAACTTTAATAGCTCATCAGTCATAAAATCAATGTCTTCATAATTGAGACCGACATCCACGGTATACACCCCCAATAACATAGGAAGAAAATTAAATTTATCTGCTCACCTTGGCCATCACGTTAATTAAATAAGCCTAAAGTGCGAAATTTAACATACAGATTATAATGTTAATGTCACAAATTTAAAATATAAATCAAAAAATATTGTACAACGGGAGCTGCCCTTTCGCACTTAAACGCAGCTTCGATTTCAAATGAAAAAACCAATGATTAAAACTTAGCATATTTGAATAACTAAAATGGCGAGCATTACTTCAAGTAACGGATATTTAACAAGTTATGAAAATATTTTTTACATAAAACATTTGTTTAAGAAACAAGCATTAAAATAACATTGTTAATTTATTTTATCTGAGGATTTTCCAACAACTGCAAATGTGTTGTATTTGCAAAATAAGATGAATATAATATGGTATTGTAAGTCACTTTTCATTAAATATGCAGGTTAAAATTTTCAAAGATGCAATGCTGTAAACATAGGATCAAGTAAAGTTTGCACATAAGAAGCCATACCTCTGTAATCAACGAAGCTCCGAAATCAAGTTCAAATATTCAAAAACCGAAAACCGCGTCAGAACAAATTGTAATAGCGAACGCTAATTTAAACTAACTGTGCTCTCAAAATTAAATGAACAAATATTTTCACAACATTTGCTCAAGAAAGAAGTGGATACTTCGAACATTCATATTGCATTAATAATTAAATTTTCTTTCGGGATTTCTCAACTTATAATGATAAGAGATATATCAGTAAGAGCCAGCGATGTAAAAGCATATTACATAAGTTCAACATTAAAATGGAAATTGAACAATGTATTTATGCCTTATTTCATTGAGTGCTAAGTCATTCTACATATTTACGACACAAAAAGTACTTTTAAAAGATAAATCAGTTTTTGAGGTTAAACTGCAATGTCAATCTTTTTACTAGAGGCATATCAGTTTTCAGTTGTCTAGTAGGATGGTCTATGAGGCACATAAATAATGGTCTTCAACAAGACTAGGCGAAATATGCACTTGGACTGTAATAATATTGTGAGATCTGTCGATGTGTCAAAATATTTTATGTTGTTTTAGTAGCCCAGAAGAAGCGAAAACGTAGAATATGCTATGCATAATTTTAAGTTGATTGATATTTTTAAATAGTAATTTAAAAAATTTAAGTTACTAAATCATACGTGCATACGCATTGGTTATTATTAAACACTACATTATATTAGGTTTATTTGAGAATGCAAATATGTCTTTTAATTATCGCGCTTGTGCAATATTTACATGTTGGATCAATTATGCTGTTGTATATCACAGTTTAACAAACTATCAGGGCTTAGGTTGACTGTGTCGTTTGATAATTAGTTGTGTAGTGTGATGAGTTTTAAGAATAATATATATGAACATAGAGTGAGCGTAGAATACGAAATTAATCGATTGGTGCGTCATATCATTTGCTTCACGCTTGTAGCTCTTCGCTTGCATAAATCCGGCTGCAGTTTGTTTTTATCCCTAAGGCTTCGTATGTGGCTAGCTCCCTTTTGTTTTTGCATTTAATAAATACTTGAATGCTACGTCTGGAGAACATACGTGCGATGTTTTGATGATGTGTTGCGCAAACGCCTGTTTTTTTATCAAATGGTGAATACACGTCTGCTATTGCGCCACACATCATCGAAACATTGCACGTATGTTCTCCAGACGTAGCATTCAAAGTAATTACTAAATGCAAAACCAAAAGATAGCTAGCCACATACGAAGCCTTTTGGATAAACAAATTGCAGTTTGATTTATGCAAGCAGAAGAAGCATGTACAGGCATTGAGTTTGAATTGGATGTGACGGACGCAATTGATTGGTTTCCATTTTTCAAAATCTCTCTATGTTCACATATTTCTATCTTGTTTTGTTTGCCAATTTATATATAAAGATATGTTCATTAGTAGATATTTGAGGAGACTATGCGAATGAAATGTTTCTTTTATTTGAGAAAATTTCTTTTTGTTTTTGCACACAGGAATGGTACAATGAATAATATTTTTATTTTAAGGCAAATTCGTGAACAGCGACATTTATATCACCGTCACACAAAAGCCGTTTTTGTAGACTTTAAGGATGCATTTGACTGGGTGGATCGCAATGTTGTATTCCATATTTTGGCCAGAAGTGGAGTGCGCACAATATTTGCTAATATTATACGCGAAAGCTAGAGTAGCTTTCTCGAACCTTCGTCATTAATAGAGAAACGAGACTATTTCACTTTGTCTTAAATGTCGTGTTTACAATACATCTGTACACGCAGTTTTACTTTACGTTAGTGAGACTTGTCTTCTTAGAACTGATGATTTTGGACGCTTACAGGTATTCGACTATCGTTGTTTGAGAATCATAGCACATTTTGGTTACCAAAAACGAATAATCAACACTACATCCGCAGACATATTTTTGGTCTGCCAGGATGGGGTCCACGTGCGCATCTTAGTTCTTGGTTAGAAACCCTTCACGGTATGGCATTGAATCGAGTTCAGTGGCCATCTTATTGCAGGTGTCCAGTAGAATCAACTTCGTAACTTTCTTTTCTCAGTAGGGCAAAGTTGGCTGTGAGGTTTGGTTTTTTTATGACGTGATACAGTGAAAGCCGCAAGGAAGCTATATTGCTAATGTCGCCTTGCCCTAATGCTGACTTGGCCATAATGATGTTGTGGAGAGATTTAATTTGCCTCATTTCAGCGAGTTATCTGGATTAATACAATCATAATAACTAGGTATACACACACTCTCTCTCTCGTAAATCTTACTAATACTTTGTGTTCAAAATTATTATTTTTATATGGCAGTGAAACATTAGTCTCTTTTGGCTTTTGTATGGCTGTGCATGATGGCGATGGTGATGGTGATCAGCATTGTGATTGTCGAGTTTTACATGGTACCTACAATGTGGTTGCCGTTTCGGTACAATGAATGTCAAGATATGCTAAATTTATCTGATTTACGTTTCGTTTAGCACAGAGCAGGTAATTTTGATCAATTGTTTCGCATTTTTTTCTGAGCACATTTTTCTCCATCAAATCCATACACTCCTGCCTTCATCGATATATTTGACGAAATATATAGCATTTATAAGTAATAGTACCGTCTCCTACTGATGAATCTTCAGAAAGCACGAACGTAAGTGTACATGATATCATACCTTTCATTCGGACTGTCTTATTAGAGTAATGCTATTTTTTACTGATCCACAGAAAAATGTCTCTTTCAATCAAAGATTGTCGTGTTATAGTACGAATTTTTATTGGTATTTTCAAAATAGTATTACGAAAACACATACGAAGTAAAATTGCGACTGAAATGAGTGGCGTAAGCTAAATTCATGATGTGTCACAACCATAAGGTAAGACATCAGTATCCGCAATTTAGTGAAATTATTTTTATGAAATAACCATCTGCTTTCAACCCGCGTTTTGCAAGATGATTTAGCGAGTTCTGATAAAATATGGCGCCCCGACAGAATTTTTTCTTTTACTTTATATTTATTCTTATGATTCATTGGATTAATTCCGTTACCACCACCTGCGCAATCAATTATTGTTTAATTTTATTGTCTATGTATATGTGTGTGGCGAAAGCTACAAACAGCTGATGTTCGTGACTGCATAGAAATTGTGCAGCCGAAATTTCCACTCACGTACAATGTATGCAAGACTACTAGAAGTGAGAGCTGCATATCTAATTTTGCTTTCCATACATATGCAATGCGGTTTGATCCTCGCTAGTCAGTTTGCCGTCGTACACTGATGATGATCATGGAAGGTCGAAACGTGTCAGTGCGTTGTCACTGGCGGTAGTTTAGTTACGTTGTTCGACGAGTGGTTAAATACATTGGGATCGGTGTTTACTTCAAACTTGCAAACTTGATTTAAAGAATTGTATTTCTCTATTTGAATAGTTAATAATGAGTGCGTTGGTTGATGAGAAAGGTACACAGTTATATACTTTTTATTGATTTCACTAAGGTCTTGCTGTAGTATCTAAAATGCCGCCATAAATAACGATAAGTTTCTTTGGCTAGCTTGCAGGCCCCGAATAACATGCTGCTTTCGCGTAAGCATAAACAGCATTAGACAATTTTTAATAATGATAGAAAATAAATTAAACTATATTCTTTGATGTTAAATGCCTCGTAAACGGTCATAATGTACAAGTTTGTTCCAAGATTTTAGGCTGAAATGAAGAGTCATTATACCAGTCAACAAACTCCACCTAAAGGCAAGGCTAGCTAAAAACACTAGCTAGTATGTAACTGAACATCGTGTGCAGTGTGCGGTACGTTGGCTCAGTGGTTAGGGAGACGGATTCCGAAGAAGACATGCCCAGGTTCGAGCCCTGTTCGTGGGAAATTCTGGACAGTAAATGATGAGTTTCCAATGAGGACGAAACCAGTCTGCTGAATGTATTGCCTATTCTACACTTTACAATACTTAATTTTTACTGAAAAATGTATGTATATAATGGATCAGGTGTTTATATCAAGATCGCAACCTTGGCTAAAAGTAATTGCTCAGCATATGACAAAATTAAATAAATATAAAAAAACCCAATGTATATGTGGTTGACCAATGCGACTACCGTTATTTACATGAATTAATTAAGAGTTATTAGCTAATTTTCCGCTGACATTAATGACTTATTCAGCTGTTCTGGCTTTTAAATTAAGCATATTGCTGATCTTTCATTTCTGTTGATGCATAAAGTAGAACACACTGAAGCTGCGACCAGTGGAATATTTTTGATTTTTTACCTTTGCTCAGTATTGTTCAGATAACTGTCAACTGAATGCCGAGAAGCATTATTCACGATTCCTATTTAAGAATCTATTTAATTTTTCAATCTTCGTGTATATGTACCTACAATATTGCATCTTGTCAAGGAGCCCTGATAACCTTGGCGGAAGCATTGGCCACAATAGCTATGTGCATATCCTGCACGCCCTGTTACAAAGACGTTGACTGTAGAAATTTACGTGCTCTCATAACAGAAGTTATACGTGGGTGAAAGAAAGCCTGCGAAAACCTGGAGGCATAGTGGGTTTAGCCGAGAGGCCGAATTTATTCCGTCAGCTAGATATTAGGGCTTCTGCAAACGACCGATCTGGAGACATAGATTCTCGCTGATGCCTGATATTTACTAATTCAAATAATTTTAGAATTTTGTATGTAATATGAAATTTATAGAATTTTAATTTGTTAAATAGTTCGGAGAAAACAAACAAGTTTATTGCTGACAGTATATTTAAGCTTTGCCTTGGTAAATGTGTAGTTATTTTTAGTTGAGATTAATTAAAACTTAGTAATGTTTAATGTTCAATTTAGTTGCATATTAACCTATACTGAATATAAATATTCTGGATAACTACGTTCTTGTAAGTTTTCTGTTAACTGTTTCAATTATGTTCTCTTTAAAACAGAATAAAATAAAAAAATGTTACATTTATTGAATACTGTGCCTGAGTGTAAATAGTTTTAAACTTAATACATCGAAGATTAACATGATAGTTGAATTGCGTGACTTTATCTGATGTGGAATTAAATTTTTTCAGAAATTTTGTTTCTTTCTATTACGTAGATGACATTGACGTTTATGCATTTCAATTTTTAAACAAGAACCAAAAATCGTCCTTAGCTGGTACATATATTACGCTATTTGAATTACATTTTAATGCTCAAGTTCTTTTAGAGAATACGTGAATTATTTGGTCATTCCAGCTGGGTGCGCAAAATTTGTGAACAATATCATCTAGGTGATCAGAAAATTATCAGCATGTGTTTATCAACCACGTTTACGAGACATTATTAGTGATTGTAGAAGAGTTGCATCAAACCTAGTTGGATAGGCTGAACTAAATAGTACACAATAACGAAGCCACCCGATCATGTTTGTACGTTATGTTAGGTAAATATGAGGCAAGTTGACGGGTTATTCGTAGTATAGTCACTAAGAAGGTGAGAAATACGCAAATCCTCCATTTCTATGTTGAGACATATTTACATATGATGGTGTATAATTTAGAACTAATTATGAGATAAAACATTGATAAATTTTTAGTGATGTAATTTTTCTAAAATTTTATAAGATAATGGAAAAATCTGACTACTGTAAGAGTGTTCAAGATCAAATAAATCGCATTAAGGATTATCGAAAATGAGAGCAATACTAAACATAATATAGGGCTATATTAATTTGCCAAATTATAATTGGTGAATGACGTATGGAGAATTCCTTATTCCGAGAGACACGGTTGCTCTTAGAGTTAATAGCCTGATAAATAGCCACATCTTAAGGAATCTTCTAAGATTCATTGTGAATGTTCGAATTCGCAGACTGCGAGAAATTGTCAATAGGACTGCTACTAAACACAATTTGATGTCATGTCGCGAAGGGTTTTCGACAAAGAACTTTGGTAAGTAAATGAATCATATCTTACATATCGAATCGATCCTGTACAAACAAACTTGATTGTAATCTAAACCATTAGTTTTGTGAAAAACCTAACACGCATGAAAGCATTAAGTTGCTATACAGAAAAATTACTCTATACCATTTATGGTCGTCTTCATTACATGGATATATTAATGTAGTGTCTAAAGATTTCTCTCACAGAGAGAATCTCATTCCAAAAAGTGTGAACATTATATAATGTGGATAGCAATGCAACGTCCTTACCAAGCGAATCTGAATGAACCGCTCAATTAAATTACAAGAAAACCATAACCAACAGAGCTTAAAATATAACAGACTTGCCTCAAGAAATGATACACTGTGTTTGCAGCACATTTAAAATGAAAGGGATGACATATCATATGACAATATAGGGAAGAATAATTATTCATTGCAACTTTTTAATATATGATTGATTACGGCACATCTACTGTTATTAAATGAACAATTTTAACGTGGGAGGTGATATCAACCACTTTTAATCAAGATCGCGATGCCGATATGAACACTTGAACCATTATGTACATACATTTGTCGGTATAAACTAAACATTGTATAGTGTGAAAAGACAAATCATCCAGGAGACCGGTTGTGTCATCATTGGGAACTCATCACGTACTGTTCAGAATTTGCTGTGAACAGGACTTGAATCTTGGCACGTCTGCTACAGAATCTGGTGCTCTAACCACTGAACCACTCTGCCGTAAATTTCTTTAAATTTTCAGTTTTAAACAATCGAATGTTTTTTTGGTTTGTCTTAAATTTAAGTGGAGTCAATATGGCATATTTATGGACATGAAGTTCCAACTAATTATCCACTATCAGTTATTATAGAACAGACTCCAATCTGCATATGACAGTAAAGAGTTCTCAATAAGGACGAAAACGGTCTACTGGATGAATTGCCTTTTCTACATTATACAATACTTAGTTTATACTGGCAAATGTATGTTCATGAAAGGTCAGGTATTTATATCAAGATCGCAAAGGTAATTGTAATCTCGGCTCGCGCAACCAATGTTCGTTTAATTATATGAATTCTCGTTTCAATACCATTTTCCAATGTAGTGTGGTTTCTGTTCTACAATGACAGATTTTGGATGGTTATTTGGTACTTCAGATCTAAAGTAATTCCATATAGGCTCCACCTAAAGGAAAGGCTAACCAAGTTACATTAGTTAGTATATAACTGGAAATTGTGTGTAGTGTGTGCCAGGGTGGCTCAGTGGTTAGATCACCAGATTCCGAAGGGATAAACGAATAAACTCCAAATTTGAGTATTATATATATATATATATATATATATATATATACGTTTGTTAAGCAGAGAAATTATACGGAAATCGGTATTATTTATGACGCACCTTGTAAAAAATTAAATTAATTTAGGCCAGAAGGATATTCCATAGCCAGTAAGGAACTAAATTAATAATCTCATTTAAAGTTATTTTCGTGCTACTCTGCCTTATCAGTAGACACCTACACATGCCTATTACGTACTATTATTCAGCGGGCAAGTGGGTTTGTTCTATGTCATATGCAAATGTACAATCAAGCAATAATGATGTTAAATCCATATGATGTCTTCTGACAATGTGACTTCTAAAACCACCTCACTTATATAAGATATATATATATATATATATTTATATATATATATATATATATATATATATATATAAGTTTATGTTGAGGCTGAGTAATGCTCTCAAGAGTGCAGCTTCTTGACGCTATATATTTGTTGCTGTCTCGATTTGGATTATTAGTGAACACTTACATTTTAGCATTCATGTTTGTCTGATGATATTGCATAACCTTGTTCGTTTGTTCATTTTTGTGCTTTAAACTCTGAAGTGTTCTATAAAATTTCAACCTTGTCTTTATCTACTAATTCCGTGTTTCGTTTTATTTCATTGTTGTTTTTTTCAATTTTCGCTCATATTTCTTGCTTAGTTTTACATTTTTGTTGTCTGGATAAGTCTTTGATAACTACAACTCTTCTTAGCCCAGCTAATCCAGTCGCAATCGCTCTCTCACTTTCCACAAAAGAACTATTGTTCGCTGCTTTTGTACTCTATTTGTTAAACGTCTGATGCGCATGTATCTTTTGTCTGTTAAATTCGTTTATTGCGTTTTAGTTGCTACTTAAGTCGCGTTCACTTTTAAAAGAATAAATGATAAAAAGTAAAATTGTTTGTAAGTCATCTATTAATTGAAAGCTTTGATCGACGGAACTCGCAAACATTTCTTAAATAAAGTTTTATGTATCAATTTTTATCTGGACAAGACGCGCTCGTTGCATTTCATTTGTTGATGTACCATGAGCTAAGGCTTGACAATGAAACAATAAGTTGCCTTCCAAAAATGAGGTCTAATCGCACGAAAGCAATCTTTGTAAGATTCATTTTTTTCGTCTCAACAACGGTGCATTATTCTTTGAAATATATTGTTTAGTATATATTGCTATTAAAAAACCCCTCGTGAAGTTTAATTTATTAACAAATATACAAATTTGTGTGACGGAAATGTGGAATTCAGTTGAAATTTTTCTATCACTGTCAAGAGGATTATATCCTGGTAGACATGATAAGTGCTTCTCGTCATCGTAAGCGATATTGCACCAGTATGGAAAATAAATGCTTCACTGCTACATAACCATTTTCACAATTATTCTTAGGCGTAAAAAAACTACAGATCGGCCATTTCTCTTGGTGGCTGAGAATGGATTAATCCGAACTGACATCACAGACCTGGCTGGTACGATAGACATTGGAAGTGCGCTACGAATAACGACAGAATTAATGTAGCCTCTACATTGATGGAATGATATACAAGTAACTGTCATTTAATGGAAAGTCGATTAGATTTAATTGTAGATGAATTATTTGCCGCTTATCTCACCTCTTTGTTGTTATTTAAAACTTATGCTAATTGCAATGATACAAATAAAATTTGAAGTAATTGATGATATGTGGCTGACGGTAGAACTCCGGAGCATTCGATTCAAAGTCGTACAGCTTATCAAAATCAACCCAGAAGCCGTGAATTGCGCGCTGTTTTTATTTTATTGCCAAAATTCATTTCTTGCCTAGTCCTTTCTTTGGATGGTTCCGCATAGGTATCGGTGTCCATCTAAATTTCTAGGCTGTTAGTCTCAAACTATAATGAAAATGCAGACAATAGTTAGCCAAAGGAAAGATATTGAAATTACCTGTATTATTATCATTTGAGTGCCTAAATGTTGTGAGTTTAAACTTGATACTGCAGAAAACAGCAAATTTAACTCTTCTACTGCGCCGGTTTTGTACTTATCGGGCACTACTTCGCAGTAGCCACACTTTTTCCGGCTGATCACTTTGATATCCTATGCTATGTATGATTTATGCTGATATCATACATAGAATCAAATCCTACTATGACACGTCAATTCAATACCGCTTTTAATGGTGGCATGATATCTGTTATACAATGACAGATTAGAGATAGGCTGTTTGTGATTTAGGTTGAAAGCGATAGCAATTAGGAGTCATTGGAAGGAAGGACTGACTGAAAAATGCGAGACGATTTAAATCAGGAAGTTTTTTGCATCGCACGGTTTTTGATATCTAGGCGAGGATAACCTTCATTCTAAATTAAATGCTCATTGTTTGAAATCCTGGCTGCGGCAATTTAACCTACTAAAAACATGTGCCAAATAATGTCGAATGCGATGTGGCAGTTTAATGGCATTTGCTATCTTTTCAAATTGTTTGTTTATACTAAAAATGTAAAACTAAATCCCATCACTATAGTTCTATTTAAAAAAAATAACTATAAGTAACTCTTGTTCGTTACTTTAAATTTCTAAGATTTAACCCGTGATGTGACTCACTGCTGCTCTCTAACAGTTTAACTATGTTTGGTTTAGACTAAGTAATTTTCGATTTTTCATTTATTGTCTCTTTAAAACTGAATTGCATTTGTATAATGCGTTCGAATCTAAAAACAGTTTAAATGTGAACTCAGATTTCGTGGAATTGTGCAAACATGCATTTAGTATTCGTTAAATTTGGCTTCAGACTAGCTGAATGTTTTAATTTTAACCTGTCACCCTAATGCAATTTCTTGAGCTACGTTGACATTTTCTAAATGTCTTCCGTTTTTATGGTCTTGTAGTATACTTTCAGTTTAAAGTTCGGCCCAATGCTGCATACATTGCTAGATGGGGTGCACATTTGCACACTATAATCGGAATTGTTCTGTTTGGCGCATTTCCATTTTGCATAGATAATTGAAAAATGAAAGCTCTTGTTTTGACGTTGAATTAATAATTTATGCTTACGATTCGAAAGTAAAAGCAAAGGTGAACAAACTCGTCAAAGTTTAAGTGATGTCCTTATTCTTGAAATACTATGCGGTGGGGCAATATTGGTTACTATATCAATAAGCATAACAGATTTTATCGTCAGACTTGTATATGAAAAATAAATAGTTTGAAAGCTTTTTTATGCAGTAGAAAATGTATTTCACTGTCACGGAATGCTCTTCATTCGTGGCCATGAGCCTGATCACGAATGGAGCATGTGTTATCTAACAAGGTGACCACGAAAACAAATGTAAGTTCTTTTATTTTAATTACTTAATTTAACTTCCATCATATCGTCAGTTAGCCAACTAATATGGAAGCACAACTTTATGACACGAAACACAAGTTACTTCTGTTCTTTGCTAGATTGGGGGCGGAATTTATTACAAATAATGTACAGCTTTGGCTTTTTAGATTTGACATCTGCTTTAGATTTACATTTAAAAAGAGATGAAATGATGCGTGTTTCCGGTTTTGTATTTATATATTTAACGCTCAGTTGGCTAATTGTAGCCATTCTCTGCTCTATTGGATGCGATACTTTATACAACTTCAATAACCTTACCTGATTTATTATTTTTAAATATGAACTTTTTATTCCTATAATACTTGCATTTATAATTATAATTAAATCGGACAAAAACTAGATTACCGAGAACAGTGCTTTGATTACACTTGGTCTGGCATCTTTCGTGAACAGTTTTCGAGTAAATTTCAACATTTTACCTCTTGGTACTTCAATTCAATCTTCTATCAAACGGGTATTGTGCGTAGGAATTTTGCAGCTATTGCAGCAGTGCATTACTTATCAAAAGCGGCCGACTATTTGCATGCAGATGAAGCTGTCACAAGTTGTAGAAATGCAATGAAATTTTCTTCCATCATATAGATTAAACTCGAAAGTATGGCGATGAATGGGCTCAGAAGGTACATCTACATTGGATAGTTGACTTTAAAGAGCTAAACAATTTCGGGAACTGAATGTCGGTCAAGCTGCAAAATGGCCTATCTTACGCAACTTAACACTACTGAAAATTGCTCATTAGGTCGAAGTATTTGCAAATCCCATCCACAACAAGGTTGCTCTGCAGAAAGTCAAGATAAAAGTAATAAATTATTTTTTCGGACGAGTAGATTAACTCCAAGTAACACAATTTATAAATTACCAATGATAAAGGAGTGTGTTCCTAATACAACGTTAATGAAGAAACACAAAGTTCATTGTGCAAAATTTAAGACAACAGGAGTAGTTGCAAAAAGGAGGCCTCGAGCGGAGCTTGGAACTGCCAAAAAGGTAGGTTAAAATTTTTCCTTGTTTCCCGTGCTAAAAAATTATAAATACGATCATTTTAATGGCTACGCGTAGAGAAGAACTTAAAATATTTTAGTTAATACGTTTTGCTTCGTAGTATTGAATTTAAGATAATTTACTCAATTACATTAGGTAAAGTTGGCGAGATTGGAATAAATAATAAATACAACGTAGAAGAACGACCACAAGTCGCAGGTACTGACACTTTTTGAACTTTTGTGGTTTCCATCTGAGCACGACGGAAATTGCAATCTTACTAACAAGGATCAAACAGCATGGTATTTATACATTATTGCAATTAAAATATGTGACTCACCCGATATAGTCTCATGATGACTATACTTGACAGAACATTTAGGATGTTGACATTGCATGAATTCATGGAAATAATATTTTTGGCAGCCTTTGCCACATGTATATAAGTTATACAGTCCAACAATCATTGATTGCGCAGGTGAGGACAAAATGTATTTACATTTAGTTTCTGTATTTGAATAAAAACATATTCTATTATACTTAACCAGTCCTACAGCATAGATAAACTACTATCACTCGCGCGTACAGGCGCTTTTTAACTTTCCATAGTTATCATCATTGCACAATGGCAAACCGACCTACTAGGGTCAAATCACTATATAAATATATATATAT